>CM047805.1:109218224-109572659 GCA_026214975.1 Gentiana macrophylla
CCACTCGTAGAAGAATGATTTTCATTTGATATCCAACTAGCATCCGAGTAGCCTTCTATAACCGACGGATGTCCAACATAAGTTAAACCAAAATTTTTGGTAAACTTAAGATACCTTAACACACGAGTCACCGCATGCCAATGAACACTACTTGGATTACTAGTATATCTACTAAGTTTTCCAACCGCATATGCAATGTCCGGACGTGTGCTAGTCATTGCATACATCAAACACCCTATAACTCGAGCATATTCAAGTTGAGACTCCAGATTACCCGAATTCAATGAAATTTCTCATGAGGATCCATGGGAGTTCTTGCCGAATGTAATTTTCACAATTGAATTTCTTCAACATTTTCTCGATATAGTGAGATTGTGTCAAAGAAATCCCTTTGTCATTCCTTATGATTTTTATTCCAAGGATAACATCCGCCTCCCCCATATCTTTCATAGAAAAACTTGATGACAAAAATGATTTACAATGGTCAACTTGATCTTGGTTTGTACCAAAGATCAACATGTCATCAACATATAGGCAAATGATTACACCATTTCGGTTTCATCAAATTTGCTATACAAACACTTGTCCATTTGGTTAAGCTTAAAACCATTAGACAATACAACCTCATCAAACTTATTATGCCATTGTTTGGGAGCTTGTTTCAGCCCATACAATGATTTAACAAGCTTACATACTTTATGCTCATTTCCGGGTATCACAAAACCCTCCGGTTGTTTCATATAAATTTCCTCATCCAAATCCCCATTCAAGAAGGCTGTTTTAACATCCATTTGATGGATAACAAGATTGTTAATGGCTGCCAAGGCAATCAACAATCTAATAGTGGAGATTCTAGCTACCGGGGCATAAGTATCGAAATAATCAATGCCTTCTTTTTGTCTAAAGCCTTGTATCACCAACCGGGCTTTATACCTTTCAACGGATCCATCAATTTTCATTTTTCTTTTGAAGATCCATTTGCAACCCAATGGTTTACACCCACGTGGAAGATCCGTCAATATCCACGTATCATTGCCTAAAATGGAATCCATCTCATCATTAATGGCTTCCTTCCAAAAGGCAACATCCCGAGACTCCATAGCCTCTTTATAAGTTCTAGGATCATCATCAATATGATAACAATATGCATATTGAAATCCTACTTCATCTCTTGTACCCTCCACCAAATATGTTTGGAAATGGGGACCAAAAGATTTTTCTTTCCTTGCCCTTTTGCTTCTTCGAAGCACTAAAGGCTCATCTTGTGACTCTACACCACCACAACTTTCTTTAAATCCAATGTTCATAGGAACAACATCTCTAGGCCTTGATATAGAAGAAAACCGACTTTCATCAAAGAGAGCATCCCTTGATTCAATTACGGAATGAACCGCAACTGAATCATTTGGTTCTATAACATAGAACCTATATGCTTTGGAATGCAAAGCATATCCAATAAATATGCAATCAATGCCTCTTTCCCCCAAGGTTTTAATCTTGGGATTGGTTAGTCTTACGACTGCCCTACATCCCCAAACACACAAATAATGCAAGTTTGGCTTCTTTTTATACCAAATCTCATATGGGGTAATAGGACTCTTTTTATTAGGAATCCTATTCAATAAATAACAAGCTGTTAACATAGCTTCTCCCCAAAATCCCTCACTCAATTCGAGTAAGAAAGCATAGTATTCACCATCTCTTTTAGAGTACGATTCTTTCTTTCAGCTATGCCATTTTGTTGTGGTGTATAAGGTGAAGTTCTTTCATGTATAATCCCACAAGATTCAAAGTATGGTGGATCAAAGTGCCGAACGAAGTTTCTTTATTTTAGTTTCAAGTTGCAATTCCACTTCGTTTTTAAACACTCTAAATTTTTCCATTGCCTCGTCTTTAGTATAAAGCAAGTAAACATAGCAAAAACGAGAGCAATCATCAATGAATGTGACAACATACTTTTAGTTTCCAAAAGATGGAGAAGAACAAAATTCACATAGATCACTATGAATAAGTTCCAAAATTGTAGACGACCTTTCAACACCTTTAAAAGGTTGTCTTACAATTTTAGTTAAGTCACAAGTATTACACTTATTCATAGTTGTACTACAAACAGGAATTAAGTCATTTTTAGACATTTGCAACATTCTTCTAAAATGCACATGACCTAATCTTGCATGCCACAAGTATGAATCATCAACATTAATGATCATAACATTCATAGCAAAGATTTTCATACAAACCATTACTAACAATATTAAGCATAAACATACCATTGTTAAGATAACCAAATCCTACAAATACACCATGTTTAGTCAATACATAACGAGAGGACTCATATACTTGTTTATAGCCCTCTTTACATAAAATACTACCGAAAACTACGTTTTTCCGGATCAAAGGTACATGTAAAACATTGTTTAAAGTTACAAATTTTCCAGAACTAAATTGCAAATTTACAATTCCTCTTCCAACAATAGTGGCTTTAGACTCGTTTCCCATATGCATAATGGATCCATCTTCAACTTTTTCATAATTTGAAAACCAAGATCTATCCTTGCATACATGCTTAGTTGCACCTGAGTCTATCCACCAACTAACATCATCATCCTACAATAAACATGCTTCGGAAATCAGTGGTACATAATTCATATCCGATTTAACACCGCAATTATAAACATTCGTACCTTGATGTTTAGGTGGATCCGGGTCTTTAGCCCCATTCACCGGGCCTTTACCCTTACCATTGTTGTGCTTTCTAGCAAAACAATCCGCCCTTAATGGACTTCTTTACCGCAATGCCAACAAGTGCCTTTTGGCTTCTTGTTGAACTTTGCCTTGTTTTTGTTGTTGGAAGAATCAAACTTTCTCTTGTTGTTACTCTTTTTAGAACTTTCCCCAACTTCAACCATATTGATTGAAGTTGAACCATCTGCAATGTTCTTACCGCAACCCACAACATTTTTACCACTTTCTTGTGAACGCAAACTCTCTTCTATCCTTAGATGACTACCAAGTTCAATTAAAGAGAGTTCTTCCTTTTATGTTTCAAAGAGTTTTAAAATCCCTCCAAGAGGAGGCAACTTTTCAATAATACTAGACACGCATATGGATTCATCCATAGCCATCTTATGCATTGAAAACTGACCAAACAAACGCAACAACTCATGGTATTGATCCATAACTGGACGATTATCTACCATCACATACTTCATAAAATTACCAACAAGAAACTTCTTACTAGACGCATCCTCACTTACATATTAGCCTCCAACGTATCCCACAACTCCTTAGACGTCTCAATTTCAAGGTAAGTATCAAAAAGACTATTAGACATACCGTTAAGGATGTGACCACGGCATATATAGTCGTCATTTTCCCACTTACTTTTCTTCCTTGACTCTTCCATGGTGCTGTTATCATCAATCTGAGGGCATGGCGTACTCAACACGTACACAACCTTCAAAGCAGTCAAAAGGAAATGCATTTTCTTTTGCCACCTTCGGAAATCCTCACCATTGAATTGTTCCAACTTGTTGAAATTAGAAGTCATCTCCTTGATACTCGATATTGTTCAAACAACAATAATTTTTGCAGATTGTTGGGGATTATGTGTAGACCAGAACATTGGTATCAAAACAATAAAAAAGATAGCTTGATATAAAACGAAGAGTCGAGTTAGAGGCTCTTTCCTGCGAAAATTATTCGTTCCCTTAGATTGCCTCCGGGAATTTACACGAATATAATCACGGGATAAAACTACGTCCCTTTCAATCTTTGGCAATAAGATAGAAAGATAGCTACAAAAGTTTAGAAGTTTTGTGTGAAGAAATTTGAGGTCTCAAGATAGTATTCAAAGAAAATGAATAAATCTTTTAAAGTGTTGATCTCTCTTGTTTCAAATCTCACAAGTGTTATGTACTTATATCATGTGTTATTATACATGAAAAACACAACATAACCCTTCAAAAACAGTTAAGATATGTCTTCATATCGAATGGACATCAGTTAAAACCGAAGGGACACCAAAAAACTGCTGGAAACCAAAATTCAGTTTTTCATCCTGTAACTCATCCGTACGGATAAAATACCCTATCCGTACGGATAGATTACAGTATCCGATTTCAATTTAACAGGCTTCATCCGTACGGATAGTTCAATCTATCCGTACGGATACGCAGCAGTATCCAGTTTTTGGTTCAACACTTGATCTAACACTTCCGTAAGCTTGTAAATATCAATTATAAGCATGCACCCCGCATCTCCTTACTCATATCGATTGTTTCAAGCTTACCAAACCTCAAACTAAATCCAATTACACTAAATCACATTGGTGATATAATCACCAACTGAGAAGACTGAAGGCTGAGGGTTCAAACTCATTATTGAAGATTTAAGTCAAGACTATAATGGTAGAATTCAGGTAAGTCTGTGATAGCCTGGACTGTTCTTATAGATCTTGTATTGAAGGTCTAAGTACCTATAAAGGACATGTGATGAGAGGGACTTAGTTATGTTTTAAAAATGGTGTACTCTAACCTCATAAAATGAAGGTTAGATAATAAGCAGTCAGCTGAAGTGTTCAGTGAAGAAAATCAAGAACACATCAGACCAAGAAGTCGGCTGACCTGCTGTATATCTCGGTAGATCTAATCTAAAACACACCGTTGAGATAGTACAAATAATTTAATCCGATTAAGAAAAGATTTCAAGGATTATTCTGGAAATATGTAATGATAAGAATGGTTATCAAGTGTTGGATCATCAAGTCAATCAATAGTGGAAATTAAATGTCTAATATAAGGATTTTAGAGCCAAATCTAATTGAGGCATTTTCATTGGTTGACAGCCTATAATGTCAGAACGACACGGACACTGAAGGAATCCGTAGCGGAAAATACTAGAGGGAATAATCCAAAAAATCCAACAATAGCTGCATTCAAAATTCTAATTAGAACGTTGGATTTTAACCTATAATAGAGGACTCAAGAAACCAGAAGACTACCAAGACTTACATTTGAATTAAGCCTACAAGTTTTGCACTACTGAGTTCTAACACTGCTACCTGCTGAGCTTTCATCTGATGATCCAAAATTTCTTCAAGTGTTATTGCATTCAAGTTCTATCCAGATCTACACTTGAAGACTGAGCTTTTGATCCAACCATTCTGATAAAAGGCTTGTTAGAAGCAGAATCACGTTCTTGATACAAACTCTTTGTTTAACAAAGGAATCTAAAGACAAATGAGCACATATTGAGATGTCAAGGACTGTTGATTGTGGTGGAGCTGGGGAAGAGTCAATCCTACCCTTCAAAGATCAGTGAAATACTTGGAGAAGCAGCAATCTACCTGTAATCTTAGTACTCAGATTGTGAAGACATAGTTATTGGTCAAGGACAATCTTCTGAGGGCTTTTGTAACTACAACTCAAAAGACTCTAGTGAATTTACTCCAACATTACAGGTGAAGAGTGGACAGATAGGATTACACCACCTCGAACCACTATAAACCTTGTGTTTTCCATTCTGCACTTTATATTTCTGCAAGTATATCACATAATCTGCAACCTTACAACCTGTTGAATTCATATACTACACATCTGATTGTCCAACACTTAGTTCGTCCATTTTGAGAACAACAATAAAAAATCTTTAAGTTTTAATCCGCTGCATTAACTCAGTAGACTATAGTTCAGGTGAGCTACTAAAACTCTGGAAAAAGTTTTAATATACAAGTTTATTCACACACACCCCTCTAAACTTGTCCAAATCCTTTACAAGGGACCAACAAAAGGAAATCAAAGAAAACACTTAGGCGGACGCTAAGAATCTTCCCTGATCCGATGGTGAAAAGTGGTAAAGTTTACCCTAAACAGGCTTTCAAGAAAAAGATTGACACGTTTATTCAAGTGCAAACTGGAAGAACATGCTTACTCATGCATTCAAAGGGTGGAATGGAATGTTCATTCACCCGGAACTAAGAAAATTGAATGTTTTAATCTATAGGGAACGAGACACAAAGAAGCTCTGAGTGAAAACTTAGAAAATCAAGACTAAATAGGCATTCATTGCTAACACTATATTTAGTACTATAAACTATTCCATTATTTACCCTGAATCGATGGGAGATAGTCTGGTGATTGTGTGAAATACATGTCAATTGCTCAGTGTATGTTTCTTGCTCGTTAATTATGCATTTACATATTTATCCCTTGGATTTGGTACTATTTTGTCTTGTTTTCCATGCTTTTCAGATGTACCACAGTCTGGAGAAATGAAGATTGAATCTGAGCTATAAATAGTCATTGGGTCAGAGTAAGGAAATCCATGGAGAAGTCTGTTGAGATAAAGGAAGCTGAAGCCAGGCCAGCAATTGCGAAAGCCCAACAACAATTACGAGGCCTTAGGCAACAAGAAAATAGAGTTGCGTGTTGTAACTAAGTTGGTTAGGGTTTTAGGCTGATTAAGTCAGTTACATATCATATATAAAGCCTGTACCGGCCACATTATAACAAGTACTTCAACGATTATTGAGTTTATGAAATAAAGAGTTGCTTGGTTTTCTTTTGTGGGTTTTTCATTGGTTTCCTTCCCCAAGCCATCAACTAGCTTGAGCTGATCAAGGTAGATCCTCTATAATAAAAATGTATGAAGCTTTGAACATTCATGTATATTTTTATTATGGTTGATTAGCTTAATTTAACACGATGTAATTAATCTGCATGTTCAGCGCACCCATAATTTACCATAATTAATCAGAACAGTAACATGAGATTCCAGCATTAGGAACCGCCGCACTCGCAATTGCGACGGTCGATATTGCAAGGCACCCTTAGTGTTAAGTTATAAGCCATAGTTGCATGTATGTTTGATTAATTTCCAAAAATTCCCTTTTATATGTATTATTATTCGTGCACTAACTAGCCATGAAGCTATTAAGCTTACATCATAAGGCTTAGTTTGTGTTTGTTCAATTTTTACAAGATGTGTAAGGATTTTATGTTAATTATTAATTATTAATATAATTTAAAAGATTAATTTATTATTTTTATAAATTATTTATTCAATTATATAATTAATCTAATTAATCATTTTCCTTAAGCAGGACAACCTTTTATAAACCATCAATCTGCCAGGCCCATGTTCCCTATGTCCAGCCCAACTACCTTCTATCCATTTACCCGTCTCAAGGTAACCCTAACCCGGTTCCACCACTATATATTCCTATAACCCGGAACACCTCTCCAGCCCTAATTCATTTTCCCGTCTCCCCAAACCCTAAAACAGCCTATCTTGAAAATCTACCCCATATCTCCTTCTTCAATGCCCCGATTCTCTGAACCTCCAATCTTCAATTAAAAACCCTTCTAATCCATCCTTCAATAAAATCCCTGAATATCAGCTATTTGTTTCTCATCTATCTTCCATTACCTTCTTAAAATGTTTACCCCATGTGCAACGATGAAGGTTCTTCTGTGAAGGCACTTTTTGCGGTTCGCGCAACCATGTGACGGAAATCATATATTGAGGGTCTGGTTTTGAAAAGACTTTATCTTTGAGAGTCTACTCGCTTCTCTGATACGATTTCGATTCGAAGCAACTCAGGAACAGCTGTGAGGGCATCTATAAACTATCACTTACATAAAGGTCGTACCTTTTTCTCTCTCTAAGTTAAAATTTAGATATTATTCATGATTTGAACAATTATCTACCATGCTTTTGTCTTTGCGCCTTGACTTTCAGCCCAGTGGTCATTTAACACATGGAAATGATGAAGACTAGCCTCTGTGATCATTTCCAAAAAGTAAAGACTGAATCTGGCACCTACTTCAGTCCTGATTCATTGAGAATCAAAGCATTGCTATTTCAGTAAGTTGTAGTGCTCTTTTTAGTGGTTCAGATGCATCAAACTAGTGAATCCCTACCCGGTTTGCTCAGGTAAAATGGCTTTACCCTTCTAGGTGTACGGTTAGGTTATTTGACTGAGGGTTATATCCTAGGAAGTCAAGGGTCGAGTCAAAGTTGAGGGTAGTGACCCAATGATGGATAAATAACTCACTTAAACTAGTGTTTGTTGGTATTATAGCCTTCATTCTATGCAATTTAACCAGGGCACGAGTGCCTCTAAACTGGTCTATTAGAACATTACTAGAGAAATCATCAATTATACACTGATTGCTTGGTTCAACCAATTAAATGTGTGGTTCATTGACTAGTGATGTTTTCTTACATATTTCCGGACGGCCCCTAAAGAAACACACATGGTTCATTGACCAAAAACCCAAAACCTTGGTTGTCATGGCTGGATGATCACTGCCGTTTAAATGGGTGATTGTTTGGTTTAACCTAAAAATCATGTGGTTCATTGGCTAGTATTTCTCCCCTTATAAGGGAACCTACATATTTCTTTGACCAAAAGTCAAATCTTTGGTTACCATGACTGGAAAATCACCTCCTAATTAAGCCCCCGTTATTCTGATTTCCCTTGATTCTTTTCACACCACCGTCTTGAGGTTTAGTCATACCTCTGAGGCTATAAATAGCCAATGAATTTAACCTTGGATTGCATCAGTTGACAAATTCGCAATCCCATAATTTCTTCTTTCAAAATTTCCCTAACTCTTTTCAGTAGCGGAAGTTGTTGTTCGAATTCCTTATAAATTGCCTAAAGTGATAAAGAATTGGTTGAAATCTTGATAGAGTGTGTGTAGCTTGAGGACTGGTAAAGCTATACACAGGACTCATGATCAACCTCTGTGTTTGTCTGCATAGGTGTTCTTCCCTGAGAAGGTACTCAATACCGAAAACTTGTAATTATTTCTTTGTTAACTATGTAGCAGTCTATTGTGTGTTTTCATATTGATCAGTTGTCTCATGTTCTAATATCAACTGTACTAAAAGGATCTATCTATGGTGCCTAAGGGATTTGGCATATAGTTAGACTTCCAGTTGACCTTTGATCTTGTGTAAATCTGGAATACTGATCAAGCTTGTTGCATGTGTGTTCCTTTGTTGCATGTTTGAATATTCTGTACTTGGAAGTGTTGATAATCAGAAAGCACCTAACCTGTTGTTAAGCAATTTGGTTGATTACCAAAGTTTCTTCCTTGTGGATAAAGCACATCAAACTTGACTTTCTGGTAATACGATGTCTGAAGTTTCATAAGTGTTCATCCTTCTGTTTGTGTGCTCCAAGTTCTGGTTCAGTTTCTAGTATGCATTCTATCAAAGTATCATGATATGTCCCTCTGTGGCTAGTTGAAAAACCTGCACGCATCCTTATGAAAAAGGCATCACATACTAACTCTTTGATATACTACAAGTCTGGACGGGTACAGTACTTGGTTGTCCTTGTCCATTGTAGTCATCCCGTCATATTTGTTGGGAAATTCAACATGTATCTGCTAGTTGAGTTTTTGCCCCTTTTGCTGTGGTTTTCTTGCTGAATTTGCTGGAAAATCTATGTACATGTGCTGCCAAGAAAAAGTATTTGAGAAGCCTGATATTTTTGTGAACATCTTGTAATAAATTTAGCACCTGCATTTGTAGTTTAGGACATGCTGATAATTCTTTGATCAGATACAATACTAACCTGTTAATCTAACTTGAGTTGAGACTCAATTTTGATTATCATTTCAGGGCTGAATCTGATTGATCAGCCTAGACGTTGGTCCTTGCTTTGCTTGATCTCTATTGTGCATTGTATTCAGGCTGAAATTGTACCTATGATAATCTGCTAATCAAAGTTGGATTATCATTTGTATAAGTTCAACTGAAAGCACTCAGTCCAAGGTTCTGTTTTGTGGCTGTAGCTTCAGATTCTGTACTTGCTCATTTGTTAAACGTTGAATCTGTAATAGTCTGGTACTTGTTAAACTCTGTTGACTTGCCTAAATCTGTTATAAACATAGCCTTAATCTTATTCTTGTGATTGATTTGCCTAGATACTAATGATTGTTTTATCTGCACTTACAATTCAATCACATAGCACATTCTTTATATATAGTAATCAGTTTTTATTAACTGAACTTGTGCTGAATCGTTCGATCACATCACAATTAGAAAATCTTGACCACTTAGGTTACACTACACAATTGAATAACTTTTAATTAGGCTTCCGGATTAAGTGTTAGTATTTGTGTAATTAACTTGCTCCTATTTGTTACAATATATTCATATACATATTAATTTGATAAAGTGCAAATAATTTACCCACACTCTAATCAACCCCCTCTTCTAGAGTGTTTTCGCACATTATCGATCAAACACTTAGGTCACCCTAAATTTGAAGATTCAACATCGGCTACGTTGATCGACAGGTTTAATTCACAGTAGGTTAGATCCGGCCAATCTACTTGTCGTATTGCATAAATTAATAGAACAGATCAATCTTTAAGAATGTGCTAGTCAGTGTCGATAGCTGCCTAGGGAGGTTCTCAGTCATGAGCCGGCACTTTCTAAGACTTATTGCGTGTGGGTTAATACAACCAAGTAAGGAGGTTAATTGCACATAGATGTTTACTGTGCTTGCAAATGGAAGTAAACAAGGTTAGGAGATTGCACCCATAGCTAAAACTGAATTAAAACATAAGTTCTGATTGAATCCGGGAATTACAGGGAAAGTAAACATTATGATTAATTGCACCAAGCTAGCAGATCGGTTAGGAGGGGGAACACCAGCTTATTTTATGTTTTTATGTTGAGTGTAGACCGTTTATGTGTTGTTAGTTAGAGTACGTTTCCTATCAATGTTGCATTGTCTATGTGGGATCAGCCTTGATTCACCCTTGCTATGCAGCGATTGACCTAGTACTCTTGCTATTTATTTGTGAGTGGCCAATATTTGATAATAAATTTATTAATTCTAATAAGAACATTCTATTTACTGTTATTTTATTTTATTTGAGTCTTGAGTCATTTCTTCATATTCCTGCATTGTTTAGAAAATCAAAAAAGATGACTCTGGTCTCGCAATTGCGAGAACGCTGTTGCAGAAACGAGAAACATAAAAAAATTGATTCTAGTTTTTCCATTTGTTTCTACGTTTACCCCAGTTAGTTTTTAGTTAGTAGGTCCACAGCAGTTGGGTCTAAACCCAACTAAAGCGGTATTTTTCTAACCGTGTTTTTCTTTTCTTTTTGTTTCTCCTGCAAGTTGTGCGAGACACTTCTGATTCGCTTTCAGAAATATTTTCTGCATTAGGTTCCAAACTAAGCATAATGCCACAAAGTAAACGTTATGTTTTGAAAAGGAATCCCATTTGAATGTACCCCGATCCCAGAACAAGACTCTCAATGCAAATGGACGATGATAAAATGAGAGTAAAATTGGAAGATGAAGATAATTGGACTAGAAAATACATGGAAAACAGTCTAGAAGAGTGCGGAGATTTCTGGAGAGGTAATTCTCCTATCCCGATGCATGACTCTTCTTCAAAATAGGATCCCGAGAAGGATCCTAACTACATTCCATCATAGTCTGAGGATTTCCCAAACCTTGATGTAACTGAAAATTTAGGAGATCCTGGTAGTTTTAGGCATCCGATCTCGATTATAGGTAAATCCGTAGGGTTAGGTCTTTGTGATCCTGGGTCAAGTAGTAATATCATATCGCTTTCTCTCTATCTAAAGGTAGATTTCTAGGTTATCATCAATTAGAATGTCACCATGAGATTCGTGGATCACAAGGTTGACATGGTCTCTGGTAATTAGAGAGACTACAATGTTAGTGTAGGTGGTTTTGACTACCCTATTGACGTTTTAGGATGTTCCCGAGGATCTTAGAGCTTATGTGCTACTCTGACATCCATTCTTGGCTACCAACAGGGTCATAATGGACATGGACAATGGAACTATTACACTAAGATCAAATAATGATGCCAAAACTTTTCAGATCTTAGAGCCATTGCAAAATAGACCAGGAGAATGACATTCTAGATCTTAAAATGTAAAAGGTATGGAGAAGGCATGCTTGGGAGACATGCAGAAAGACGTTGCCGTGATAGGAGCTGGCGAGCAGGATATTATTACAATCTTACTACAAGAATAAGAGAGCAAGGACCACACGAAGCGCCACAGGAGGCACACTATCATATCCATACGGATACAGACCCGCCCACCACGCACGGTGAAAGTTTGAATTCCAAGAACGATTTAGTGAAACCTTCGAGTGTCAAGGACCAAACTCGAAATAGGAGAGGTAAGCCTAGTGCATTGTCTGGGAAAGCCAAGTGTGCAAGGCAGAGAGCTCAAGGCCCAATCAAGGAAGTTTGAAAATGTGCCATCCTCGATAATAAGGAGGAATGCTTCTTTCTTGGCCTTGAAAACCAAGAAAGCGCATGGATCGAGAGAGAAGGGAAGCGCACTTCTAAGAAAACTCCAAGAGTGCAAGTTTGGCAGGAGAAAGCCCGAGAAATCTGACTGAGGATGAGTCATAAGGAAAGTCGAGTTGGCAAATCTAAACTTAGAACTACTTCTTATCCCTTAGATAGATCGAGTCCAATAAAAGTAACTCGAAAGGAAAATGATATTTTTTCATCCTACTAGATCCAAAGACTAAAAATTGATGGATGGTGGGAAGTTTTTTTTGTTGTTAGCGGCTCAGGTGAAGTAGGTTAGGTTTGAGTCAGAGAAAATGCAAAAATGTCTGGAAAATAGTAAAGGAATAGTCAATCTGGAGTAGTAATTGCGAATGCTCCAGTAATGGGTAACCTGGATTGAAGTTTGAGTGAATCTATGTTAGGAACATTTTATTATGTTTTGGTGATGGCCATACTAGCTGTTATAACAAGCCTGAAATAAGTTAGAATTCTCTATAGAAGTCTTTACTTAAAGTCTGACATGATGTATAAGTTGATTCAGAAAAGTATTGTACTAGTTGGTAGAACGGCTAAGTAAGAACAGATATTCGGCAGAGTGAAGCCAGTCAAGTACCATCAGAGAAGCAATGAAAACATTATGGTCTGACTTATAACCAAGGCAGTCTGTGATGACCTTAGATAAGTCTAAGTTACATTCCAAGTGATGAAACTTAATGTTTAAATATGGTGTACACTGATCTCACACAAATCAAGGATCAGTGAAGTACAAAGATTCTCCTGAACCTAAAAGAATGAAGGAAACAGTGAATCGGCAAAGTGAACTGACTATCAGCTGAGTGAAGACAAAGCAGTGAAGGAAGATCTAAAAGGCAAAGTCAAACAGTCACTTAATTGTTCAGAGAACGGCCAAGTAAACTTTACTTGATCAGATTTTGAAGTATGAAGAAGCTATAGAGGATCAAGCATTAAATGCACAATCAATTGAGGATCAATCAAGGACGGATTTTCTGATAAACGTTTGAACAAAAATATGATCACTGAAATCAAGAAGAATATAATTAAGGGGGAATCAAGAATAAAATCAAGGATTATTCCCCCTCATTAAAATAGCCAACGGGCGGAAATTCAAATCAATGATTATCAAGGCTATAAAGAGAAGGCATTGACAGACAAGAAAATACACACAAGAGAACGATTAAGTTTGATAATTTACAAGCAGAAACTCTGTCAAAGTGAAAAGCCTTCATTTGTGCTAAAAGGAAATATCTAGAGATCAATTCAGGAATCAAAACTTCATTTACAAATCAAGCTCTGAGATTGATCAACAAGTCTGTGGATTTAATTCTCATCAACTGAGGAAATTGAATTAGAGGAATCTGAGAAGGAGTTGCAACCTTTGTGCTAGCAGCTGAAAGATTTGTTCTCAATGAGCAGTGATAGAGACCGAGTCACTGAAGCTTTTGAAGCCAGGGAGTGATAGTCTTGAAGATTGTGAAGCTTGTGTACTCAAGGACAATCATACTATTGTATATATGAAACCAATAGTGAATTCCTCCAATCATCATAGGAGAAGAGTGGAATAAGGGATTACACCACCCTGAACCACTATAAACCTTTGTGTCTATTTACTTTCAGCAATTTACTTTTCAGCACTTTACTTAACTGCATAATATATATTTGTGGTTGCATAATCTACGTTGAAACAACATTTTAAGAAGGGACTTATCCGCTGCCCAAAAGCTTTTAAATATAAGAAATTTTTTTGAAAATCCACTATAGTCATTCACCCTCCCCCCCCTCTGACTATAGCTTTACCCTTCTCCAGGACCAACAATCTAGGAGAAATATGCTCCCTCAATTGCAAGCACTGACGCAATTGCGAGCATACCATGCCCTATTTTTGAGGTTTAGGCATATTCTGGGACACCTCGCAAGAGCGTGTTGCCACGCGCTATAGCGGGTAGTCTGACAGCAATGTCAGTAGTCAAAACCCACTATCCCAACTTTTCCTCCTTCTCAACGCCCACCATTACACCTCACCTAAATCCCCTCCTCATCACATCAATCACTCCACCACCATAAATCCTACCCACTCTCTCTCACAAACTCTTCCACCTTCAACTCATTCCTTATATTTAAACCTCCATTTCCACCACCATTTCCCCATTCCAAATTACAACACCTCCACAACATTTCTTCTATTTCTCCAAATAACCGAGCCCATCACCACCATATCACCAGCACAAAAAGTCCATTCTAGCCACCACAAAACCACACCCAAAACCACTGTTGCTGGAATTTTGTTGTTGCTATCACCATTTCTGTGACACGTTCTTCATCTCTGTTCTTCACAAGTTGTAGCAGTTTCTAAAAATCAGACCTTCAGACCCTTTAAATTGCGAGCTCCTCACTATAAAATTGAGCCTAGTTCAGTCAGTAATCCATTTCAGCTCATGATCCTAAGAATCTGTAAAATTTCTCTCAAAATGGCGAGCTTGATTTTCCATAGCAGCCTTCAACAAAAATCTCACTTTTCAGTTTCCATGGCCAATAGACGCAACAGAGGACCCAAAAGATGTGGTGGGCAGTAGGATGTCCAAGATTCTAGTTCAATTCGGTTTAGCTCTACGAGTCATTTCTCACCTACTGGAATGCACACATTGTTCCTCGGGAGAGAGGCATTGACATTAACGATTGTGGTGAGCTTTTACCTTCCGTTATTTTCACACCACAGATGGTTGGCTATGGCTGAGGCTCTAGTTTCATTCAACGCCACCATCGTATGAGAATTTTATGCGTATGTTTCGCATACCCCTCAAGCCCAGTTTTCTATGGTGAGAGGTGTTCGTATTAACTTCTCATTGAGAGGATCAATGCACATTTTGGCATTAAAAATGCACCCATTGGTCTGGACGAGTACACTACTTCTATGAATGTACCAAACTTGGAGAGGCTAGAGATTATTGTTGCTTATTTCGACGTTGAGTGGCAGAGAGATGCTTTCAATGCCCCGACTATCTTTGAGGCGAACGACTTGACTTGGAATAGAAACATGTTGCATAGGTTTGTCATTTCTCATTTAATTCCCTACGATCATTGTTCCTCAGTTAGACCAAGGCAGGCAGAGCTCATGTTCTTTATTGTGATCGAGAATGAGGTAAATGCTGGTTTGCGCATGCATACCTGCATTTGGTATGTTGTTGGATTAAACAGTGAAATATTGATGTACGTGCATATGAACAATGCTTTTGCAATAGTAGTTGACTGCCTGGTTTTGGCTGCTGGTGAGAGAGTAGGGATGAGGCCGACCTTGAATAGGTCTATAGTGTCCGAGGTAGGACGAGGTAGAGGATGTAGAGGCAGGGGTAGATGAGCATGTACCCAAGTGCATGGTGAAGTTAGATCTCAGTAGGAGATCAACGAAGGCTTTGCCTGAGATATTGCTACTCTTCATGAGAAGATGGATAACATGATGCATCATCTCGGTGTTCCACCATATGCCCCTCTGTCCGGACGTGCCCTTTGTTGTGCTGCCTCTTCTTTAGTTGCTGGACCTTCTACTTCTGCACCGCCTCTCGGTTTTGAGCGTTCACCATCCCCCGGAGAGGACTGCTACATGTTTGATTTAGAGGAATAGACATTTTTCATATTTCTTTGTTATTTTCTCCATGGTTGTCTTTTCTTTCTATTTTTATTATTTGTGTTTCCGACTCACCAACATTGTAGTTTTTTTATTGCTAATGTAATAAAATTTGTTGGTTTAATCTGTTTGAAGTTATTTTATTACTTTCTTACTGCTTTCATATTTATTATATCGATTCATATTACCCCACCAGCTTCGCATTGTTTTGTTTGTAAGGCTTATTGCAGATTTCGAGGATTTTTCTATCTTTTGCCCATATATACGATACGGATTCCCTTTCAAGCTCCGTGCTTAACAAAGTTAAGTTCCTTTCTATTTTTCATCTTTTTATCATTGGGGACAATGTTTCGATTGTTTTATGTGTTTTTCACCATTTTTCTTTTGATTCATTTTCGAATAGAATTTTAGCAGATTTGAAGTCTTTGACGTTTTGAAGCTAATTAATTACACATTTGTTTCACGAATGAACGGACAAAAGTCGTGCCAACTTTTGAAGTAGTTGTGTATTAACCAGATATTGTTTTTATGGACCACCACTTAAGCACGTAAATCACTTTCTTCAATGTTTAGTTAGATGACTCATTGTTTTGACTTGCGTTGACACTAGTTTTTCGAGTTTTGTTCGACCTACGGTCGTTTAGATCAAGTTGTGGATCTTATAGGGGCTAAGGACTAACAGATTTGATAGTTTACCAAATTGGGTGGACCGTGAGAACAGATAGATTTCTTAGAGTGTCCAACCTGCCCGAAAAAGATTAAAAATTCATTGGCAAAAGGGTAGCAAGTTTGGTGCTAGATTTGATATAGTTTCTTGCTTGGCACCCACCATTGCGAGTTTCTGCTTGATAATCTTGGTCCTGTGAAACGGCTAACACAAGTTTAGAGGTAGGTGAATAAACTTGTCACCAAAAACTAGATCTTAAAACAAATTAGGTTCAGTTATAAACATGTGTGGAGTTGAGCTAACTCAGTTTTTGATATTTGCTGAGTTTGTGTTCTGATGGGATACAACTAGAATGCAATAAGTAAATATGTAAAGTAAATAGGTAAATGAGACGGAGTTTATAGAGGTCCAGGTGGTGTAATCCTGTCAGTCCTCTCTTCTCCTGTGATGTTGGAGGAAATTCACTATGTTCTTGAGGTTTACAATTACAAGACACAAAGCAAATTTAATTTAAACAGTGATTGTCCTTGACTAATCCCCAGCTTCACAATCTTCGAGTCTTAAACTTTAGCAGGTGGAATTGCTCTTAAGCCAACATTTCTCCTTTGGTCCTTAGAGGGTTGGATTGCCTTTTCACCAGCTTATCACAAACATAGTCTTCCTGACTGCACCTCAACTGTCCCTCAAACCTTCTTGGTGTTTCTCAGTCTAAAACCTCTGATAAAATCAAAGTTGAGACTTGAATCAATAACTATCATTCAACTTGTGATTTGAGCTTCTTCTTCTGAATATATATAATTTGAACAATAAGGTCTGATTTCTTCAAGTGTAGATCTTGATGTTTCTCTGAATACTTAAGAACACTTAGAAGATTTCTTGATCTGGATCTTGCAATATAGAGTAAATGAGGAGTTCTTTTTAATTCACTTTCCCCCTACTAAAATATTTCTTGATATGTTTCTTCTTAAAACTCCGCACATTTTCTTGATGTAGAAGTGGTCTATTTATAGGGGTCATTCCAACGTTCACATTATTTGAATTTGAATCCTTGTATCCATTGGTGGTCATGCTATTTTGTTTATTGTCAGTGTCCTTTCTGACAGTTCTTTTATCCAATTGTATTGCTTGCTTTATAACAGTTTGATTCTTCTTCCATTTTTAGTGTCTTCAGCTTCAAAGTGAGTTTCTATGGTCTTGTCAGTTTTCAGCTGGCATAACTGAGTGTTTCAGCTTTAAAAGCATTAACGGAGTTTTTACTCCTCTTCAAAACTTAGTACTCTTTCTTCACCTGGTTTTATATTTGACTTAATCAGAGTACACCATAACATTTAAAAACATCCATAATATCATTGTCCTTATGTATCTTAGGTCTTCATACAAGATCCATAAAGTCAATTTAGGTCATCACGGATTTGCGTGAATTCTAACTTTATAGTCTCGGCTTTAACTTTTCATAGAACTGAGTTTGAACCGTCAATTCTTCATTCTTCAATAACTGAGTCTGTGTCCCTCAGCCTTCTTAACTGAGTTTGTCCCCCCAGCCTTCAGCTTCTAGATAAGCCAACTGGTTATGTGTCCCTCAGCGAACTTACCTTCTTCTGTTTTTGTTTGTGTACTCAGTTCCTTCAATAATGTCAGTTTCTTTTTCTCTGTGTAAACTCAGCAAATCAGTTCCTCATCTGTTCATCAAGTCAGTTTCTCGGTTTCTCAATTCTAAAACTTAAACTATTACAGTGCTTGTCTGATTTACTTATACAAATATCAGACTCTATTAAATCCTATACATTTATATCTAGATATCTTTTTGATGTTCACTATAACAGCTAGTTATGAAACTTCATCAATGAGGTCTAAGTTAATAACTGAATAGGTGATAAATCATCATCAAAACATAAATTTTATTTCCAACAATTTCCCCCTTTTTGAAGATGTCAATAATCTCCTTAAAAGCAATGCAAAAAGATAAGGACCAAACAAAAATATCAAAAAAAAAAGAACTTAGAAACTGATACTTTTATTGATGATGTCTGCCTGCGTTACAAAGTAATAAAGTACAATAAATGCTATGAAAAGAGCTAAGTCTCAGCTTCTTTTCCTTTCCCTTTGTCAGTTATCAACGATTTCTTATCAAATTCTTCAGCCGCTTATTTGATAGCAATATTCGTTGGGTTGTATTCAATGCAGCTGATGCTGGCCCAGATTTGCCAAGATGTGGTGAAGTTGTGTTTTCCAAAGAAATTGTTGTTAAACAAGACTATGAACTTCGACACAATTTTCTCTAGATCTTCATCAGTTGTTGATTTTTCCAATAAATCCTTGATAAACCCTAAATCATGTTTTCCAGCATTCTTCTCAGCTTTTTCAAGAGTCCCATTTTCTCCCCATCTGATCAGTTTGTCCCAGTATTGAACAAGAACTTTCTTTATTCTTAGAAAATTTTCCAAAGATTGCTCTCTTGTTTCTTTTTCCTAAGGAGAAGATACTGTGCAATTCTGAGTCCAATCCAAGTCTTTTCTCTGTAGGCTTAGAAAATTTTGCAATCAGCTTCATTTCTTCATCATCCATGTCAGTTCTGGATTTATTCAGTTCATTCATCTTCTCATCTATGCAGCTAAGAAAACCTATCATATCTTCAGCATTTGCTTTCAGGATATCCAAACTTTCCCCCTTATTGGCATCATCCTTCTGATTCAAATTTCCGATGAAAGAATTTAGGTGTTGTTGATTGGATACCAATATGGTTTGGGAAATAATTGAGTTCTTCATTGTGTTCTCTAGCAATAGCATTTTTTCATGTACATTAGTGACAAAAATCTCAGACCTTTCTTGATTCTCAGATTTTCTTGCTTCTTATTCAATGGTAGTTCTTCTTATTTCGATCAAAGTGTCATGACAGTCTTTCTTGACACAATCCACTTTCTTCACCAGATCAGTTCTTTCAGTTTTGTTTTCTTCCATTCATCTCAGTACTTTTCCAAAGATGTCCATTTTCTTAACCAGAACAGTTCTTTCAGTTTTGTTTTTATCTTTTTGCTTTTCTGTAAGGAGGGTATTGGCAACATCACTAAAAAGGTGGAAATTTTTGGACATATTTTAAGTTTTAATGATGAGTGCCAGACTAGCTGTTATAGAGCAAAGGCAAAAAGATGTCTAGATCAAATGTATAGGTTTATTAGAGTTTGATCTTTGTATAGGTTTGATCGAACAAGCATTCTAATTAGGTCAGCTGAATTTATCAACATACCTATCTAGATCAGTAGGGTAACTAGGTCAATAGACTTGTTAGGGACCTGCTAAAGACTGAAGGCTGAGGGGTGAAACTCAGTTATTGAAGGCTAAGGGATCAAACTTAGTATTTAAAGTCAAGGATATGGAATCAGAATTTAAGGATGTCTGTGATGACCTAAACTGATTACATATACTTTATGTACAAGGTCTAAGTTCCATTTGTTAAGTGGTGACTAGAACATAGGTATAATTCAAAATGGTGTACTCTAACTTCATAATAAAAAGTTAGATGAAAAGCAGTCAGCTGAAGTGTAATTGAAACACAGCAGACTCAAACTAGCTGACTGATATGTACATCAGTAGAATAAAATAAGTCAAACATCTGCTGAGTATAATTCTCGATTTAATCAAGGGTTACATTGGAAGATTAAAAGGATAAGGACAGATTACAAGCTTTGATAGTGTCAACATATCAATGGTCAAGATTAAAAGAATGTTGGAAAGATTCAAGGGATTAACCAATGGACAAAAGTCAAAGGGTGGACATACTGAAATCTATCAAAAAGCAAACTGACAGTGTCTGTACTATGAACAGAGACAGAAAGCAAGTCAAATGGAGACAAATCTGAAATGGCTATGTTTGAAATTCAAACATAAGTCACAGGATTCTCAGCTATAAATAGAAGACTCCTGATTCAGATACAGATGATGAAAAATGATGAAAAACAAATAATCTGCTTAAAGATATCAAGTTTTAATCAAGAAATTCACCCTGCTGACATCACTGAGCTAAAAGCTACAGATCCAGAAAACTCTTCAAGTGTAACATGCTATCAAGTTGCATCAAGTATACACACTTGAAGATATCAAGGTGCTGATCATTTCATCTGGATCAAGCTGCTGATAATTGAATCATTTACTTGATTCAATCTTTCTTTTGCAAGAAACCTGCTGAAGACAAAAGCACTTTGGTGTCAAGAACTGTTGTTTGTGGTGCAGCTGGTGAAGATTCAATCCTACCCTTGAAGGACTAGTGGAATACTTTAGAGCAGCAATCCTACCTGTTTCAAATATTCAGTTTGTGAAGCCATAGTTATTGGTGAAGGACAGATAGCTTAGGGATTTTTGTAACTGCAACCTCAAAGATCTCTAGTGAATTTCCTCCAACATCGAAGGAGAAGAGTGGACGTACAGGATTACACCACCTTGAACCACTATAAAAATTGCCTACTTACTTTCTGCATTTAAGTATACTGATCATATCAACTTACTGAAACTAGCAACTGAATCACTCACTTACACTCTTGAGTATATAATACTTGGTATCATCTTTTTAACAACAAGTAATAAGGCTTAATTTCAATATATTCCGATGTAACAAATTTAGTAATATCAATAGTCAGTAGACAACTGAGTGGTCAGCAAACTACTGGGCAGTCAGCAGGCTACTGACCTTGTTGAGTTTATTAACTCCAAAAAGTTTCAAGTGTTAAGTTTATTCACCCCCCTCTAAAATTAACCAAAGCCTTTTCAAGGGAACAACAATTGGTTTCGGAGCAGTGCTTCTGTTCTGAAGTAATCCAACTTGTTGTGCTTATGAAAATACTTTAAAAACTTTTTCAAGTTTCTGATTTTCAAAGCTTTGAATCATGGATAACAACCAGTATGCTAGGACTATGTTGATGTGTTCCCTAGATCGTTTTGATGAGTATAAACGTCGTATGCATGCTTATCTAGCTGCTACACATGATGAGATGATGGATGTGCTGACTGAAGGGCCACTGGAGATGACAAAGGCCATGACTGTGGGCAGTGAAACCTAGTATGTTCCAAAGCCAAAAGGAGAGTCGGGCATTGAAGATAGAAAAAGAACAAACCTCAACAATATTGCTATTGATATCATATACAAAACCTTGGATAGCAATATGTACATGAAAGTGAAGCATTTCAAAACTGCAAAGGAACTTTGGGAAAAATTACAACTTATCTGTGAAGGCACTGATGCTATAAAGAAAAACAAAGTCAGTGTAGCAAAAAGAAAGTTCCAAGACTTCAAAATGAAATAAAATGAAACCATTGAGTAAATGGAGTTAAGATTCAAAGCTATCATGGATGAACTCACCCTCCTGAGTGTGATCTATACAAAGAATAAATCAATACAAGAATTTTGGAAGCTTTACCAGCAAAAGAAGTTTGGGAAATGAATGTGACTGCCATAGAAGAATCCAGGAGTCAACATGAAGAAGACAACTTCAAGCTTTTTTTAGATCTCAAAGCATATGAATTTAGTAAGAAACTTGTTCCTGGGACGGAAAAAGAAGAACCAAAGACTACTACATTGGCTGCTGCACATAAAGAAGAATCATCAGGTGGTCATGATGATCTACTGGATGAGATGCAAGAGCAAATTGCCCTACTGAGCAAGAAAATCAGAATGATGAAAACAGGAAGGGGTTCTCCAAGGAATTTCACAAAGAAATCAAGTGATAAGAAGAAGGAAGAATCCAAGGAAGATAATGATTATTTGTGTTTTCATTGCAAGAAACCAGGACACTTCAAAACTGACTGTCCTGATCTAAAACAGAAAAAGGAACCTGAATATCTATGCTTCAACTACAAGAAACCTGGACATTTCAGACCTGATTGTCCAGACGTACTGAAGAACAAGAATCAGCAAAGAAGACCTGGCAAGAAAGCAATGGTTGCTGATGATGAATTAGGCTACGAAGTTGAATCAAAAAAGGGAAATGAATCTGATGATACAGCACTTGTTGCTGATATGGATGATTATGTTTAATTGCAAATATGGACGAGACTGCGGAGGTATACAATTTTGTATCTATAAATACTCCTACTGAAAGTGATTGTGAATCAACTTGTGGTTCAAATCCAAAAAATTCTGACAATGAAGAAAACTTTGAATGCCATCCTTAATCAACTGAGGAAAATACAATTTGGTTATAAGATTGTGAAGGCTGAGAAAGAAGATCTTCAAGCAGAAGTTGAAAGGTTAAAAGCTGAATTAAGAACTCTCAGAGGAAAGGAAAAAGATTTTCAACAGAATCAACATAACTCTGCTGTAAATTCAGTAGCAGCTGAATCTGCTGAACAATCTAGTTCCACTACTGCATTCAAATCTGGAAAGCCTTATGGTGATAGAACAGGCCTTTGATTTGGAACTCAACAATCTACTATGAGTGGATCCAGTAAGGTCAGTGAACCAAGTACCAGAATTGGTCTTAACTTTTCGCCTGCACTAGATCCAACTCCCAAAAAGGTTGCTGAGGCAGTAAAGCCTACTGAGAAGATTTCAAAGAAGCAAAATCAGAAGCCTAAAAGGTCATCAATACCTAACAAAAAGGGTAAATCCAAGAATAGGACTATTGGACCTTCTAGACCTGCTGATAGCAGAATTGCTGCTAAGTCTGCTGGACCAGAAAAAGGCAAAAATCAGAAATATTCCAAGGATAAGAATCCTAAACCTAAAAATGTTGGTCATTCTTAGGATACTTATCCCAAGGGGAAAGGTAGATTGTTCCCTACTGATGATGATTGGATTATTCCTACCCCTACTGCTAGAAACAATGGTCATAACCATAAATCTAGGGTAAAAACTCAGCAGAGGACTCAGCAGAGGAATTATTCAAGACCTCAACAGAGACCTTAGCAGACTACATATTACAGGGCTGCTCCTAACAGACAGCAAACATATGGTTATGCTAGTGCTTCTAACAATAGAAATCACTTCAAAAAACATTATGTTCCAAGAGGCCAGAAAGCATATGTGAATCTTGCACCACCAAATGTTAGATCTTATGGAAATGTAGGATACATATATGAACAAAATTGCAATGCTTTTCAAAGAATACCTTATGGAAATTTTCCAAGGGTCATGCTTACCACTGACCACTATGGACCTAAACAGTTTTGGGTACCTAAAACACATTAACTTTGTTTTGTAAGGTGTCTGGTACTTTGACAGTGGATGTTCCAGACAAATGACAAAGAATAAGAACTGTTTGACAAATTATGTGGCAAAGGATGGTCCAAGAGTGAATTTTGGCAACAAGAACACACCAGGTTACACAAGAGGATATGGTACACTGGTGAGGAATGGATTAACTATCATAAATGTTGCATTTGTGGAAGTACTGGACTACAACCTACAGAGCACTGGACAGTTTTGTGACATGGGTTACAAGGTCACTTTTGACAAAGGCTACTGTGTTGTCATAGGTGAAAGAGGTGAACAAGTTGTGTTGGATGGTAGAAGACAACAAAACATGCATGTTGTGGATTGGTCTACTGCTTTTTCAGAAACCTGCCTGATTATGCATACTAAGTCAGAATTAGATTGGTTGTGGCATAAGAAGTTAAATCATCTTATCTTTGATGATATCAATCAGTTGGTGAAAAATAAGTTACTGATTGGCTTACCTGAGATCACATTCAAAAAGGATGCTATATGTGATGCTTGTCAGCAAGGTAAACAAACCAAGTCAAGCTTCAAGTCAAAGACTAAAAAATCAACAAAAAGAGTTTTGGAGCTGATGCATATTGATCTCTTTGGACCTGTGATACCAACAAGTGTAACATGAAAAAAGTACACGCTGGTAGTTGTGGATGATTATTCAAGATACACTTGGGTAGTATTCATGAACAAGAAAAGTGAAACACTTCAAAAGATGCCTGAACTTTTGAAGAGATTGCAAAATGAGAAAATTTTTATAGTAGTGAAGATCAGATCAGACAAGGGTACTGAATTTCTCAATAAAGTCATACGAGAATATTGAGAGCAAAATGGTGTACTGCATGAATTAGCTGCTGCTGGTACACCTTAGCAAAATGGGGTTCTTTGAGAGAAAAGCAGAACCTGAAAGAAGCGGGGAAGGACTTAAATTTTTTTACTCGCCCCTGGCTTTGAAGAACTCGCTGGTAACACTCTTGATGCAACAAATGATGTAGTTCAAGGATCCATTGAACCCCTCATCAAGCAAGCAGCAGAGCCTCATCGAAGATGAAGCTCCTGTAAATCAGACAAATCATGATTTACAATGGTTGAAGGACCACCCTACTGAACAAGTAATTGGCAACATACAGCAAGGCGTAAGAACAAGAAGACAATTAGAAGCAATGTTTACTTGTTTTCTATCTCAAATGGAGCCTAAAGTTGTTGTAGAAGCAGTATCTGATCCAGATTGGATAATTGCTATGCAAGAGGAATTGAATGAATTTGAAAGAAATCAGGTTTGGACACTAGTGAAAAGGCCTAGTCATGCAAATATGATTGGAACTAAATGGGTATACAGAAACAAATTGGATGAATCTTGTACCATTGTAAGGAATAAGGCCAGACTAGTAGCAAAAGGCTATTCTCAAGCTGAAGGAATAGATTTTGATGAGACATATGCCCCAGTTGCAAGATTGGAAGCTATCAGATTATTCTTGGCATATGATGCTTATAAAAACTTTAAAGTATACCAGATGGATGTTAAGAGTGCATTGTTAAATGGCATTCTGTAAGAAGAGGTTTATGTTCAGCAACCTCCTGGTTTTGAAGTTAAGGATCAAGAAGATAAAGTGTACAGACTTAACAAGGCACTTTATGGTTTGAAAAAAGCACCAAGAGCATGGTATGAAACCCTATCTCAATTCTTGGTGGATAATGGTTTTATGGAATGTACCATTGACAAGACTCTTTTCAGAATCAATGAAGAGGATAGTACCCTGCTGGTACACATTTATGTTGATGACATAATTTTTGGTTCTGAAAATGAATTGCTATGTGAAAATTTTGCTAATCTCATGAAAAGCAAGTTCCAAATGAGTATGATGGGAGAGATGAACTACTTCTTGGGATTACAAGTCTAACAAATGAAAGATGTAATCTTCATTCATCAAACTAAAAATACCAAGGAGCTACTGACGAAGTTTGGCATGGAAAATAGCACCAAAGTATCAACTCCAATGAGTACCAACAATAGATTGGATGAAGATAAAGAATGTAAATATGTTGATTAGAATTTATACAGAAGGATGATAGGCAGTCTATTGTACCTCACTGCCAGCAGACCTGGCATATCCTTTGATGTAGGTGTTTGTGCAAGATTTCAATCTAAGCCTAAGAAAAGTCACTTAGCTGCAGTCAAAAGGATTCTCAATTATCTAAAAGAGACTATGGGAGTAGGGATATGGTATTCAAAGGATGGAAGCTTCAAAGTTATATCCTACTCAGATTCTGATTTTGCAGGATGCAAGGTTGATAGAAAAAGCACCACAGGAACCTGTCAGTTGATGGGAAATAGACTGGTTTCCTGGCTCAGTAAGAAACAAAATTCAATATCAACTTCCACTGCTGAAGCGTAATATATTGCT
Source organism: Gentiana macrophylla (assembly GCA_026214975.1). Taxonomy (NCBI): domain Eukaryota; kingdom Viridiplantae; phylum Streptophyta; class Magnoliopsida; order Gentianales; family Gentianaceae; genus Gentiana; species Gentiana macrophylla. The sequence continues at coordinate 109,244,451 of CM047805.1, forward strand.
GCTGGAAGTTGCTGTGCACAAATACTTTGGTTAAGACAACAATTAAAGGATTATGGAATTTAAGAAAGAGAAATTCCTATCATGTGTGACAACACAAGTGCAATTGCAATCACTGAAAAATCTTGTTTTTCACTCAAGAACCAAGCACATTGATGTGAGACATCATTTTGTAAGAGATCATGTTGAAAAGAAAGATGTGGTGGTTCTTTACATCCCTACTGAAGATCAACTTGCTAACATATTTACAAAACCATTGGATAGTGAAAGATTTTCTAAGTTAAGAACTGAACTTGGCATCATAAAAGTTGACTGATATACCTTTAATCAACAGTGTACTGGAATTCACCAAGGGGATTAGTCTTTTCTATGATGGGTGAGCTCACTTAGCAGACTAGTCATTGGTATCAACAATTCCATGTACTTAAATAGTTTGGACAATTGAGCAAATGAAGTTGCCAATGGGATTGGTCTTTGTAGTGATGGGTGAGCTCATTTGACAGATATGTCATTGGTATTAAACTTCATGTTGTATTATCACTTGGACAACACAAGTGTGTATGAAGATCAGCAGAGTAACCTTATCAGCAGGCTGCTGAGCCATCTTTGTCAGCACGCTACTGAGTCAACTCTACTAAGGACTAAAGTCTACTGAGTTATGTGTTACAAGACAGTCAAACATAAATGAAAGTCAACAGTAATTGGATATTATTCTTATCCCTTATAACTGCGGTTACAAATATCCAACGGTTACAACTCTTATGAAATAAGTTAGTGGGACACGTGGCAACATCACATTTATTCAAACTTTATTCGTGGGTAAATGCTACAGTACGTGTACAGTACTTTCCTGACAGTTACTACCCACTTTCTTTCTTTATATATACAGACATATACTCAGACGCTATCAGATCGATTTTCTCTAAATATACACCGTGTGAACACAGATTTGAAAGCTCTCTACTTCATCTTTTTCAAATCTACAATGGCAAATAAAAGTGATGTTCATATTGGAACGAGCCAAAGTGTTAAACGATTCATTGTTGATGCTAACACGACTGAGTTAGCTATCAATATTGGCCGAAGAATCAGAAGGGTTGAAGGGCTAGAATATGTTCTAAATCTGAGATTAGAAAGCATCTCTTACACTAATGTTGTTAATTTCTGGAGAAATATAGTGATTAGAGATGATACAGAGGCGTTTACCACCACTGTAAATGGTCAGCAGATTCAAATCACTTCAAATCTGCTGAGGGAGGCATTCGGATTTGGACCTGGAAATGGTGCTCCTATAAATCCTGAATTAATGGAGTTATCTAGATTGGAGTTTGTTGAAGCTATAAAGATCAACAAGTCAATACCGGCAGCTTTGAGTATCAATGTGAGGCATATTGGTTTGGAGTATAACCTGCTGAGTAAAGTTATTTCCAAGAACATTTTGGGTTTCAATGGAAGCCTTGATACTCTTTCTGGACTGAAGATAGACTTGCTGATCATCATCTGCAAGAGTATGAGATTTGATTGGGCTGGATTCTTTGTTCACTACATGAAGAATGTGGTGACAGAAGATAGAGATGGAACAAGGAAGTCCAAGACAAAGCCTTTGGGTTTGATGTTGTAGACCCGGATGAATCACTTGTAGATTCTTGATGTTGCACCTTGCAAAATCAACAAGTCAAGGTACAAACCAGAAATCTGTTATCTCATCCCTGGTCTGGATGATGATGAAGATTTAGATACTGAAAAGACAGAGATTGACAATGATGGAGATGATAGTGACGGTGGTGGGCAGGCTAAACAAGTTGCACAACCTGCTGCACCAAAGAAAACTACACAAAAAAAGAAAGGATGCTGATACAAGAAAGATTACTGAGATCTTAAAGCCAAAGAAGATAAGACAGCAGTCAGTAGACACTGCTGAATCTACTGAGGTTCCAGTTGAAGTTGAGGCTGCTGAGCCTACTGGAGGTACAAAGAAAACTGCTGTTGAAATCTTAAAAGAACAACTAAAGGAAGATTCAAGAAAGAGGAAAGCTGCTAAAGATCTTGAAGCTGAACAACCTCCAAAAATAATGAAGCAGGTTGTGAAAAAGAAAAAGCATGGAAAGGGAAAAGAATTAAGGGTTTTGAAGGCCCAAAAGGAAGCTGAAGGTGTTGATGTGGAACCACCTATACAAGTTGATGAGCCTACTGAGGCTAGAGAGGTTGTTGTTGAGCAACAAACTGTAGAATCACAACAGACTGTTGTACCTGACCCTGCTGTGAAAATTTTTGAACCTGTTCAAGTCCCTGTTGTGGATGCTACAACTCAGGGGGAAGAACACACTGCTACAGACCCTGCTGATGTGCATATGAGTCAGGGGGAACCTAGTGTGGAACAGCTGGAGGTAGTAGGCACAAATGTCCAATTGGATGAACATACTGACCTACTTGTATCTGCTATAGATACATTGGCCCATCTTGTTGAAGCCTTCGAGGGACAACAAGCTGAGCAATCTGCACCAACAAGGTCAACAATGCCTTTTGAGATAAAGGAGAAGAACTTAAGGAAAGAAAAAGTAGATCCCAACTTCAAGAAAATTCAGGACTACTTTGCTTGGAAATTTGGTTTTTATAAGAGACAGAAATCAGCTGCAGAGCCAATGACTGACTTTGAAGAGTGGTCATTTAATAAGTTGGGCGTGGAGAACTTACTTGGTTTGATTGAAAGGTCTGAGTTAAAAGTAAGGTTGCTGGATCTCATTGAAAGTGAAAAATAGAGTGCAAGCATTAAGATCAATGAATCTCTCTGGACCTGATGATGATGATTCATCATCCTCTGATTCTGATGATGATCACCTTACTTTCCAAGGCCAATCTAGTGGCACTACATTGGAAAGACCTACTGAGGATGTAGGATAGGGATCTAAAGACACAACAGCAGATCAATCTGCTGATGCTGACAAGTCTGTTGAGGACCAGAAAACTGATCATATGGATGAAGACATGGAGGATTTAACTATGGATGATCTGGAAGCTCCAATCAATGATGGGATAAATTTTTTAGATAATAGGCTGATCAGTACAACTGACCCATCCTTTGTTGTGGTGTCTAATACAAATTCTAAGGATCAGCAGATTAACATGTTGAATGAAGAGATAAGACTTATTTTCATTGAAGATTTATTGAGACAGCTTTCTATAGAAACATCCCTACAAGAGGCCAGAATATCTGCTATTTCTAATGTTGTTATGTTTGAAGAAGCTGATACAAGCCCAGAGGACTCAGTTCAGTATCAGGAGTGGTTTGACGCTCAAGAAACCTTGTCTTAAGTTGCAGATCAACTACAGAAGGTTACTGATGCTAAAGGAGTTTTAAAGGAAAACTTGGCTATTTTTCCTCTCATTTCTATTGAAGAGGTGGTTCGATTTCTTTGAGTTACAAACAAAGACTGAATACAGTCGGAACAGGAGGTTCGGACTCACGAGGATCGACAAAGACTGGACAAAGGTTGGAACCTGCAATGGGATTGGAGGAATCCACTATTACCTGTGTAGACTCTACTGTTGTAAAGGTTGCTGGTGAACAATCTGCTAAGGCAAAGGCTACTGAAGGTAAAGATAGTCAGCAGACTGTTGTTGATGATGATGAACAGCTGTTGGACTATGACTTCAGTGATGAGGAATTCCAAATGCCTAAGAAAGAACAAGTTGCTGAAGAACCACAACCTGCACAAGATCCTATTTTGGAAGAAATCCTTGAGGATGTCATAGAGGAAGATCTTGAACCTGCTGACAGAACAAGAGCCATGGTTGTCAGCATACCAAGGGCAAACTACAATGTTGAAGAGCCTGCTGATGATTTTGCTGGACATATGGCTAGAGGTATGGCTAGTGCAGTACCAGCACATGTTTTGGAAGATTTGAGGGCAGTAAGAGATGATATTACTCAGTTAAGGACTCAACTAAATAGACAAGAACAAAGATTTGAAGACTTGATGAATCTTGTAGAGAACAGAGGAAGAACTACTGAGACAGTTGCTTCCAACATTACATCTACTCAATATGCACTTGCTGACCTAACCCAAGATGTGACAAATATAAAGCTGAGCGCAGCCAGTAGAGATAAACATTTGGATGAAAAGTTTACCTCATTACATAAAAAGCTTGACAAGCTTGCTGAGGCACCCAAGCTTGCTGTGGCTCACCCTGCTGAAGCACCTCAACCTGCTGCATTGGATCCTAAGGTTACTGAGAGGATCAATCTGCTGGAGCAATCTATGGAAGGAAGGATCACTGCAGTAGACACATGGACAGAGATTATGAAAGGTCAACTTGCTAACTTAGTGATCACACAGGAGAGAGTTCATGGTATGCTATCGCGGTTTATTGATGATGTCAATAAGGGGGAAGAGGGCCTTACAATAGAAGCAAAGGAGGCTTCAAGGATCTTTGCAAAGAAAAGATAGAAGAATGATATAAATGAGTTTAGGAAACCTGCACCTGGCAGGATTCAGTTGACTGATGATCTCCTGCAAGAATATAAGAAGTTATACTATGGATGAAAGAAACCATATCATCAAATGGGATTTCAGGAGGGACTAAATTCCTTTCTAGGACTAAAACTTTGGTAAACAAGGGTCAAGGAACTGAGAGCTTCCTCTAGAGGTGGAAGATGCGGAAGATGTGCAAGAGGTAGAGTGGGAACTACTCAATCAACTAGGGATTCACTGGATGAATTCAAACATTTCTACATGGGACAAGGCTTCAGTGTTCATATTATAAGATTAACTCTACCAGAAGCCTAAAAGTGGTGGAAAGAACTGAATCATTGGGTTGACTTTACCCCAATTGAAAACCAATGGATGTTGGATGTTGTCAAAGAAATCAAGGAGTTCTATGAGAAAAGAGAAAGAGACAAAGACAGAAACTAGATCAGCACACTTACATTATTTACTTCATTCTGCTGATCTTAGTTTGTAACAAGTTGAACAAATTTGATTATAATGAGAAATGGCTATATTTGTTCCGTTTTTGTTTTTATCTTTTTGCCTTGCTGTAAGGAGGATATTGGCATCATCACTAAAAATGGGGAAATTTTTGGACATAATTTAAGTTTTAATGATGAGTGCCAGACTAGCTGTTATAGAGCAAAGGCAAAAAGATGTCTAGATCAAATGCATAGGTTTATTAGAGTGTGATATTTGTATAGGTTTGATCAAACAAGCATTGTAATTAGGTCAGCTGACTTTATCAGTAGACCTATCTAGATCAGTAGGGTAACTAGGTCAGTAGACTAGTTAGGGACCTGCTGAAGACTGAGGGCTGAGGGGTCGAACTCGGTTATTGAAGGCTAACGGATCAAACTTAGTATTTAAAGTCAAGGATATGGAATCAGAATTTAGGGAAGTCTGTGATGACCTAAAATGATTACATATTCTTTGTGTAGAAGTTCTAAGTTCCATTTGTTAAATGGTGACTAGAACTTATGTATAATTCATGGTGTACTCTAACTTCATAATAAAAAGTTAGATGAAAAGCAGTCAGCTGAAGTGTTATTGAAACACAGTAGACTCAAAACAGCTGACTGATATGTACATCAGCAGACTAAAATAAGTCAAACATCTGATGAGTATAATTCTCGATTTAATCAAGGGTTACATTGGAAGATTACAAGGATAAGGACATATTACAAGCTTTGATATTGCCAAAAAATCAATGGTCAAGATTAAAAGAAAGTTTGAAAGATTCAGAGGATTAACCAATGGACACAAATCAAAGGGTGGACAGAATGAAATCTGACAAAAAGCAAACTGACAGTGTCAGTACTATGAACAGAGACAGAAATCAAGTCAAGATGGAGACAAATCTAAAACGGCTATGTTTGAAATTCAAACATAAGTCACAGGATTCTCACCTATAAATTGAAGACTCCTGATTCAGATACAGATGATGAAAAGTGATGAAAAACAAATAATCTACTTAAAGCTATCAAGTTTTAATCAAGAAATTCACCCTGCTAACATCACTGAGCTAAAAGCTACTGATCCAAAAAACTCTTCAAGTATAACCAGCTATAAAGTTGCATCAAGTATACACACTTGAAGATATCAAGCTGCTGATCATTTCATCCTGATCAAGCTGCTGATAATTGAATCATTTACTTGATTCAATCTTTCTTTCACAAGAAACCTACCAAAGACAGAAGCACTTTGGTGTCAAGAACTATTGTTTGTGGTGCAGCTGGTGAAGAGGCAATCCTACCCTTCAAGGACCAATGGAATACTTTGGAGCAGCAATCCTACCTGTTTCAAATATTCAGTTTGTGAAGCCATAGTTATTGGTGAAGGACAGACAGCTTAGGTATTTTTGTAACTGCAACCTCAAAGATCTCTAGTGAATTTCCTCCAACATCTCAGGATAAGAGTGGACGTACAGGACTACACCACCTGGAACCACTATAAAAATTGCCTACTTACTTTCTGCATTTACTCTCTGCATTTAAGTATACTGATCATATCAACTTACTGAAGCTAGCAACTGAATAACTCACTTACACTACTGAGTATCTAATAGTTGGTATCATCTTTTTAACAACAAGTAATAAGGCTTAATTTCAATATATTCCGCTGTAACAAATTTAGTAATATCAATAGTCAGCAGGCTACTGACCTTGCTGAGTTTGTTAACTCCATAAAGTTTCAAGTGTTAAGTTTATTCACCCCCCCTCTAAACTTAACCAAAGCCTTTTCAAGGGACCAACACCAGCATTTCCAATTACACATTTGGCTTGCATTTGGGTCAGATACCCAAACTCTGGTTTAAGAAAACTTGTTTTCCCAGTCAACGATACATTTGAATCTTCTTTAATTGGAATTATTTTCCACAGCTTCTCTCTATAAACCTTATTCAATTTGATGGCTGATGAATATCAAGAAATATCGAATCCAAAAATTTCTGCAATAAGGTTCCTAGTAACCTTAATTTCCTTCTGATTGACTCTGGTGGTATAAGTGTAGACATTTTCTTCTATGGCCGTCCTTCCGAACTCATAGAAATTTCTTATTCTATCTAAGCATACACTATCCAGAGCAGTATTGAAGACTCCTTCAAGACCTTTAATTTTTTCCACAATTTTCTTGGCATGTTCTGAATTATTGTATTTTTCCAGATATTGATCAAGTGTGATAATCAAACCGGGTTCAACTCTAGTATAAGTCATGATTATTGAAAAGGGTAGGAATTTTGAATGGATTGAAGATAGAGTGAATTCTTCAAAAAGGGATTGAACAAAACTAAGTGTAAGGATTTTGATATATAAAGTACGAAGTTACTTATATAGGAAGTAGATGTGCAGTTAGGGGGTTTGAGTGGATTTGAAGCGTCTTGTCATAAATCATATCTAGTGTTGAGATGTGAAAAAGATGGTGAGTAGTGGAGATGGACAGTTGATATCTTTATAGGTTATGACTTTTCTTCCAACCGTTGTCAGTATCAGTAAATGCGCTTCATACGGTGTATCTCCAGCTATGAAAAAACTGTCCTTGAGCTTATCCAACCATGAGTCAGTCATCAGTTGTTATCTTCTTGTTCAGTTTCAAGAAACTCAGTTGTGAAAGATAACTTACTGACTCAGTTTTGATAAAGTCGGTTTTTACCAACCAGTTTCTTTCCTGCAAAACAAATTAAGAGCTTTTTGGTACCCATATCTGTTTGGTTCCTTTCTGGTTAGCTTTTGGATTAATTCTCGAACCCTTTAAAGATGGTCCCTTTTTCCCAAAATTAATATCTTCTTCGAGGGCTTTGAAAATATAGAGAATTGAGCTCATATATCTTTCTTGACTCTTTGACTTAGTAGGGTAGATTTGCTAGTTTTCACATAATTCTGCTGTTTTGGCTTTTCAGTCCTTTCCTTAAGAATTTTGTGAAACTGAGTTGATCTAGCAATGGTTGTGTGGTCATTCCAGTCTCCATCAGTTGGAAAGAGTCTCCTTTTTCCCCTGAATCTATTAACCTTTGACTGATAATAATTCTTTGGCAAATAGGACTTGAATGTTCTATTAATTGATCTCTGACCAGTTCTACCTTTTTCAGCCTAGTCAATTTTTCTGTAAGATCTGTCAGTTTGATGATTACCAATTGATCTTACAGTTTTGTCAGTCTTTGATCGAGGCTGTGCTGAGTTATTATCTGTTCTAATAACTTCATCAGTTTTATAAGTTCTGGTCTTTTGTGCAGTCACAAACTTAGGTGCAGCCGAACAAGGTATGAACTTATAACTCTGTTGATTATCAAACCCTAAGCCCGGTCTATCTCCATATGGCTTTCCTAGTTTGAATTGAAATTTAGTGAATGGATCAACTGAAGATTCTGTAATGTTTATTACTTCTGTTACTTCATCAATTAACCCAGCAATTTGAGTTTTGTTATCAGCCTTGATGACATTAATTTCAGCATTCAATCTTAAAACTTCAGCTTTCAACAATTATTTTTCCTTTTTGACATTCTCATAATTCTTTTGAATTTTCTCTAATTCGGTCATGAGTATGTCAAAAGTTTCATTGAAATCTGCGTTTCTATGATTGTTCACGGCAGTGTGACAGTTGGATGTTGAAGCATTTACCTCATGACATTTTTCAGTTCTAGCTTCTTCACATTCCATTATTTGTTTTCCTTTACTTGATTCAGCATTGTCCTTTACTGGTTCAGCTCCAAAGAGTATGATTTCTTCATTATGATCCTCTGCTGGAAAGATTATTTGTAATGTCTTCTTTTCTTGAAGTGACAGATAGATCCTTGAAAAATGTCCTAATCAACATTTCTTGAGTATCAGCAACAAAGGCCTGCAATTTATGCTTGTATTAATCAAAGTTTAAAAATGAGCAGCTAAGCATATTTCTAAAGTGATTCTGTGAGTTCATGATGCAGTTATGGAAATATTCTTTCAAAACAATTTGCTATAACAATTGATTTCTTCAGGTATGGAGGCATGCTCCGATACCAATTGTTGGATTGGTATCGGAAATAACTGAAGGGCAGTTACTTCTGTTGAAGCCTCGAAGCAGTCAAATTTGGATAACCTCCCAAAAGGATGAACTGCTCCGATACCAAATGTTGGTATCAGAAATAACTGATGATCGACCAGTTACTTCAAGTAGACAATCAATGTGATACGATTCAATCAGAGATCTCTTCAAAATAGAAGATTTTCTCCAATACCAATTGTTGGTCCCTTGAAAAGGCTAACAAAAGTTTAGAGAGGGGTGAATAAACTTGTCACCAAAAACAAGATCTTAAAACAAATTAGGTTCAGTTATAAACTTGGGTGGAGTTGAGTAAAAATCTATTAGGAACATTTTATTGTTTTGATGATGACAATAGTAGCTGTTATAGCAAGCCTGAAATAAGTTAGAAATCTCTGTGTAAGTCTTTACTTAGAGTCTGACATGTTGTATAAGTTCAGTCAGACAAGTATTGTACTAATTTGGTAGAGAAGCATGAAGACATATGGACTGACTTATAACCAGGGAAGTCTGTGATGACCTTGGATAAGTCTGAGTTTTATTGCAAGTAATGAAATACATTGGTTGAATATGGTGTACATTGATCTCATACTAATCAAGGATCAGTGAAGTAAAGATATTCTTGGAAAATCAAGAAACAAAGGAAACAGCATTCCGGCAGAGTAAATCTACTATCAACAGAGTAAGGAATACCAGTGAAGAAAGAGAACATCAGCTAAGTGAGCAGATCTACTCAACTGATTGCACAATAGTCAAGTGAAGGAACAGCTGAGTAAGATATATCATATACACTTACTCAGAACGTGTGAAAATAAGGAGATCAAGCATAAAATACAGAATCAAGCAAGGACAGATTTTATGATAGACGTTTGAAGAAAATCTGGATCACTGAAACCAAGGAGGATATAATCAAGGGGGAATCAAGGATTAATTCAAAATTATTCCCCACATTGAATAGCTAATGGACGGATTATTAAATCAAGGATTATCAAGGCTATAAATAGAAGGCATTGACAGACAGAAAAGATAACGATTAGAGATACACAAGAACAAGCAGAAATTCAATCAATATACTAAGCCTTTTATCTGAATCTAAAAGAACACATCTAGTGATCTACTCAGAACTCCGATCTATAATTTCACATCAAGCACTGAGATTGATCAACAAATCTGTGAATTCAATTCACACCAGCTTACAACAATTGAATCAGAGAAATCTGAGAAAAGAGTTGCATCCCATTGTCATAGCTACTGAAGGATTTTTTCCCAATGAGCAGTGTGTTGAAGACTGAGTCACTGAAGCTTTTGAAGCCAAGGAGTGATAGTCTTGTAGATTGTGAAGCTTGTGTAGCCAAGGACAATCTTACTATTGTATTGGTGAAAAACAATAGTGAATTCCTCCAATCATCACAGGAGAAGAATGGATTAAGGGATTACACCACCCTGAACCACTATAAACCTTTGTGTTCATTTACTTACTCCACTTCACTTTACAGCATTTACTTACTGCATATTATTCATAATATGTGTGTGCATAGTCTACTTTGAAACAATTTTTAAGAAGGGACTTATCCGCTGCCCAAAAGCTTTTAATTATATGAAAATGTTTTGAAACTCCAGTATAGTCATTCACCCCCCCCCCCCCCTCTGACTATAATTTTACCCTTCTCTAGGACCAACAAAATCAAACTGATTTATGCTCGAACTGAGGTAACCGGCAGCGGATAAATTAAAGCCTTTTTGTTGGTTAGTTATCAGTTTGTAAAAATGAATGCAGTGCTAACTCAGTTTCTGATGTTTGCTGAGTTTGTGATTTGATGGGATACAACTAGAACGCAATAAATAAATATGTAAAGTAAATGAGACAGAGTTTATGGAGGTCCTAGGTGGTGTAATCCTGTCAGTCCTCTCTTATCCTGTGATGTTGGAGGAAATTCACTATGTTCTTCAGGTTTACAGTTACAAGACACAAAGCAAATTTAAACACTGATTGTCCTTGACTAATCCCTAGCTTCACAATCTTCAAGCTTTAAACTTTAACAGGTGGAATTTCTGTTAAGGCAAGCTTGCTCCACTGGTCCTTAGAGGGTGGATTGCCTCTTCACCAGCTCATCACAAACACAGTCTTCCTAACTGCACCTCAACTGTCCATCACACCTTCTTGGTGTTTCACAGTCTAAAACCATTGATAAAATCAAAGTTGAGACTTGAATCCATAACTATGATTCAACTTGTGATTTAAGCTTCTTCTTCTAAAAATATATATAATTTGAGCAGTAAGCTCTAATTTCTTCAAGTGTAGATCTTGATGTTTCTCTGAATACTTAAAAGCACTTTGAAGATTTCTTGATCTAGATCTTGCAATATAAAGCAAATCAGGAGTTCTTTTTAATTCACTTTCCCTCTTACTTAAATCTTTCTTGATATGTTTCTTCTTAAAACTCCGAACCTCTCTTGATGTAGAAGTGAACTATTTATAGGGGTTATTCCAATGTTCACATTATTTGAATTTGAATCCTTGTATCCATTGGTGGTCATGCTATTCTGTTGATTGTCAGTGTCCTTTCTGATAGTTCTTTTATCCAATTGTATTGCTTGCTTTATAACGGTTAGATTCTACTCAATTTTGAGTGTCTTCAGCTACAAACTGAGTTTCTGTGGTCTTGTCAGTTTTCAGTTGGCATAACTGAGTGTTTCAGCTTTAAGAGCATTAACTGAGTTTTTACTCATCTTTAAAACTTAGTACTCTTTCTTCATCTGATTTTTTATTTGACTTAATCAGAGTACACCATAACATTTAAAAACATCCAAGATATCATTGTCCTTATGTATCTTAGGTCAACATACAAGATCCATAAAGTCAGTTCCGGTCATCACAGATTTACCTGAATTCTAACTATATAGTCTCGGCTTTAACTCTTCGTAAAACTGAGTTTGAACCCTCGGTTCTTCATTCTTCAATAATTGTGTCGGTGTCCGTTGGCCTTCCTAATTGAGTTTGTCCCCTCAGCCTTTAGCTTCTAGATAAGCCAACTGAGTCTGTGTCCCTCAACAAACTTACCTTTTTCAGTTTATGTTTGTGTGCTCGGTTCCTTCAGTAACGTCTGTTTCTTTTTCTCTGAGTAAACTCAGCAGATCAGTTCCTCATATGTTTATCAAGTCAGTTTCTCGGTTTCTCATTTCTTAAACTTAAACAATATATTAAAGTGCTTGTCTGATTTACTTATACAAATATTAGACTCTATTAAATGCTATACATTTATATCTAGACATCTTTTTTCTTTGCACTATAATAGCTAGTTATCACATTTCATCAATGGGGTCTAAGTTAATAACTGAATAGGTGATGAATCATCATCAAAACATAAATTTTATTTTCAACAACCCGACCCTCGCACACACAAAAAAAGATAAACGAGCGCCTTGGAGTCGTACTCGGTTCCCTGTCCGCCTTGCCCAGTTGACATTACCTATGGATTCAAAATAAATAAATTCAAAATTATGAAATCAATTGTGTAAAAGGACAAACATTCTCATGATTTTCTAGTTAGACCCTGAGTTAATATATTGTGATTCTGTTTATGTTATCGATTCTTGAAAGTTATTCCACACACACCGGTTCGTGAATTGAATATTGTTTAATGCGTCACTTACGGATATTAGTTGACATGATTCTTATCTTGACTTTGTGACGCATAACTATTTTCAATTAACTTGTATGTTGGTCCGGGATTTCATTTTCTTTTGTATTTTTGTTCGGGACGACCAAAAGCTAAGTAGGGGTAGTTGATAACACTATATTTAGTACTATAAACTATACCATTCTTTTCCTTAAATCATGATTAATCGATGAGAGATTGTGTGGTTATTATGTGTAATACATGTCAATTGCTCAGGGTATGTTCCTTAGTCGTTAATTCTGCATTTACATATTTATCCTTTGGATTTGGTACTCTACTATCTCGTTTTCCATGCTTTTCGGATGTATTACATTCTGGATCAATGAAGAATGAATCTGGGCAACAAAGATTCATTGGGCGAAAGTATGGAAGTCCACGAAGAAGTCTGCTGACAAAAAGCAAGTTGAAGCCAGGCCCACAATTGCAAAAACCCAGCCACAATTGCAAGACCTTGGGCAACAAGAAAATAGAGTTGCGAGTTGTAACTAACCTGATTAGGATTTTAGGTTGATTAAGTCGGTTACTGACGATGCCAAAACTGACCTTACCCACGTGTCACCTCCACATCAGCACAATAATAAATAAAGAAAGGGAAAAGCCTTCATCAAGGGCAGAACCCCGAGTACCCGAGCCGCATGAGCTCGGTTACCATCCTCCGACCCCTCCAGGTCAGCTAGTACTCGTGATCAAACCTGCCCCTGCCCAACCTGATAAGTCGGCCTAAGTCCCTCTAGGACCAAACCTCTTATGAACACAAGAATCCGAGCTGATCCCAGCTCGGTTATCTCCCACAACCTCCATAGGTCGGCCCAAACACAGAAAGGCCCGGCCGCTTTAGTTCGGCCCAGCTAGGTCGGCCAGAGTTAATCTCTAATCGTATTCCCCACATGTGTGATCATCAGATAAATATGGGAAGAATACCTCGTATTTACTACTCTAATCCTCACATTCAAATATTCATGCAATTATCTCCTACAATTAAGGAGATTAAATCGTAGTTATCTTTTCCTTAGGGAACACGGCAATCTAAGCCCAACAAGGACATGGCCCACGCCTCCTCAGGGCACAACTCTTCTCCATATAAACCATCCCTAAGGAACTACGGATACTTGATTCCAATGCAGGCATTGGATACGTAGGCAGCTTGAGAAATAATATTTCAAGTCCAGTCTAAACCACCTCAAAAACCCCTCTTTTTTTCGTGTTCTTAAGGATTTTTGTAGGTTGTCTTTAGGAGAATGGCCCTGAGTTATCATCGACAATTTTTGGATCGTCAATTGGCGCTAGAAGGATAGCCTCCTACTGACAACTTCGTTCAAAATCGAATCGAAAAACGCAGCCAGATCCACGGCGAATTCCCGGGGATTGAGCAGGCGAAAAATGATTTCCACCGTTCAGATTGAAGAAGAAGGTGGAAAGAACAAGCCCTCCTAATTTCGTGTCTATCAGAGTCCGTTCCGATGCCCGATCGTTGCTGTAAAGTTGATGTTGCTGCTGTATCATCAAAAAACGCAGCATTCGGATCGGTGGTTTATTCCAAGATATTGAGCCGGTGAAAAAGGATTTCCACCGTCCAAATTGATGAATAAGGATGGTCGAACAATCCCTCCAAATTTTGTGTTGATCGAAGTCCGTTTTGATGCCCGATCGTCGCCGCAAAATTGTCGCTGTTGTTGTGTCATGAAAAAAATGCAGCAGTCACATCGGCGGCTAATTTTAAGAGATTGCGCCTTTGAAAAAGGATTTCCACCGTTTATATTGTGAAGGAGGGACAAACAATCCTTCCAAATTTCGTGCCAATCGGAGTCCGTTTCGATACCCGATCGTTGCCGGAAAGTTGCTGCAGTAACACCAAAATAAGCTGCGAGTTTATTCCTTATTCCCCACGATCCGATCCGAGCTCCCCAGCTCTCCATGATTCGATCCGAGCTCCCCAGGTCTCCAAATCCGAGCTCTTATGATACAAGATCTTACCGGGTTTTTCTGTAACTTAAATGATCAAACTATCTTATTCTTGGAACTCGCCTTCGGGCGAACATTCTCTAAGTCTGAATCTAATTCGGCATCATATTTGGAACTTGCCTTCGGGCGAGCCTTCTATAAGTCTGAATTTAATTCGGCATCATATTTGGAACTCGCCTTCGGGTGATCCTTCTATAAGTCTGATTTAGCTCGGCAACATATTTGGAACTCGCCCTCAGGCGAGCCTTCTATAAGTCCGGCTTCAGCTCGGCACCATATTTGGAACTCGCCTTCGGGCGAGCCTTCTATAAATCCGATTTAGTTCGGCATCATATTTGGAACTCGCCTGCGAGTGAGCCTTTTATAAGACCGACTTCAGTTCGGCACCGATAGATTACACCAATAAGCAAACGGTACGTTAATTTACTATTATTTTGTTCTCCATTATGCATTGTCTTTATTAATTTTACAGTACAAACACATGTGGAACTCTTTCATGCGACAAGTCAGCACTAGCCTAGCCCTGCTCTTCGTGCTTTCAAACGAGAATTCAGCACTAGCCTGGCCATGCTCATCCAATACTTTCACGTGAGAAGTCAACACTAGCCTAGCCCTGCTCTCCGTGCTTTTATTCATTTAAGACTATCTCAGTTTATATTAAACACGGTCAGACTTACTCCTGCTCATCGTAAGCTAACATATAACTAAAGCTAACTTGACTTGTGGAAACTCAATACATAACCTGTAGTTACCCGAGCTCACGAATAGAGCTCGGTCCTACATACAAACATAAGTGTGCACTCTGAAAACTTGGAGTTGCATATTGGGCAGCGCACCCCTTGAAGAATTTTATTAAATGCTGATACAATTTAACCCGAGCACTGAGCTCGGCGTTATACGTAGTGCATGACGTACTGGGGACATACCCTCTCCAACAATAACAAACACACAGTCTAAACAAGTATGCCATCCAAAAGTTGAGACTAATAAATGGCATACTGAGGGGCATACTCCTTCAACAATATAACAAAAACAAATACAAAACAAAATAACATCTTTAATAAAATCATAATACAAAATTTTCAAATCACAAACAAACATAAGCCTAAAAACTTTAAGATTTTGGAGTAGGACTCTTTTGAGGCTCTGATGAAGAAGCCGAACCAGAAGTAACAATCGGCTGGACAACATACTTGGATATGATGTCCATCCCGACCTTAAAATCCTGGACACGCTCGGTGTAGACCACACTCATTCCATGCTTATAATAAACCTTCTTAGGAAGGTCCTCCAGCACAAGGGAAAGATATTGGATCCTTGCCTCGTCCACTCCTTGGGTATACCCATGGTTGAGGACAGGGATCAGCAACACCTTCAAGGCCTCGGAAAATTCCGCCGAAGCCTTGTACTCATGAATGGCCCCGGCACACCGAGCCGGGATTGTGCCTACCAGACCGCCCACCCTTGCCTGGAGGTCCCCGACCTTCTGCTCCTTTGCCTTATTTTCCTTGGAAATTTCACTCGCTAAGGACTTTATCTCATCCTCTTGAGCTAGGAGTTGAGCTTGCACAGACTTCATCTATGTATCCTTAAGGCGAGCAGCCACCTTGACTTCAACTCCGCCTATTTCACCAAAGCTGATCTTGGAAAGCCTTTATCTCCTTGTCTCCGAGCTCAATGGCGCCCCCGAGCTCCTCTCGGGTTTACCTCAACTCGGAAATCTTTTTCTTGTTGACATTAGAGTCCTTGGAGGCCTCCCCAACCTCCAGGAAACCTCCTGACCAACTAAGGTCCCCTACATAAGCAAAATTAAAAGGGTTAGTGAGACTACCAAAAGCATAGCATCAAAAGGATAAATTCTAAGTCTGCAGGACAGACTCGAACTGAGCTTCATAGGACAAACTCAACAAAGTTTGTCGGACAAGCTCATTAGGTCCCCAAGTCAGACTCGAACCAAGTACGTGGGTCGGACTCAATTGAATTCAGTAGATCGGACTCAATGAGTTTGTGAACCGACCTCTTTCAGTCCGCAAGTCGGACTTAACAGCATTCGTTGCCTGTAGGACAAACCCGAACAAAAACATGGAAAAACGTTTAGTATACCATCCAAAACCACAAGTTAATGCATGGCATACTATGGGGCAAGATACCTCTACCATAATCAAGTACTTAATGAAGTGCTCGGAATAAAGTTAAGACTGAGAACTTAACGAAATACTCGTTCTAGTATCAAATTGTACAGATGACAATTTCATTTGAAATAAAATTTCAAAGCAAAAACTACAAGTCCACAAGCCTTCTGACCTAAGAACCGGGGGCTGGACTCCACGGTGGCTCGGAAGAAGCAAGAGCCAAGGTAAGAGCAACCGCAGCACGGATGGAGTACTCGGACACAATGTCCACTCCCACCGAGAAGTCCTTCAAACGGTTGTCATAGACCGCATCAATGCCTATCTTATAAGAGCCTTTCTAGGAATGTTGTCCACGACAAATTCGGCGGCCTGACCCTTGACATCATCCACGCCTAAAATATATTCGTGGTTCAGGACCGGCTTAAGAAACATCTTCAAAAGCCTGAGTAAACTCCTCTGAAGCCTCATATTTTTGGTTGGCCTTAGCAACCTCAGCTGGAATAGTAGCTTCCAGCTCGACCTTCCTAGTAAACTTCTCTTCTGACTTAAGCTTAACCTCCAGAGCCTAGAATCGCTACTGGAGAACCTTAATCTCCTTATCATTGGTTTCAACAGAGGCTGGTCTGCCGCATGTCGGAAACCCTCTGCCTTATCCACCCCCAAAGTGTAGACATGGTTAGGACGACCTTGCCTTAGTTCGGCAATCTTCTTCAAATCTCCTGTAAACTTTCCCCGCACGGGGAAAATGTCCTGGCCAATCCAGGTTCCCTACAAGTAAGAAACAGTATCAAAGTACAACACTCGAGTAAGAAAATCAAGCTAACGTATTCCATGGCCAGCCAACGTCAGCTAGCTCCATATCAGTCCTCCCAGAGACCGGCTCCTGTTCCACAGGCCGGGCTCGAAAAAGTCTGTAGGACACACAATCTGAGCTTTGCATGTCCGTCTCAGCAAGCATATGTCAACTGAAAAGTACATTGAGTCCACTTAATAGAATGGCATCATAGCCTGTCCACTTAATAACGCAAGAAGTCAGTCCGACCTGGCCCAGCTCGTCATGTTTTTAAACGAGAAGTCAGCACTAGCCTGGACCTGCTCATCTTAAACTTTCACGCGAGAGATCCGTCAGACCTGACCATGCTCACCGAGAAGCTTAACGCTATAAGCCAGTCTAATAAGCCCTCGAGCGAATCTTTATATGCCCGACTCCACCTCGACATTGTTTTTAAAGCTCGCCCCCAAGCAAATCTTCTCAAAATTGTGTCCTTACGCTCTTAAGCCTGATGCGCTTAAAACCGGTGGCTATCTAAGCACAACACCGGTGCACTACGCTATATGAACCGTACATTATCTCAGTAGATCGCTCTAGAACAAGTCACCTCAACAAACAGTGTATCAAGTTGTTACAACTTTACACCATGACCTTCACTTACACGCTCGAAAGCTCAAAAAGTAGGGGGACATCGATCTGTAGAATCAGGACAAGTCCTCTAGCCCTGGAAATAACCCATGGATCCGAACCTAGCCTATACGTAAGCCCAGGAATGGATAGGCCCCTCGGCCTAGCCAGTCCGACCCTTAATAGGCCGGACCAAGCCAATCACGATCAAGCCCGCCTCGGACCATCACGATTCATGTCGTGATCCAGGGCAACGAACAAGCAGCTAGCTTGATACAAAGCAATGGGGGCTCGACCCACTCGCCCCTCCAGTCCGCCATCCTTCAACGCGAACAAAGCCAACGCAACTTGGCAACAAAGTTCATAAACAACGCTCTCATTCCTCAAATCTCCTAGCTCGCCAAAAGCTCTCAACTCGCCAGCTCTTCATCTCGGCACTCTAAGACCGATCTCAGTTCGGCAGCGTCCCAGTTTGCTAGCTTGTCCAACAACTTGGTGACGGACAACTCAAGGCCCTATAAATAACCGCACACCCTTGACAAAAAAGGGGCTCTCATTTTCGAAGATTATGCAAATTGGGCTTGATCCCTTACAAACTAAGGGTACATAGGCAGCCTTATATGGCTCAGCTCATAATCATAAACACAACCTTTATCCTTGCTCTTAAGCATAGTCACGCAACCACCATCATGGGCTAAAATGCCTCGCATCCCTCAAAGTCACAGCAGAACTCTGTCAGATTGGCTGAGTAAGCTGCGTATCAATTCTTCAAGTCTAGAGAACCATGGACAAGCTACCTTAAGCAGATCCGAGCTGACCCTAAGGGCTCAGCTGGATCTGGGGGGCTTATGACGATTCCAGAAACTTACCTTACCCACGTGTCAACTCCACGTCAGCACAATAATAAATACAGATAGGGAAAAGCCTCCATCAAGGGCAGAACCCCCAGTAGCTGAGCCGCATGAGCTCGGTTACCATCCTCTGACCCCTCCAGGTCAGCCGGTACTTATGATCAAACCTTCCCCTGCCCGACCCTATAAGTCGGCCTAAGTCCCTCTCGGACCAAACCTCTTATGCACATAAGAATCCGAGCTGATCCCAGCTCAGCTATCTCCCCCGACCTCCATAGGTCGGCCCAAACATAGAAAAGCCCGGCCACTTTAGTTTGGCCCAGCTAGGTCGGCCAGAGTTAATCTCTAATCGTATATCCCACGTGTGTGAGCATCAGATAAATATGGGAAGAATCCCTCGTATTTACTACTATAATCCTGACATTCAAATATACATGCAATTATATCCTACAATTAAGGAGATTAAATCGTAGTTATCTTTTCCTTAGGGAACACGAAAATCCAAGCCTAACAAGGACAAGGCCCACGCCGCCTTAGGGCACAACTCTCCTATATATAAACCATACCTAAGGAACTACGGAGACTTGATTCCAATACAGGCATTGGATACGTAGGCAGCTTGAGAAATAACATCTCAAATCCAGTCTAAACCACCTCGAAAGCCCCTCTTTTTATCGTGTTCTTAAGGATTTTTGTAGGTTGTCTTTAGGAGAACGGCCCTGAGTTATCATCGATGATTTTTGGATCGTCAGTTACAGAGCCTATATAAAGCCTGTACCAGCCCATTATAACATGTACTTCAACTATTATTGAGTTTATGAAATAAAGAGTTGCTTAGTTTTCTTTGAGAGTTTTTCAATTGGTTTACTTCCCCAAGCCATCAACTAGCTTAAGCTGATCAAGCTAGATCCTTCATAAAATAAGTTATGAAGCTTTAACGGTCCATTATATTTTTATTATGCTTGATTAGTTTCATTTAACGCGATGTAATTAATCTGAAAGTCTAATGCAGCCATAATTTACCAGAATTATTCAAAACAATAATATGAGATTACAAAATCAAGAACCGCCGCACTCGCAATTGCAACAGTATATATGACAATTGCATGGCACCATTGGGTCACACTAAATTTGGAGATTCAGCGTTAGCTACGCTGATCGACATGTTTAATTCACGGTTGGTTAGATCTGGACAATCTACTTATCGTATATCATAACTTTACATGAAGGACTTGCAAAGTGAAGTGTTAGGTAGGACATAGTCTCGATCAATCTTTAGGAACATGCTAGTCAGTGTAGATAGCGGCCTAGGGAGGTTCTCAGTCTTGAGCCGGCACTTTCAAAGACTTATTGGGTGTGGGTTAATTCAACCAAGTAAGGAGGTTAACTGCACATAGACGTTTATTGTCCTTGAAAATGAAAGTAAACAAGGTTAGGAGATTGCACCCGTAGCTAAAACTCAATTAAACATAAGTTCTGATTGAATCGAGGAATTACTGGGAAAGTAAACATAATGATTAATTGCAAGAAGCTAGAATATCGGTTAAGAGTGGGAACACCAACTTATTTTTTGTATTTATTTTGGTCATAGACCGTTATATGTATCCTTAGTTAAATTAGTACGTTTGGTATAAAAGTTGCACGGTCTCTGTGGGATTGACCTTGACTCGCCCTTGATATGTTGTGATTGACCTAGTACTCTTGCTAGTAATTTGTGAGTAGCACGCGATCATTCATAGAAGGCAGAACATGTTATGAAACAGCAAAATCTAGAAATTGACCCTGTTTCTTTGGAGAGATGAAGTTGAAACCTGAAGATTGATATGAAGCCAGCTGGCCGGAAATATCTTGAAATCATGCCAGAAAAATCTCCTACTCGCCGGAATCATTAAGCAGCTTGCCGAAAAATTTCTTTTTGAGATTGTGTGAATTTTCGAAAAGTATTCGAGTGACGGACGACCCTCCTTTATATAGGCACCAAGCCGAAGGACGCATCCTTTCAAAATTCGAAATCATTATGAGTGCTATTTTTTAAACATGCAACCCACTCAGAAGGCTTGTCCGCTAGCTCCTTACGGCTATGTCAGGCCCTGACTATTGTGACATAAACAATATCGAGGCAACGCTCTTCAGCTCACCCATTACGGATAATCATTGACATCCATCTCGCCGTAATATCACCCAACGAAATCCCAATATGGCTAAAACGGCTAGGTCTTTTCATAAGCACTATGCCAAACAACCCGCTCACCATTCAGACCGACGAAATCCATGCCCGGTCAATATATGCACGACATCATACGTCAATTTTCCCAAGAGAATAACACATCCAAGTTCGGCCGCTATATGCATGACATAATGCAGCTATTAGCCCTCGAGTATAACGCATCCAAGCTTGGTTGCTATATGCACCGCATCATGTGGCTATTCACCCACAAGCACAACGGATCCATGTCCAATCGTTATATGCATGGCATCATGTGGCTATTTGGCCACAAACATAACGCATGCAAGTCCGATCACTATAAGCACGGCATCATGCAACTATTCACCCTCAATCAAGCATAACACTGCCAACCCCGGTCGCTATATGAATGGCACCATGCAGCTATTCACCCTCAAGCATAATGCATCCAAACAGAACAGCCAACGGAGAACTTGAACGACAATCCACTCCATGACATATTCTTGTGTGCACCATGAATAAACAAAGGAGTAGGTGCCCATTGTTACGCCAAGACCGGTGTCTCGGATTTTATGCTAAACGAAATATAACAAGTAATAAAATAAATACGGTTTACCCCAAGTGCAGGGATCGTAGTATAATGATTAAAACCGGAGTCGAACTCACAGGGAATCGTCTTTGTCTAGTTTGATTTATTTTCCTAAAGTTGTCACGAGAAAAAAAAACGTCCTATCCTAAACAATTTAAAGACTACAACTAAAATAACAAAACAAAATGAACTAGTAATGGAAACAATAAAGTTATACTGGACAGAAGATTAAAAATCTAAAGCCAGCGAAGATAGTTGCGAACCGAATAACGAAAATAATTCTATTCTATAAACTAAATAAAAATTATAAAATTGCTATGGTGATAACAAATGATTTTTTTCAATAAATTTAACAACGAACAAGCAATGATCCACCGATCCCGCAACCCTCAATTTCTTCTCTAAGGTTGTCTAGTGATGATTTAATAAGAATTGTGGTTCACCTATCATAAGTATGAATTTCTAACATCTTAGAAAAATTCACCTATCAATCTTTTTCGTCCATCGATCCTAAAGATTAACGCTTTAATTATCAAGGTGTGAAATTTATCAATCTCGTAACCTAGATATTCAACCTAACAACTATCGTTAATTAGATTAAAAATCCAATCTTTACTTTGGTGATCTTAGTTTAACAACGATTCTCATCATATATTAAACATCAAACAGCAATACATTCATCAATGAAATTGCATAACATCAATAAAAACATAATAAAGATACAAATCTCATTAAAACTCACAAACAATCCAAAGAGTCGAAATTGAGATACTGCAACGATCGGTTTCACACAGCTCGTTCAAAACTGCTTCAGCTTCTCACCATAGTTAGTACCAGACGGAAATAAAATTAAAAAAAAAATAGAAAAACACTCGGTCGACCGAGTGAAGGGGTTCGGTCGACCGAGCCCTAAAAACTTTTTTTTTTCTTGTCGCCTCTGTTCTCTAGATGCTTTTTTCGTGTTCTGTGCTGCTGCTGAATGCCGTCCTTTTATAACCTTCTTCGAGCTAGGGTAACAATTATCCTTTTTTTCCTTTTCTTAAAATAATAAAACCCTAATAAAAATATGATAATTCCAATTTTGCCCTTCTAGATAAGTCTTCAATTAAAATGCAGCTCGAAACCCTTCAGCTCGTTGACTCGGTCCACGATACATTCGCGTACCTACATTAATAAAAACGTGCAAAGTGTAACATCACATATATAAATAGATATTTACCAATAAAATCACGTAAATAACCCGACTTTGCACTCTAATACTTTCCAACTTCATTCTTTCAATAAATCCATTAAACACTTAATTTTCTATAAAAATTAATAAAATACAAAGGATATTGTTACGAAATAATGTAATATAAATCGTAAAAATCACCGTAAACAACTCCCCCACACTTAGCTTTTGCTCGTCCCGAGCAAGACAAAACAAGACCAAGGCTTAGATTTACTTAGTACCACAAAGTTCCAACCAAAAAGAATAAATATAGACATCTTCAGCAAGTATACAGCGTATTTAATAAGTTAGAGGTTCACCCCGGTGTGTGTGCAGAGCCATATAAAACTTCCACTAAGTCCAAACTTGAAACTTTCCAAGCAACTAGCAAATACCCATCTAAACTAGAAAAAGATGATGATACATATAATATGTGCCCTACAAAACGTAACATGTCCTGAAAAGGATGATAGAATGTGTTTAGGATCTTTCTGACATACTCAGAGGATATTCCCTACAACATGCCTGTCGGTTTATACTGGGGATAAGATAGGCAATAACTAAGTCTTCCACTTATTCATACCACTTTTCTTACGTAAGTTGATTCAATTAACTTTCACATATAAACGCACATCAGAATGAGCTATTGCCCGTCATAGTAGAATAGGACATTCGGGATATGCCCTACCTTACTCAAATCATAAAGGCGACTTCTTTCGATCGTCGTGAGCTTTTAGTCATCATAGTGGTATAGGACATTCGTGGTACGCCCTACCTCACTCCAATCATCGACCAGCTTCCGACACACCCAATTTTTTCATTATTTTAACAACAACTTCCCAAGCACAGTAGTTACGTTTCACTTATCACATTCAAACCTAGGGCATTCACAATATGTCATACTCTGATTCTAAATACAAACTATTATAATTCCCATGACACGTACATTAGCACTAAGCACAGAATACTTATAAGATGATCAAATGTTACTAATCTAAATGGGATAGCTTTATAATTTATAGCTCGTCATTTCACATGGCTACGTGAATGTATGTCGGGTGAGATATCTGACCTACTAAAAATACAGTATAAAGCATCAATGACTATAATATGCCACGGTTGGAAACCACAACAGTAGTAAGCCAAACAAAATATGAACTTGCTCGGAACAATAACAAAAAATTTAAAAAATTTCAAGTTTTCAGCTCTTTCTAAGCACGGTAATAGATTAAGCACAATTGTAGGTACATACAACCCCTCCCCACACTTAAACAACAACATGTCCTCATGTTGTGTAATTTAAGAAAAATAAAGTACTTAATGATTTGGTATAGAAAGTCGACCCGTTGGTCGGGCACAAGCATGAAAAGGCCAACGTTCGAGATGTCATATGTAGTCCTTTTCAAACAACGACTTCAATACTAGCTTCACAAAATAGCTAAAAATGTACCTGCACTACTTGAGAAACACGGAAATATCTCGGGGAACACAGGGAATATAATACGTCGCGCAAAAGTAACGATAGAGGATACTATAAAGTAGCAGGGCTAGATGCAACAAAATGACATGAGACACATAAACATAATGCTACAAAATGATATGCAAATATACTAATAATGCAAAGAATACTGGAATACACGAAGAAAATAGAAACACAAAATACTAGCCCAAGCTAATCTTCATAGATGTCGCCCCAATCTACAATCCGTATTAGCGCGACGAAGCATATCGATCGCAGGAGGGATGTCATATTCATCTTGCAAGTTCCAATCTTCTCCCCGCAACATCTACTCCTTTAAAATGTTCATCACGGAGTACCAAAGAACAAATCAAGTAAGCATCGGGTCATTTAGAATCGTGATACGGCCGCCCTAACGCACGTTGAAGGTCCTCAGTACTAAACTCTCCACCACCCACAGTGTGGGGTACAATGACAACATAAGTAATGGTCCTGACGCGCATGATGATATGGTAATCAACTTCAAGGATAAGCGTTCCACCAGGTCCATCATCTAGAGTTATATGGCGGATTCTATGAATGAATGGGATCTCATGCGGGGGAACTCCGTAATCCATTTCAAAATAAAGCCGAACTGAAGCAGATTCAACAACCCTCTTATTAGACTTAAAACTAAAACACATAAACCAAAGACAAAAGAGTAATTGAAAAATGACTAATATATATATATATAGATATCTAGGATGCCCCCTAGTGGCGCTGTTGGTTTATGTCGTTGGCTCGACAATCTTCTTATTCAGCCCGGGTCGGGCCATTTAACCTTCCTTCCGGCCACTACTTACGTGTAAGCTCGATAATTCGTGTGGCCACAAAACAAAGATCTAACACATGGGGTTAGGTTCTCATCGCTTCCAAACGCTCTTAATCTTCCCCATTGTCGACCTTTTCTTCTTCAGTTTCCGCTTTAACTTGGCCTCCCTTTCATACTCTTCCATGTCCCAACTCCCGGCCATAACATGCACAACCAAGACACTGCCGTCATCCTCGGAAAACAAGCCGGGCAAGAATTCTTCAAGCTCATTGACTTCAGTCATACCACACCCGAGGATGTCGAGGAAATGAATAATCAAAGGTTTTTCTTTAGTTTGACCAATATAGTGCTTGCACCTTTGACCATTTACTCTAAATGGCTGGTCACCATGACCTCTCAGCTCTAAAACACCTCCGGGAATAATTTGAAGAATTTCAAAGGGGCCGGACCAACGCGTCCTCAACTTCCCAGGAAACAGATGTAACCTGGAATTATAAAGTAAGACTTGCTCCCCAACTTGAAATTCTCGCTTCTTGATTTTAGCATCATGAAGGAGTTTCATTCTGTCCTTGCTAATCCTGGCACTCTCGTAGGCCTGGAGTCTAAACTCATCCAAATCATGCAACTGCATCAGTCGATGTTCTCCATATGACTGGGCATCAAAGTTCAAGAACTTAATGGCCCAATACGCTTTATGCTCTAACTCGACTGGCAAGTGGCACGGTTTTCCATACACCATCTGATAGGGAGATGTACCCATGGGGGTTTTATAGGCAGTACGGTACGCCCATAGTACATCATCCAGTTTGAGACTCCAGTCCTTTCTATGACTGTTCACAACTTTTTCCAGGATCTTCTTCAAACTTTGATTACTTCTCTAAACCTGGCCACTAGTCATAGGATGATATGGTGTGCCAGTTTTGTGCCGGACACCATATTTCTCAAGGACTTTTTCTAATGGCCGGTTGCAGAAATGAGTTCCCTCATCACTGATTAAGGCGCGGGGACATCCAAATCTCACGAAAATATTTTTCTTCAGAAAGCTCATGACCGTTTTGTGGTCATTGCGAGGAGTGGATTGAGCCTCCACCCATTTTGATACATAGTCAACGCAGACTAGGATGTATTTGTTTCCACATGAAGATGGAAACGGGCCCATAAAATCAATACCCCATACATCAAAGACTTCACATTCTAAAATGGGCTTCAATGGCATGTCGAAACGCCTAGTTAAAGCTCCGGTTCGTTGGCACCTATCACAAGCCTTGCAGAAAGCTTCTGAATCCTTGAAGATCGTGGGCCGATAGAAACCGGATTGAAAGATTTTAGCAACGGTTTTCCAGGGACCAAAGTGGCCACCAGTAGGCCCACTGTGGCACTGTTCAATGATATCTCGTTGCTCTGATTCGGGAACACACCTTCTCAACAATCCATCTTTACAAATTTTAAAGAGGTATGGTTCATCCCACACAAAGGTTTTCAAATCGAGAAAATTTTCTTCTTCTCCGATAAGAAAATTCTGGATTTAATCATCGGGAATGCAGTAGTTGACGATAGAGGAGTACCACGGAACATCCGAGTGCACTCGCCTATATGCATAACATTTTCGAGAGGAAAGTAAAGGTCTATGTCTTCAGGATCTTTCTCTACTTCATTCTGCATTCTCGAAATATGATCAGCTACTACGTTTTCACTGCCCTTTTTATCCTTAATTTGAACATCAAATTCTTGCAGGATCAGTATCCAACGTAGTAGGCGCGGTTTAGCATCTTTCTTTGTCATTAGATAGCGCAAAGCAGCGTGATCAGTCCACACAATGACTGCAGCACCCAACAAGTAACTACGAAATTTGTCCGTAGCGAAAACTACGGCCAATAATTCCTTTTCAGTTGTGGTGTAGTTTACTTGAGTAGGGTTTAGTGTGTGACTGGCGTAGGATATGGGCTGGAATTTTCCCTTAATTCGTTGACCTAAGACTGCACCAACAGCATAGTTGGATGCATCACACATGAGTTCAAAGGGTAGGTTCCAGTCAGGAGAGATAAGGATCGGGGCGGAAATCAGTTGACTCTTAAGCTCATCAAACGCATGCTTGCAACTGTCATCAAAATTGAAAGCGACATCTTCTCTGAGTAAAGTAGAAAGGGGCTTAGCTATCTTGGAAAAATCCTTAATGAACCTCCTATAAAAACCAACATGTCCAAGGAGACCTCTTACTTCACGCAAATTTTTAGGGAAATTCATCTTCTCTATAGCTTCAACTTTTTCCCTATCTACTTCTATTCCTCTTTCTGATATCTTGTGGCCAAGAACTATTCCCTCGTCTACCATAAAATGGCATTTTTCCCAGTTTAGGACTAAGTTCTTTTCCACACAGCGGGATAATACTTGGTCAAGATTATCGAGACAATCATCAAAGGATTGACCAAAGACCGAAAAATCATCCATAAAAATTTTCATACACTTTTCAACTAACCCATCAAAGATGGCCAGCATACATCTTTGGAATGTAGCTGGGGCATTGCAAAGACCAAATGGCATTCGCCTGTAAGCGAATGTACCATAGGGGCAGGTGAAAGTGGGCTTTTCTTGGTCGACCGGATCGATGGGTATCTGGAAATAACCTGAGTATCCATCCAGGGAACAGTAGAATGCATGTCCCGCCAGGCGCTCTAGCATCTGGTCAATGAATGGAAGGGGGAAGTGATCTTTCATTGTAACCTCATTAAGCTTTCTATAGTCGATACAGACTCTATAACCAGTAACGAGCCTCAATGCTATTTCTTCTCCTTTCTCATTCTTCTCAATAGTAATTCCTCCCTTCTTGGGAACTAGCTGAGTAGGGGATACCCATTCACTGTCAGCAATTGTGTAAATGATACCCATGTCTAAAAGCTTGATAATCTCCTTTTTGACCACTTCTTGCATATGAGGGTTGAGCCTCCTCTGGGGCTGTCTAACACACTTTGCACCCTCTTGAGTCTTGATTTTATGCATACAAACGTCAGGATATCCCTCTGATGTCTCCTACTTGCCAACCAAAGGCTTTCTCGTTCTTTCTCAAGACGTTTAACAATTTCATCTCTTCTAACCGGGATAACTTGGCAGAGATAATTAATGGAAGCTTGTCATCTTCTCTCAAGAACACGTATTTGGATGCTTAGGCAATGTCTTCGCACAAATCTGCGGGTGGTTCTTCTTAAACTAGATTTAAGCTCCCACTTTTCAACTCAACATCACTAAGTTTACTTAGTGGTCCCACCTCGCCAAAACTTCTCCTTTCAATAATCCTTTATCAAATTCAGCTTCTAACTGTTCCAGATTCACCACACCATGATTATTCAGATTCTCAACTAATTGCTCGTATTCAGTTGCAACAGTCATGACTTGCTTTTCCATGTAATCATTGAAATCATCCGACATATCCTCAATAGAGAAGCCGTGGTGGGTAATCGGAGGTCTCTGAATAGCTTTGGAGACACTTTGTAGCTCACCTCCCGATCACCGACTCGTATAGTCACTTGCCCACCATCACAATCAATGAGGGCCCTAGTCAGAGAAAGAAAGGGTCTTCCAAGTATCAAGGGACATTCTCATCCTTCTTCTATGTCTAGGACGCACTACCAACCGGAAAGGTAAATCTATCAATTTGAACTAATACGTCCTTTAATATTCCCGCAGCTTTCTTGGAAGATCTATCAATAATTGAAGGTTCATGGTTGTGGGTTCTAGAAGATCATTCAATCCAAGTCGCTTTTGTACAGACAATGGCATCAGACTTATGGATGCACACACAGTCACATAAAGAATTTGGGAAGACTAAGCCTCCCATCAAACAATGTGAGCACAAATTTCCCAGGGTCACCCCTCTTGATTGGTAGATCATCATAAGTTACCATAGAGCAATCCTCACCAATCAAGCGATCCATGTCTTCTAACTTCTTCTTAGAAGAAACATCATCTTTGATGAACTTGGTATACTTAGGCATCTCAACCAAAACATCAGATAGTGAAAGATTAACCTGAGTATTTTTCAGAAGATTCGGCACTTTTTCATATTTCTTATCCTCATGCAAGGGAATGTTGCTTTTTCTAGGTGGAAATGGAAGTTTCTTCAAATCATTCTCAGAAAAGACTTTCTTCGAGGATGTAGTGACAGCTTTGTCTTCCAAATCCTTCCACCTCACCACTATCTCATTTTTCTTACTCGTCAGGGGATCAGCCACCTGAGGTCCTTCAAACTCTTTACTTTTCAGGGGATCAGCCACCTGAGTACTCTCTTACAGAAAAGGGGAACGTAGGTGCTCGACTTCCCCTCCTGCCTTATCACTGGCAGGAGGGGTTAGTGGTTTCCCTGGTTCGGGGGACCACTTAGTTGAGTACCAGATCTCAGATTCATTGCACTAGCCTCTTCTCTACCATACGGAATTGAGGGCACCAGGTCAGTGCATTGGCTATGATTTAAATCGGTCCGAGCTACCGACCGCCTTAGATTCTTCTCCGTGAAGCTAGGCAATTGCCACGAGGGTCTGGAAGCTAACCGCCGGCCAATTGCCCGATTTGCCTCTCAAGATTCTTGATTGTCCTGTTTTGCTCCTCTACTTTAGCTTCAAGATTATTGGAGTGAGAGGGGCCTTGAGAGTTTTGGAA
Organism: Gentiana macrophylla; assembly: GCA_026214975.1. Taxonomy (NCBI): domain Eukaryota; kingdom Viridiplantae; phylum Streptophyta; class Magnoliopsida; order Gentianales; family Gentianaceae; genus Gentiana; species Gentiana macrophylla. Next base: position 109,274,378 of record CM047805.1, read on the forward strand.
GTTTTGCGGAAGAGGCTGGCCAGACTGACTTTGAATTGCAGAATTGGAATTGTTTGGCCAATTCTGATTAAACCTTTGATTCTGATTGGAAAAATTAGTATTCTGGTTCTGATTGAAATTGGGGTTTCTATTGAAATTATGATTTTGGTTAAAGCCCTGATTCTGATAGTTACCTTGGCCAGAGAATTGATTGTTAAACCTCTGATTTTGCTGGCCATAGAAAGCATTCACTTCAGCATTCTGTCCATTCAGAGGACAGAAACGAGATGTATGTCCCGCATTGTCACAGTTCTGACAGGTGACTTGGTTGTACTGTCCATAATCATGAACAGCATTAACTTTATAAGTCGAAGGGGAAATGAATTGACACTCGCCAACCATATGGCCACCGGACAAATAATTTTCACAATCTGAATCTCGAGAGTTCTGTGGGAATGATAGGTTCTGATTGATCGGATTTGGAGGCGTTTGAGAAGCTGCCATCTAGTTTTGCAGCATGGCGATCAAACTTTGCATATTCACCTCCTCGATCTTGGGAGGAGGAGGTGGTGCTTGGATAGCTTGAACGGAGGGGGCGTAATTATACTTGGCAATATCCTCAAAAAATGTCCATCCCTCTTCAGGCGTCTTTCTCAAGAATGCCCCACCAGAAGAACTATTGACCATGCCCTTAGTGAGCTCGGTCAATCCACTGAAAAACGTGTTGACTTGCGTCTGCAAGTCCAACCCGTGGTGGGGACATTTACGAAGAAGAGATTTGAATCTCTTCCAAGCATCAAAGAATGACTCGTTTTCCTTCTGATAAAATGTAAAAATTTCACCGAGGCATTCAATGTCTTGGAATGTGGGATATATTGACTTAGAACTCTTTTTCGAGTCCGGCCCAAGTGGTAATGGATTAATTTGGGAGAGAGTTATACCACTCTTTTGCCTCCCTTCAAGGAAAACGGGAACAATTTCACTTAATGGCATCCTCGCTACACCTTGAATCGCGGTCGTACTCACATATATCCGTAAATGTGTGTACGTGAGTATGCTGGATTTTCAGACTGAAAACCGTGGAAGATAGATGCTTGTTGCATCATTTGAATGAGCCCGGGTTTCAGTTCAAAGGTAGGTGCATTGATGGTTGGTAGGACGATAGCCGGGTTGACCCTGACTTCGCAAGGCATGGCGTAGTCAGCCAACGTACGTCTATCTTCAGCATCCATAATGACTATATTTTCGATCTCTTGATCTAGATCTTGCTCGATATCTCGATCGACTGTGTTCTCTTTGTCAGAAAGAACCGCAGGACGGACTCTTCGCCTGTTTGGTCTGACTATGGTTCGCTCGAGGTCAGGGGTGTACAGCAGTGGACCTTTCTGACTCCGAGTTTGCATAAACCAAAACCAAAAACAAGATGTCCGCACGAATTTCTTACAAAGGCTACACTAAAATCAAAAGTAAAAAAAAAAACGTAAATAAAACAGAAAAATAGACTATAATACAGAACAAAACAGAGAACAGAAAAAAAAATTAATTAAATTTTTTTTTTTTTTATAACACTCGGTCGACCGAACGAATTTTTTTTTTATTTTTTTTTAATGTAAACAGAGAAACTGAGAGCACCTGCCTACGAAAAATCAAAACATAAACGGAAAAATTAATAAAAACCAGACAACCGTACCGATTCCCCGGCAACGGCGCCAAAAACTTGTCTCGGATTTTATGCTAAACGAAATATAACAAGTAATAAAATAAACGGTTTACCCCAAGTGAGGATCGTAGTATAATGATTAAAACCGAGTCGAACTCACAGGAATCGTCTTTGTCTAGTTTGATTTATTTTCCTAAAGTTGTCACGAGAAATAAAAACGTCATATCCTAAACAATTTAAAGACTACAACTAAAATAACAAAACAAAATGAACTAGTAATGGAAACAATAAAGTTAAATCGATGAGAAGATTAAAAATCTAAAGCCGAAGATAGTTATGAACCGAATAACTAAAATAATTCTATTCTATAAACTAAATAAAAATTGTAAAATTGCTATGGTGATAACAAATGATTTTTTTCAATAAATTTAACAACGAACAAGCAATGATCCACCGATCCCGCAACCCTCAATTTCTTCTCTAAGGTTGTCTAGTGATGATTTAATAAGAATTGTGGTTCACCTATCATAAGTATGAATTTCTAACATCTTAGAAAAATTCACCTATCAATCTTTTTCGTCCATCGATCCTAAAGATTAACGCTTTAATTATCAAGGTGTGACATTTATCAATCTCGTAACCTAGATATTCAACCTAACAACTATCGTTAATTAGATTAAAAATCCAATCTTTACTATGGTGATCTTAGTTTAACAACGATTCTCATCAAATATTAAACATCAAACAGCAATACATTCATCAATGAAATTGCATAACATCAATAAAAACATAATAAAGATACAAATCTCATTAAAACTCACAAACAATCCAAAGAGTCGAAATTGAGATACTGCAACGATCGGTTTCACACAGCTCGTTCAAAACTGCTTCAGCTTCTCACCATAGTTAGTACCAGACGGAAATAAAATAAAAAAAAAAAGAAAAACACTCGGTCGACCGAGTGAAGGGGTTCGGTCGACCGAGCCCTAAAAACTTTTTTTTTTCTTGTCGCCTCTGTTCTCCAGATGCTTTTTTCGTGTTCTGTGCTGCTGCTGAATGCCGTCCTTTTATAACCTTCTTCGAGCTAGGGTAACAATTATCCTTTTTTCCCTTTTCTTAAAATAATAAAACCCTAATAAAAATATGATAATTCCAATTTTGCCCTTCTAGATAAGTCTTCAATTAAAATGCAGCTCGAAACCCTTCAGCTCGTTGACTCGGTCCACGATACATTCGCGTACCTACAATAATAAAAACGTGCAAAGTGTAACATCACATATATAAATAGATATTTACCAATAAAATCACGTAAATAACCCGACTTTGCACTCTAATACTTTCCAACTTCATTCTTTCAATAAATCCATTAAACACTTAATTTTCTATAAAAATTAATAAAATACAAAGGATATTGTTACGAAATAATGTAATATAAATCGTAAAAATCACCGTAAACAACCGGAAAAAGAGCCTGCGAATTCATATTGGGCCCCCACCTGGGTCCAATACAAATTGGGTCCTCGGACCATTTTTATCGCACCTTAAATAGCTGGACCATACCGGATACAATCCAGGTCGCCTCGGGTCTTTACAATACCATCCATGCCCAAGCCAACGAGCGTCGATCGGCAAGGCTTTTAGCCCGTCCTTTACACCTCGGCGCGAACACTGGGGGCCGACCTACTCGCCCCCATCTCGCAATCCGCCAGCTCGGGTCTAGTGTGCTAAATCAGGTAGTAGGAGTCCATGCACGGTGGTTACAGTGGAAGAACCCACAGCGGTTAGAAGCAAGCTCACCCACTTTGATACTGCCATGACAGCTACGTGGTTAATTACATTTAATTATGCTTTAATTACCGTCATTTGTAACTGCCGACTCTTAGCCTTATAAATAGCATCATTTGAAAAGGACATCTACTAGTCATTAATACAAAAAAAAGTAGATGACCTCTTCCAATTCGTCGATAGTTGAGCTCGCCCATTTACAACTTTATTGTGTTTTTGGTGTTCTTCATAGATTCTTCATATTGTTCTTCAGCATCTTCATAGTGTTCTTGTGCACCTCCGCCTAATTACCGGAGAAATCACCCACTTTAGCTAGATATCCACCGTTTAATCACTCTGAAGATGCTGAAGAACAATATGAAGAATTTAGTCAGATCACTAAAAAGACAATAAAGTTGTAAATAGGTGAGCTCAACTATCGACGAATTGGCAGACGTTATCAACTTTTTTGTATTAATGACTTGTAGATGTATTTTCAGGGTACAAATGTCGCAATTTATAAGGCTAAGAGTCTGCGGTTACAAATGAAGATTATTAAAGCATAATTAAATGTAATTAACTACAACGATGTCGCGGCAGTATCAGAGTGGGCGAGCTTGCTTCTAACCGCTGCGGGTTCTTTGCTTGTAACCACCATGCATGGACCCCTATTGACTGAATTAGTGGGCTAGTACCGAGCTGGCAGATTGCGAGCTGGGGGCTAGTAGGCCAGCCCTCAGTGTTCGTGCCGAGCTGTAAAGGACGGGCTGAAAGCCTTGCCGATCGACGCTCATTGGCTTGGCCAATGGATGGTATCGTAAAGACCCGAGGCGAGTTGGATTGTACCCTTCCCGGTCCGGCTTATTAAGGTGCGAACCGATTGGGCCGAGGACCCTATTCGTATTTGGCCTACGTGGCGGCCCATTGTGAATTCGCGGGCTCTTTTCCAGACTTGGCGTATCACTTTCTACCCAACTTTCCCTACCTTACCCTACCACTCCAACCTACATATTCACTCTCTTACCTAACCCTACTATACTCTACCTGTGTCTCCCCACTCACCACCCTATCTTACCCTACCCCACCCACCACCCCATCCTACCACACCTTAACCTATTACAACACACCCTACACCACCCTACATAGCTGCCATCATATTTTACCCTACCCTACCCACCACCCTATCCTACATTGCCCTACCCATCCTACCTTACCTAACCTTATCCTACCCTACCACCTAACCAACTGCACCCCACCCACCTCACCACCCACCTAACCTCACATTACTCTTATCGACCACCCACTTGTTTTATCGATTTTAATTTAATTCCATCTCATTCCATCCAATTTTGGAGGTACATTAGAATACAATTTCATTATCTTCTATTATCTTATAATCATATACAAATATTAGAATAGAATAAAAAATATTTCTATCACATTTATATATAACAAACATGTCATAAAGAAATAGGTACTACTTTTGTCCCATATTATAAGTCAACCTAGCATTTTTCATCCGTCTCACAATATAATTCATTCTTACATTTCAATGCAATAATTAATACTCTTTTTCTTGTTTTACCCTTAATCCTTATTACATTATTCTAATTACCCTACATGCATTTTAGTCCAAAACTACCAAAGTTGAATCATTTATTGAGTTTCTTATTTGTGCATAAAACTAAGATGACTTATAATATAGGACGGGGGTATTATAATTTACTACCTCCGTCCCAAAATGTACGTCCTTTTAGAGTATTTCACATAGATTAAGAAAGTTGGTTATGTGTCATTAATTTTGATGGAAAAGTATAAAATAACCTTTGACTATTATTCATGTAGAGTAATAAAAAGTGGGTGAATAGATAATAAATGAGGGTAAAAATATTAAAAAAAAATTTAATAAACGCTTCCTTGATTATTTAAATGGATTTACATTATGGGACAAAACAAAAAAAAGCTAAAATAACTTATATTTTGGGACGGAGGTAGTACGAAGGAGGGCATATTAATGTTTCAAAGAATATTTAATTTCTGCCCCGGGTCAATTAATGATATACTAATCAACTTGCAACAAGAAACCTCTCAATCCCAAAGAAAGCCATCCGTGTAATCTTCCTTAATTAGCTGGCTACCTACTTTCATAACTAAATCGTGAGGGCTCCCATAAAACTTTTGTGAGAAAGCGAAAACAACTAGGAAAAAATGAAAGAAACAAGAAAGATGACGCTGTCGACGTTACCACCAAATGATATCGATTTCAATACGAATTATAGCCATCAGCAAAAACAAGAGCTTCCCTTCTCTGGAAAATGCCTTCTCCTCTCCCTCTTATCCACATTTTTTTTATCCACTGTTTTAAATATTTTCTTTTCTTTTCTAAATTTACTTATTTATTTTCCATTTCCAAAAAAAATTATTTATTTATTTTCAGGTCATCAATATATTGCCTTATATGCTTCAAAGTACAACACTTGTTGCTTGGGCCTAATGTTTAATTGGTCGATTGGTACATACGCACCTCTTTATAACTAAATGTCTCCGGTTCAAACATGCATGGTTAATAGAGAATGCATTATGGCAATGACAAGTTAATATATATATATATATATATATATATATATATATATATATATATATATATATATATATGATTTTTTGACACGGGTCAAAAATTTGTCATTTTATTTCCTTATGACTCATACTTGTATTTTCAATTTTCTACATGTAATTATGGATAAATACGTAAAAACAGTGGATCAATAAATAAAAGTGAGGGGATCAATTTCATATATATATATATATATAGATATGTGTGTGTGTGTGTGTGTTTATACAAAAATCTCTATTATTTCTACATAAAAGTTTTATTTCAGGGGTCGGCCTCCCCACCCATCACTAGGGTGGAGCCGCCCCTGTGTTCAGTAATGACCCAAATTGAAAATTTTGAATCACAAAGTTTTACATATAATCCGGTACAAAATTTAGTGGTGAAGATGAAAAAAAGCCGGCTGTAAAAGTACCCCCACAATGCTAAGGTGGGAGAAACATCACCTCTATATAAGTGTGTGACATAAGTGTCTTGTTAACTCTGGTTAATCCCTTTAGGCCATGTAAGGATGCCGGTCTAAGTAATTAACTGGATCCCTTACGCCTCAATTAACGTTGGATACATGTTTTGGCACGTTAATTAACAATTAATATCAGAGCCGACTACCAGACGGAACTATAAGCTGCACTATAAGAGATGGTTTCATCTAGTTACCTCTGGTAGGAACGAGCCTGGGAAAAGTCTTGGCCAAGTCCTAGAGATCAGGACGCTAGTTGCTTTTAATTAAGAGGATAATGTAATATCCTACATTGCTAAGGTGGGAGAAACATCATCTCCATATGAGTGTGGGACATAAATGACTGGTCAACTCGGATTAGCCCTTTTTAGGAAAAGCGAGGACGGCGATCTAAGTAGTTAACTGAATACTTTATGGCTCAATTAGCGCTATCAGATCCCGGTTAGCGGTGTTACATCAGATTATACAAATTCCAATACATATCTTTCATCAAATACTAAACCATCAGGAACATGTCTTGTATGAACCAACAAGTAAGACTAGAACCATGAAAATCTAGTAATACCTTGTCCGCACTAAGAACCAACGTACATAAATCACATCACAAACCTCTAGGGTTAACCCCAAGTTTTTATAGAAGATCAGTATCGCAACATTGTCATTATCAAAGCGGACATTGAATACATTGTCTGACTTGTTAATATCACCGGGATCGAATAATACCATGCAACTCATTAGAATAAAATGTAAGGGATGAGCTATGAAACTCGGTAAGAAAATCAAAATCAAAGGGAACCAAGCCAAATATGGGTTTCATGGTAAAGTTCTAGAGTGATTTTCCCAATATGAAATGCTTAAATAAAGTTTTTTTGACAACTAATGCTTAAATAAAGTTAAAAACATGTAAATTGAATTTAATAGTACAAAGCTAATACTACTTGAGCCCATAGACATTCAAGGCTCGTTTGGTAAGGAGAAAAGCTAGGAAACAAAATGTATTGAGAATAGACCTAAAAAAAGAAAAGTTAAGAACATAAAAGTGTTTATTTCCACTATTTGTAAAACTAGAGAAAGATGTTGGAAACACGCTTTAGGTGATTCGGTGAGTGGAAACATGTAGGGATAAGTTTGGTAGGTGGTCGTTGGTAGTGGTAGTGAGGTGGGTTCCTGAATGGTGGAAAGGTGGGTCGGTTGAGGTGGCAGGCGGCAAGGTGGGTCACGGTGACGGGTGGTGGAGGTTGGGTCCACTATGGCCGTTGCTAAGGTAGTTTTGTGGAGACATGGTAGGTTGTTGAAAGAGGGTGGTGGTGAGCTATGAGATTTCAAGGTAGAGTGATTGATAGTTGTGTGAGCAATAGTGGGTTGTGGTAAGATAGGTCAACCGTGGTAGGTGGGAGGGTTGGTTCTGTGGCGACGAGTTACGGTGATAAGGTGTGGCAGGTGGTGGCCGGATTAGCAGGGCTAGTGGTGGAAGGTGTTAGTTTACTATCCTAAACCCAATCGGGTCGAGTCAATTACTATCTTTTTTGTTTATGTAACTTTGGTATTATGTTTAATATCAGCACTTTTGTTTTTATATATTATTTTATTCAATAAACCAAGTTGATAATTTATATAATAAAATCCCAACATTAAATCGTGGTAGAGAAATCATGTTGATGATTATGATTGACGAGATCTTGATTCAAAATAAATGATTTAGTTGTCAAATCTTAATATGTATGTATTATTGAATGAGACATTTAATACGGTTAGACTAGCACGTATCCAACATCATCTATGTTATTTTTTATAGCGTGATCTATCTTATGAAGATGGTGATATATCTCATCTATAAAAGTGTCGACACTTGACATGTATGTGGACATATATTGTTGAATACGTACTACATATGATCCACTTACTTTATAAGTGTCACATATCAATGGTGGTTGTGTAATTATCTTTGGATCAAATAAGTCATAATATCATGATGTGGATTCTCATGTTTTGGCACTACTGAGGTTTTCCCACGAATAGGCGATCATGCGGTAGTTGTTGGATAAGATACTAAAGCAAGCGTAGGATTTATGTCATCCGATTGGAATTCGTGTTTCCTTGTGGTATGAATGAACATTCGAAAGAGTCTTCTTATAAGGAATTTTTATTCTCGAAATTCTTTGCAAAGAGAAGTAAGTGTAATTCGAGAGAATATAATACTCCCTCCAACTCATTTTAAGTGCCCATGTTTCATTTTTGGGATGTCCCAAATTAGCTACCCACTTTGTTTATTAATTGTCAAATTTCTTTAAATGTCCTCTAACCTTTACATTACATACAATAAAAGTTATGTACAATAAATATTTCAACAACCACATAAAGGGTATAAGTGTAAAATCTTGCACTATTTATGAGATGCAGAGTATTAACTACACATTTCTTAATATTTGTGAAAAGTCAAATGGGACATTTAAAATGAGACCCATGGATTATTAAGATACAGTTGCTGATGTATTAACATTCGTTTACGACTGTATGGATAATACATATGTGAAAATATTCTAGTTGAACGGTAACCATTTCATAAGAAATTTGTAGTTAGTAGCATATGACTCATCGGAATATTCGGGGTCGTGACTAATTGATATATGTCAATCATGATCATTAAATATGAACTGATATTTTATATAAACATTTTTAATTTATGACCATCTTATTCAGAATGCCTATCTGGTCACACGCAAACGAATGTCTTCCAGATTAAAATTGTGATTAGTAATAATCAATTAAGGATTAATTGAGTATGCTTACGGCAAAGTGTTGTATTGAAATTAATAATAATTTATCAATTATTATGAATAAATTATAATGGGAATAATGATATTAAAAATTAATATTAGATATAAACAGCATAATTTTAAAAAATGATTATTTATTTAATTAAATATCCTAATACTTATTATGTAAGAAAAATATTTTCTTATTCCCTATTCCAAATCAGGAGACTTAATCCTTATGGAAATTGAGAGGTTATGACGCACCAGTTCTCCCTTTAAATGGGAAGAAAGTCAATCTCTTATAATTCAATAGAAAAAGAGAGGTTCTAAGAGAGAGTATTGGGAAGAATGACAGTTGGCCTAGTAGTCAAAGTTTCCACGTATATATTTTGTAAGGATTTTTATGGTTGTTTGTGTTCATGACCGCAAGAGGTCGGACGTTTGGACGGATCATGCTCAAACTATCGACCCGGAGATGAAGCGGCGATTTTAGATATACTAGAAAGTACTTACAATAGAAGAACTGCCTAATTATACTAGTCAGAAGTTGTTGTGCCTACTACTTGACACTCAGCAGGTCTGCTGATACTCATATGATGTTTGATGCGGAGTTGATCTCCTTGCTAGGTTGAGTTGTTTAGTTGTGCACATCCTATTGTATCAACATTCATTTATCCATATATTGTCACACCCTCCTCCGGCTGAGAGTGATACATGAATCAACTTGCACATCCTCTAGTTGTCAACATTCCTTTATCCACTGGAACTTGGATGAAAGATCTTGGAAATGCCTAGCTTGTCTAACAGACCAAAGAAGATTGTTGAATCCACATCCTTAGTGAGGATGTCAACAATTTGTTCCTAGGTGTGTACAAGTAAGAGTTTAAGCATCCCATATTTGACTTTATCTCTAACAACATGATAGGAAATTTCAATATGCTTAGTTTTTTCATAAAAAACAAGGTTGTTCTTAGCTGGGAAGAAAATGCCTTAGCCTGGATCAGCTTTCAATTACCTCAAATGCCTATGAGCAGCCTTAGTATGATTTTTAGGAGGTGTGTCTAAAAATCGACTCAGCTGCTGAACAGCAAAGGCTATGTCAGGTCCAGTTAAAGTGAGATATATCAGCTTTCCAAATAGTGATCTGTATGCACTATTATCATCTAGCTGAGCTGAATCTTCATGATGTAAGGTTTTCTTAGACTCCATATGTGTTTTGGCAGGCTTTGCCCCCAAAAAAAACATATTCTTGTAAGATATTTAAGGTGTACATTCTTTGTGAGATTGAAATACCCTAACGTGTTCTGGCATATTCAATGCCCAAGAAATATCTCAGTTTACCAAGATCTTTGATGGTATACTATTTATGTAAAATGTCTTTTAACTTGTTGAATTAGCTGAAGATCAAGATTGCCTATTATTATGTCATATGCATAAACCAGCAAAGCAATAAAAGACTTTCATGATCCTTTTGTGAACAAACTATGATCATTATTATACTGCACAAACCCTTGTTGCTCCAATGACTCTATCAGCTTTCAATTCCATTGTGTGCTGGCTTGTTTCAATCCATACATGGACTTTATTAACTTGAAAACTTGATTTGGTTTGTCAGTCTTGAAACCTGGAGGGAGCTGTATGTAAACAGCTTCATGAATATCTACATGCAAGAAAACTATATTGACATCCATTTGGTAAAGATGCCAGTTATTAGCGGATGCTGCAGTTAGCGCTGTTAACGAGCCGAGACGAACCGAGTATTGATGGTTAGAGGTCGAGCTCGTTTAACTAACAAGCTCATTTGAGCTCGTTCGTTTGTTAAACAAACAAAAATTATGTTCCAGCTTGGCTCGTTTAAACATATTTTTGGCTCGACTCGATTTTGGCTCGAGTTCGGCTCATTATGGTTTAAACCATAAAGTGCAGATGCAAAAATAATAAGTTATCGATTAATATTACATACGTAACACAACAAAAATTAGTTGAAAAATATCTAAATATTATATAAAATAAATATATAAAATGAATGACTTGTCCACTTTTGAGTTAAGTTAATGTACATTGATGTATTTATATAAGCATGTTCACGAACATATTTGAATGTTCGCGAACCATGCTCGTGTCCGTTCGTTAAGAAAACGATTCTACAATCATGATTGAGCTCGGCTCGTTAAGATAAACGAACAAAAAATCTCGAGCACTCACGAGCCTGTTCACAACGGCTCTGTTCATTTAACAGCACTAGCTGCAGTCAGCAAAGTTATGATTAAAGTAATTTTAACAACTGGTGAAAAAGACTCTTGATAGTCAATTTCTTATTTTTGAGTATAACCTTTTGCTACTAATCTGGCCTTGTATCTTTCGCCAGAACCATCAGGATTATACTTAATATAGTACACACATTTGCATCCAATGGGCTTTTTGCCAGATGGCAGGTCAACCACTTCCCATGTGTGGGTAGGCTGTAAAGCATCAATTTTTGTATGAATTGCTTCATTCCACTCATCATGTTCGATTTCTTGATTTCACATCTTTGGTTCTGCGACAGCATCAATAGGACAAACATATCCAGCATACTCAGCTTAGAGTCTCTCCAGACTCATTACTTCACTCAGCAGATGTGGAGTTTGCTGGACTGTGCTAACACCTCCCTGAGAAAAGTTTGGTGTCCTTTTTGTTCTTGTTGATCTCCTCGATCAACTGAACAGGTGCATGTGCCTGGCTGAGTAGTACTGATCCTTCACTAGATGTCTCGGTTGCATCTGCTCCTGTGTTGGATTTATCAGCTTACTCACTCGGCTGATCATCAAAGTTGTCCACAACTGGTAACAGCACAGGCATATAAGGAATGTACCTAGATTTGCCTAAAACCTACTGAAATGAAAGAAATTAAGTCTCATGGAATTGAGTATTCCCAGAAACAAAGATATCTATTTTTCTGATATCCAAGAGTATTTCACCCTTGAAATTTTTTGAATTTCCAAGATAGACACATGTCTTGCATATGGAACCAAACTTGGTTCTATACTACTGAAGAGTGCAAGAGAAAACTAAGCATTCAGAGACCTTAAATACATAATCTTCTGGTTTGGTGGCATACAACTCCTCATAAAGTGTACTTTTTCAGCACGTGTATGGGTGTCGCATTAATCAACTTAACAACATGTAATAAACAAAAGCCCCGGTATTCAATTGGTAGGTTACTCTAAAACCTCAAACCCCTGGCTACATTCAGCAGGTGCTGATGTTTTCTTTTTACTATACCATTCTGCTCGGGTGTGCTGACACATGAAGTATGATATATAAAGCCATGATGTTCATAGAAAGTTTTTAGTTGAAATTCAGCTCCATTATCAAATCTATCACTTTAATAATTTTGTTAAAGTGAGTGGAGACAAATTTAACAAAAGATTTAACTTATTCAGAAGCTTCAGACTTCTGTCTCATGAGAAACACCTATGTGAATCTAGAATAATCATCCACAATGGCCAAAACATACTATTGACCATTCATAGTATAATGCCTCAAAGGGGCCCAAATATCAATATGCACAAGATTAAAAACAACATTAACAACAGTACTACTTAAAGGAAAATATTTCTTTTTCAATTTGGCCATAGTGCATACAAAGCACAAGTCATATTCACATTATTTTACATTAGCTGACTTAGCACTAATGACATGCCATCTCTTATCAAGTAGATGACCCAATCTATATTGGACAAAGTTTTATTTTGCACAGAATTACAAATAGATTTAACAACAACTTTCTTTATAGGCTACTGCAACTGAATATAAAGTCCTACGTGTAGATCAGCTGAACCAATCATGTTCTTCTTGTTGTCCTACAAAGCAGAATTGTTAGAAGTGAAGACAACTGCACAAACAGAATGATTAATCAAAGCTGGTAAAGACATCAAATTATACTTAAAAACAGGAATATATAACACATTATGCAAGATCAGCTGATGATTAAACCTTACCTCTCTCATGTACGTTACATGCATATTATTTCCATTAGGTAATCATACTTTTATGTTAACCACGGGTTTAGGTTTACCTAATTGCTCTAAAAAATCATAATGTGATCTTTGGCACCAGAGTCCACGATCCATTGGATAGGTTTTACCAAACGAAGGTCACCTGATCCTTGAACATGTGAGAAAGGAATGCTCACATCATGAATTTGGTTGACTGTGTGTCTAGAGGAATCAAAACTCAATAGAGCCACCAGCTTCTACAGTTGTTGTGTAGTAAGACATTGGAACCCTAATCTAGCTGACCAACTGGCTTGATCTTAAGTGCTGACTGATTCATATATGTATGGTCAACCATATTAACTCCCTTGGACTTGAACACATGTAGATCTCCATGTTTCTTATAACAAGTCTCTTCTGTGTGACCACTAAATCCACATAAACTGCACTTATCCTTCTTAAAGGTCTTGGCCATAGAATTATTTGCAGGACCAAAAACTAGTTTGTTGCCCGTTTGATTTTGGCCTTGTCCATTCTTCTGAGCCATCAAGATCATAGAATCTTGATTCTTTGCCTTGTTTCCCACATAGGTTTTCTTCCTCTCAAACTGTATTTCAATTTCAAAGGTATCATGAAACTTAGGAAAAGGCACCATCAGGATAGCCTGAGAAACCATAGGCTCAAACTCATCCCTAAGACCTTTCAAGAACTTCACCACATGTTCTGCTTCCATGTGATATACAATAGTGCTAATAGCATTACAATGGCACTGCGGATCACGAGAGCAAGTAGGCATTGGCTTAATAGTCTTAATTCCTTCCTAGAGAACCATCAATTTGGTTAAATTATGATTCACAAAAATGGTTCCCTACTTCAATGTATGCATCTCTTCAAGGATATCAGAAAGTCTTAATGCATCCGTATTCAAATATCTATGAGGAAAATTCTTCCAAACAACTTGGGCACTTTTATAGTGCAACAAAATCTATGCAATAGTATTCTATAAAGAGTTTATGATCCAAGATCGTAGCATATATCACATTTCCTCCAAGCTTTGAAATCTTATGAACTTGTGTCTGCTCTCTTAATTGTGACATCCACAAAAAGATACTTATTATTTGTAAACAATACCATCACAATTGACATCTTCTAGGAGTTGTAGTTATTGACGTTCATCAATGGTTGAACCAACCCCATAGACATATTCTCATTAGGATGAAGATAATCTGGACTTGATGGGCTCAGTTCTTGCTTCTTTGTTGTCATGGCTATCAAGAACATATAATCCACACAAAAATCCACAAGATTGTAACGATCAGAAACTTGTCAAGATGTAAGAATTTGCATAGAATTCTCTCAAGATTAAAGGAAAACACGAGGAAATATTAAGAAAACTCTCAAGTTGCTTCATGAAAACCAGAGTAAACATAGAAAAGCAGCCAAAACTCTCAAGCTTCACTCTCTGATACCATGTTGAAGTTGTGAATCTAAAAACACAGTACTAAAAATACTGCGGAATTCTTATTACTCAAAAATAATGAATGAGTTAAGTGACAATGCTGCTGATCATAGGGTATTTATAATGCATACACCATATTAATCAGTTAGAAAATAGTCACAACATAATAACAACCTAAGTATACTAGTCAAAAGCTGTTGTGCCTGCTTTTTGACACTCAACAGGTTTGTTGATACTCAGCTGATTTTTGATGCTCAACTGATCTGCTTGCTAGGCTGAGCTGTTTAGTTGACCACATCCTCTTGTATCAACATTCCTTTATCCATGTATTGTAACAAGAGATGCCCATATTTCTTGGAAGGCAAAGAAACAGACAACCATTGCAAGAAGTTCTTCTAAAGCTGAGTAAATGGCAATGGCTAATGAAACTTGTGAGATACAGTGGCTTAACTACATTTTGAAGGATTTACAGATCCCAGTTGAACTTCCTGCAGTTTTGATCTGTGATGATGCAAGTGCTTTAAACATTTCTCACAATCCTATTTTTTATGAGAGGACAAAACACATAGAGATTGACTGCAATGTGTAAGAGACAAGGTCAAGTCAGGCTTGATCAAACTTCTGCCCTTTTAACACAAAAGAACAGCTTTCTGACATCATAACCAAAGCTTTAAATGCACCGATTTTTTGCTATCTATTAAAAAAATAGACATTTCAAAGATTTTCCAGCCAAATTCAACTGCATAATGGAGAGATAGATGCAACTAGAATGTCCAAGCTGATCATTCACAATTTTTAACTTGAGGGGGTGTTACAATATATAGATAACTGAGTGATAGATGGAAGAGGATACGTATACACTCTTCTCAATTATTAAACTCAGCTACCTTGAAGATCAATTGACTTACTCAGCTCAGTTGACTGCAAAGCTCAACATAGCTGACTTAGTTTCAGCAGATTATATAATGTTGTAACTTTAATTCTCTTATAACTGAATGTACTGCTGAATATAACTGTTGTTGTGAAGTATACACTATAAATACTTTTTGATTAACACATTATAACTTAATTAGTTCATTGTTCTTTGATCAATAAGATTCCGTACTTATTTTCTCTTCTTTTCCTTTCAATTTAATAAATTTGAAAACATGCACCTGATAGAAGGAGGATGGAAGCACCTAATACGAGGGGAGGGTGGAGGCATATCAAAAGAAACTTTATGAGTAATTTCTGATGCATGAGGCTAAGGATGCTTCTCAGACTGCCACTGAGTTCTTGGATGAGGCGGGGGTAAGACACATGAGGAACTCGCTTAGACTCATTAGCTAAGAAATAGGTGTTACGCTTACCACCTGCCATGCCTGAGAAAGAGAAAATGTAAGAATAAAAAATGTAAGAATAAATCTCATACTAAGGTTAAAACATAAACATTAAAATCCTAGATATAAGTGCTTAAACCCAAGTTTTCCTAACTTAGGCTCTAATACCACCTTTATCAAAGGGTGGAGAGAACTTAGCTCTAAAACCACCTAAAATGCCCCGCTCCTGGATACCGAGTCGTTATCCAAAAATGGAATGTTCGGCATGTGACTTTCAAATAAAACATTAATACTCATGTACGCCTGACGTAATATCAATGTAAAATAAAAGGTGTGAAAGAAAAGAACATGCCAAGACTCGAGGAATCGACCCTCAAGGTCTTCCATAAAACACCATCAACAAGAACACCATTGATCTCATAACTAGATTCACCAATGACTAGAACACATGTTAACATCCATTACAACCAAGATAAGTGAGAAAGGAAACTACTAAAACTACTTAGAACTCATGCCTTATTCAAAGGAAACAACCACTGAAACATTAAGAACTCCATGAATTCATTCCTAAACTTTCTCTCCAAGATCATCGTCAAAACCTTCCTGAACTGCATACCTTTTAATTCCAAATAAAGAAGTAAGTTCATGCATTGAGCTTAGTAAGGAGTAGAAGATCAAAAAGAGATATTCATGTTTTTTAGACGCTAGGAGACCTGACATGAATCTGCTTCACCTAGTTTACAAAACGGGTTAAATTTAAAGCATCAGCTACAATTATAGCAAAACCACTATAGAAGCATGTATTGTCTATTGCATAAAAAAGCATGTTCTAATAACTACTAATGTTAATTTTGCACTTACTTGTTCCGTTTAATGAACTAATTAACCTAAAATATTTGTGTTCTTGGTTCCTTTTTCATTTTCATGTTCATGTTCATGTTTGATGTTCCATCACATAATACCATATAGTCTAGGGAAAATGCATGCTACCACCTAGCGTATGGGCACGCTGCAACATGGGAAATACGACTAGCCATACATCCAACATGACATTTAAAATCACAATTCCTCGTTCGATACATCGTCTTATTACAACACGGGTTATACAACTGGTCACACCTCTGACATGAAACTTAGTCATTGTATGTGTAGTTCTGAATATAATTGTATCTTACCTAGAATATATTGGTAGCCACGTAAATCAAGTTGGAGCACATAAATAGCAAATAAGTTTAAGGTCTAAGTCCATATATGCCTATATGATCATACAAAGACCATAACAACATCATACTATGACGTCGTTTTTGATTTATTGTTGAGGCTGACGAAGGAGAGGACGACAAAAATTCTTTGGCCTTTATTAAATCTTCCATATGGTACTAATAAAATGATTAAACCGTTCACAAAATTACTAGAAAACCATACATTACTTGAGAATACTGCATACGCCACATAAACTGCCATAAATTAGATTATGGAGCTGGACTAGGTCGGTCTACTGACCTGACCAACTTGTCAGGTCTGATTTCTGAACCACAATTACATGGTAGCTATCTATGCATATAATTATGTCCATAAAATAAGTAATACTTAAATTGAAAGCATGATTTTTAAAATAAATGGTTTTTTTTGTTGTAAGATCTTCTTACCTTTTTTACGCAAAATCTACGAACCAAACTACAATTATCCTTCAACTCCACAAAAATCTACTCTCTAGAAATAAATATAACATAGATACTACGGAAATCTATCCTAATTAAGATCAAATATAAGAACTTTTACAAAAAAAATTAGACATTTACCTTAACAATAGATTCTGAACCGGAAACATCCTCTTGACCTGCTTCGATTCTAGCACTTAGATCTACAAAATGAACCCAGAAACGATCAAACTAAGCCTCCAGATTTTGGATACGGCTGCTTTCCCGAGGACCCTGACATGGACAACGACTAGAGATGCTTCTTTGAAACTGAGAACGCGAAATTCTGAAATCCATGCATTCCTAGAGCATCTTTTATAGATTATCAAAACCTCTAAATAAGTCGCACGGTTTCTGATTCATCTTGCCAAAGAAATTAATGTTTAAAAGATAATGAAAAAAAAAAAAAAAACGGAAAAAAAAATGCCCTTATTAGAAGATGAGTGATTTAACATATAAAAAGAAATTTGGGGGAATGAAGGAGAATGAAAGAAATATTTCATCAATTGAGTAGAATGACAGTGTTTTGAAACTTTTGCATAAAGGACAAAACTATTTATTCACTGTCGAAATTCACTTGTGTTCGAAATTTCTTGTTTAAATTCATGCCGAAATTCACTAATTTTCAAAATTCATCATTTAAATTATTTGATTTTTAGATTCACCATCGAAATTGACTTTTTTGGGATTATTGGGGAGATTATTTGATTTCGGGATTCATTGTTTATTTTTCATTTATAAAAATTATGCAATTGTCATTCTCCCTATAAAAAATATGTAGATGTCCTGTTACATAAAAATATTCCAGATTGTGTCTTTATCCCTAATTTCCTAAAGAAATTATATCAATTCTTTAGACGATAACATTTTCTTAAAAAATAACTATCGTAACCTTCAAAATAGAAAGAAAAAGAAAAAGATAAAAATCACGTACAGCTTTTGTATGCCAACTTTACATGTCAATTTACGCGTCACGTTTCTATACTACATACTACATGCATATCACTAAGTTTGACATGTCCACACCATCTCCCCTCCCCTACCCCCTGCCCACCACCCATACATATACCCCTCCCTATAAATGCTTAAACCCATACAGTTAAGTATTCAGAGTGCCATTCTCCAAATCTCTTGCACCATTTCTCTCCTAAAATGGCTTGCAATATTCATACTCTGTCTTTAACTTTCTTTGCTATTGTTCTTTTGACGCTTTTGCCCTTCTGTACCTCAGCCTTCCCCAGGAAACTAGCCCTAGTCAAACCAATACCACTTGTGTTGAAATACCACAAAGGTGAGCTATTGAAAGGTAATGTGACTGTCAACCTAATATGGTATGGTTCATTCAAACCTAGCCAACGTGCTATAATCATAGACTTCTTTAAATCCCTCAACCCCCAGAGCAGCCGCCATGGAACACCACCACCACCACCGGGGGTCGAGACATGGTGGGGCACCACCAAAAATTACTTAGGAGGTCCAAGTATTATCACTGTAGGCAAACAAATTTTCGCAAATTACTCTCTTGGGAAAATTTTGAATGATACACAAATTGAAGGGTTGAGCTCTAAACTAGTCCAAATCAACACGATCAATTTCGTATTAACTGCGTCGACGTGGGGGTAACAGACTTCTGTATGAATCGATGTGGGACCCACGGATGGGCGCGCGTGGGCGCGAAAAAGGCTAAGAAATACGCCTATGCATGGGTGGGTAACTCAATGACTCAATGCCCAGGTGAATGTGCATGGCCATTTCATCAGCCAACGGTGGGCCCACGACACCTCCGTTAATTGCACCTAACGGAGGCGTCGGGATCGACGGAATGGTGATTAACTTGGCCACCGTTTTGGCGAGCACCGTAACAAACCCGTTCGATAAGGGTTACTTTCAAGTCGGCTAGAGCCCGTTAGAGGCTGTATCGGGCATACCGGGATATTCGGTCGGGTGCATTCCCCCGGATTTCCGGGTTCTCTATTGGTGGATAAAACAACGGGTGCCAGCTATAATGCCCGTGGAGTAAACGGTAGGGAATATCTGCTGCCAGCTATGTGGGACCCAAAGACATTGACATGCAAAACATTAGTTTAAGTCAAAAATCAATGAAGACTTTGGTGTCCACGACAAATAATATTTTGTGCTTTTTTGGAAAAAGAAAATGATGAAAAGGGACCTCTCAAGCCTCTTGCAGTTTTATATATTGATATCAGTCGCTGCAATAATTTGACTTTTTAATTTGTTGTACACATGTGTGAGATTGTTTCTTGCGTACGAAAAAGATTGAAATTGTTCAATAGAAAGCATCAGTTTTAAATTGAATTTTAGTGTGTGTGTGTATGTCTTTTTTTTTTTTTAGTGGAGAATTTGATTGTTTCTTGTACACGAACTAAATTGAAATTATTAAATAGAAAACATCAATTTTTATTTTTATTTTGCTTAGTCTATATACTGCTCATCTTAATTGCTTCATCCTCTCTCTTAATTCTTTAGATATAGTGACGTCCATATCCTGAATACCGAATTCTTATCCAAAAAATGACGTATGGTATGTGTATAGTTAAAATTTAATCTAATTATATGCGTAAGCCTTACATAGACAAACATCATAGAACAAGGCGGAAGACAAAACGATAGACTCGGCAACTAAAACGACTAATATAACAATCGAAAAGCAACACATATTGTTGCATCTAATACATCACTGAAAAACATTAATATAACTGTCAAACCCGAATAATCCATTACATCTTGATATCCACAAACTCAACCACTGATTTTTATCATTACAAAGGTAGAAGAGTCCATACTCAAATTACAAAAGAATAATTAATAACAGACTTGTGCTGCATCATCCCCAGGGTCACTCTTCAATGGCCTCGAAAACAACCTACAAAATGCACCACCTTCTTGGGTGGGAACAATAGAGAAATGGGTAAGTATATACGTACTTAGTAAGGAATAGATTAAACATATACAATAGATAACACACACACAAATATATATATATATATATATAACAAGAATAATTTCTACAATCACTACCATGTAGGTTGTAACAATAGAGTTTACTTACCCTTTACTAGCTTCGTAGTGTAACCTTGCGCGCACAAGTAGGTTTGTTACACCAAGATCGATCAAAGGAAACTATCTATGGTGAACACCGCACCGCAACACAGTTAGCACCTCAAAGGCACAGATAGTAACGTGAGGAAGATCACACGAGTCCCTTGGCATCAGACCAAGTGGACAGGTGCAATAGTACCATGCTACGAAGTTTAAACGTGTCTCACCAATGATAATGGTGTTTTAACTTTTAGACACAACACATATGTTTATTACGAGTTTAATTTAACCACCTGATTCATTCACATAAAAAGGCTTCCTAAGGAATTCTAGTCCTATACATTGTATTTATGATACCTAGCTAGCACGTTGTAAAAGAATCATTGACTACAAAGTGAATGTCCCACAAGGCCTAAACAGTTGTCTTCTGGTGCTCCAACCTTCTCCCCCCAGAGGGTCTTAGTAGTGGTGCTGAGCCAAGACTACCAAAAGTCGAAGTTGGACATTGTCAAATTAATAGATAATACCCCAAAGGCATACATACCATACAACATCAAGTTGCACACAAGAAAATATTAAAATATGGTGAACATGCACTTTGGCGTCCGCCAACCCTGTACACAAAATAAACTAACATTCTACTTCACCTTGGCACCCGCAAAATCTTCTTGGCGCTCGGCAAGAGTGAACAGAACACTCTACTTCAATTTGGCGCCCGCCAACCTTCATTGGCACCCGCCAAACCCTATCAGTACATCATGTTAACATGCTAAGCATCGTTGGCACCCACCAACATTGAACAGAGCCATCCTAAATATTTATGCTTAGCTTAGCGCCCGCCAAAGCCGGTCAGGCGCACAGGTTCAGCTTAGTTTCAAGGCAAAATGATGTGAACTCATTCGTAAAGATTCCCCAACCTTATTCCAACTAAAATATGCAATTTAAATAGCAATATTACCAATCATAAAGACAAGAATCGGTTTAAGAACACCATGTTACCTTAATTGCGAATAAAAGCGATCCAAAAAGCGATTTGCAAGCCAACAACTTGAATCATTTGATTACACAACCTCTACGATTAATCTACGAACCAGCAACGTAAAGCTATGATTACTACAACTCTTTATACTAATAAAACTCAGGAAATTTAACAAGAACGATCAAGATTCCAAGAAACCAAAAAGATGAAAACTTATAGATTTACGAACTGTTGGTATGGACATGTTGCCGTGATGAGACGAAAACTTTCGTCCATTGTGGTCTGCTCAATATCCCAACGGATTAGCCTCTAGAATGAAGATTCATTTTCTTCGCTTCCGTTTTCTCTCAGACGTTCAAAGCGTTCTGCCTCCCCCTTTTTTCTAATAATTGCGTGGACTAAATAAGGGAAATTAGGGAGGGGTTTTATTTATAGGAAATGTAGTATTTCTTTCCTTAAATAAACTTTTAATCAAATCTTTTTTAATTAATTAAATAAGATAAATAATAAATAGGTTATAAGAAAATAACCTGATTACTATTTTACTCTTTCTGAAAACTTGGAGAGTTACATCCATCCACTCTTAAGACAAGTTTTGTCCTCGAAACTGGTCTTACATGGGAGGTGCTTGAACTCTGGGGACTCGCAACCATCTCGTCTTCCAATTCCCATGTCGCCTCTTGGGTGTGTGATTACTCCACTGAACCAAGACTATTGTACCTCTTTCTTCTTGACATTATTCACCTTCCGTTCCAAGATACAAACCGGTTCATCCTTGTAGGTCATGTTCTCTTCAACCATTTCAATGTCAATGCTTACTTCCAAATCAATGTCGGTTAAGCATTTCTCTAACACTAACACAAGAAGACATTATGCACTCATGAAAGGAATTAACTCCAAAGGGTATGCTAAATGACCTACTTTAGCTAAGATCACGAAAGGACCTACACATCTAGTGCTTAACTTGCCTCTCTGCCATGTACTTTGAGGATGTTCATGTACTTTGAGGAATCGGCATGATAATCCTACAACACTAGTTCCACTTGATCAAGGGTTGCGAACCTTGATTGAAAGTTGCTCTTTCCTAATTTTAATGTGTTTCATCTCACTAATTAACTTCCACTCTAATCACGTGCCGTTGCTACTGCGGGAGGAGGAAGACATCGATGCAGCTCCTATTAAGCGGAAAAGGCTACCACGGTATGAGCCTTTTTGGTTGCAGGGACATGAATGTGAGATGATCTTCAAAAATCATTTATGTCTAAAAGGGCTAACCCGAGTTGACTAGACATTTATGTCTCACACTTATATGGGGGTGAGCATTCACTAACTTTACCGATGTGGGATATCACATTCTCCCCCCTTATAAGGGACTGATGTCCTCGCCAGGACCGCCGAGATTTCTCCCGGATCGTCCCTACCAGAGGTAACTAGAGGTCATCCTTACACCGTCTTCTTGTACGGTGCAGGACATAGTTACGTCTGATAGTCGGCTCTGAATACCATTCTGTAACGCCCCCAGACCCCGAGCCTGGTAGTGCTAAATGAGTCATAAATGGTCCGGTCAACTGTATAGACCGCCGTCCTCGCTTGGTCTAAAAGGGTTAACCCGAGTTGACTAGACCTTTATGTCTCACATTTATATGGGGGTGCGCATTCATTAATTTTACCGATGTGGGAGTTCACAACTGGGGCCTTATATTAAGGAAAAAATATTAATACTAGAGATCATTAGAGATAGAAAGAGGCAATTAGGGTTTTAATCAATATTACATTAAAATGATAGTAATGTCTGGTACACCATATTTATATGTGAACATAATAACAACACCAGTACATAACTTTAGGATAATTATAATAAGGTCCTTATGTTCTAACAACCCCCCTCAAATTGAATGGGGTATTCACTACATTCAATTTGTGCCTGAACGTGGTAAACAAACTGGAGCTGAGAGGCTTGGTTAGTGAATCAGCCACTTGATCACAAGAGGGAATGTACTGGACTCTCATTGAACCATGCATCACTTTTTCTCTGACAAAATGTGCATCTAGTTCCACATGCTTGATCCTGGAATGCATTACTGGATTGTGAGCAAGAGATCCTGCTCCTAAATTGTCACACCACAAGATAGGTGTTGCTGCTGGTTTGATCTTGAGCTCAGACAACACATTGAGTAACCACTGAGTTTCTGAAGCTGTATTGGCTAGTGCCCTGTATTCAGATTCCGTGGAGGATCTGGAAACCACATGTTGCTTTTTTGAGGACCAGGAAATCAAGGAACCTGCTAGGTATATGCAATAAGCTGTTATAGATCTTCTGTCTTCTTTATCACATGCCCAGTCAGCATCACTGAAAGCATGAATGTGCAGGGGTTGAGATGCTTTAAACAACAAACCATAATGGAGAGTACCTTTGACATATCTGAGGAGGTGCTTGACTTGTTGCCAGTGAGAAACTGTGGGTGCCTGCATATATTGGCTCAAGAAGTTTCTTTGCATAAGCCGAGTCGGGCACAGTGAAGGTTAAATCTTGTAAGGCCCCAACAAAGACTTTACGTACATTGTAGGATTCTTCATAAGTTCTTGTGATGAGGTACCTTTGAGGCAACAACCATGGGAGTAGGACATGGTTTGAGATTCTCCAACCTCAGTTTCTCCAGCAGCTGTTGAGCATAAACATGTTGGGACAGATACAAACCATTGTGGTTTCTCACGGCTTGGACACCCTGAAAATAGTGCAGATTGCCTAGATCTTTGAGGGCAAACCTGGAGTTTAAATCAGTAACAAACTTTCTAATTCTGGGGACATCATTACCAGTAATCAGTATGTCATCAACATACACAAGGACATACAAGAGTGTTCTGCTAGTATGAAAAACAAACAATAAAGGATCAGACTTGGACTGAACAAAATTCCACATAAGCATATGTTTTCTCAATTCATCAAACCAGGCCCTAGGAAACTGTTTTAGGCCATATATAGCCTTTTTCAAGTGACAGACATATCCAGGCCTAATCTTATCCACAAAGCCTTCAGGCTGTTTGATAGCAAAATAACTAACTGCTAACTTTAACCGGCGTGAGTATCGGGTCACTTGGTAGTATAATGGTAGCAAGGTCGAATCCACAGGAATAACGTTTAAGTACCAAAGTCGACGTAGAACTTAGTTGAGTCAAGATTATGGTGGAGAGATATTACACTAATACAAAAGTAAAAATTAACTACTTGATTTGTAGTTCTAGTGATTAAAAGGTATAGGCGAATTATGATCCAACGAGTTACTTTTACCCCTAAGAGAAGACTTGACAGGGAGCGTGTTTTAACCAACCTACCTTTCCACAATAATTTAACGACATCCACGGGTGCCAAATCCTAATTCTGGTGTTAAGGTCTGAACAACTCTCACTAAACACCCTATGTGAAGTTAATTAATTTTCCTTTTGAAAACCGATTAACCTAACATGATTACGCTCTTAGAGTCGCTCGAACAACGATGACAAACCTCTGTATTGGAAACGGTCCTAAGAACTAGGCCGAATCTACTTAGCGATCCCAAAACCCCTTATCCCACATCTCACCACAAAATACATCTATAGGTTCGATGTGTGTGACGATGAACTAGGTGATCAATCTAATTCAAGAGCGTTTAAAATAAGTTTTAGGGCGTGGATTAATCATTAAAACATAAAATTACGCACTACACAACTCCCGTTTAATCCCCTTTGTATGCGTTTCACTCGTTTTACATAATTCGACTATACATATATTTAGTTATTCATGATGGTGATAACAACGGAATGATTAAAGGAAATTATACTAAAAGATGAAAGTAGTAAGCGAATTCAACATCATATGAAAAACAGTAAATAAGTGCTTAATAATATAGATATATATATAGATATATAGTTATATATATATAGTTACATAGATATAGATATATATATATATATATATATATATATATATATATATATATATATATATATATATATATATATATATTGAAACATACTAAAAGAAAGAAAATTAAAAGAAGACAAAGGGAATAAAAAACAAGGGAATAAAAACAAGAGGGGACAAAGGAATATATGCTATATATATATATATATATATATATATAGTACTACAAAGCAAAAATAAAGAAGACAAGAAAATAAAAGTGCAAGAAGGAAAATATATATAATATATATATATATATATATATATATAGTACTACAAAACAAAAATAAAGAAGACAAGAAAATAAAAGTGCAAGAAGGAAATTACATAAATATATATATATAAAAGTACTACAAAGCATAAAATATAAGAAGACTACAAAGAAAATAAAAGTAAAAGAAGGAAATTACATATATATATATATATATATATATATATATATATGTTATGTAACATAACAAGAAACAAAAACAAAAAGAAAAGAAAGGGCCGGCTAGATGAGGGGAGTTTGGGAAGAAAGCAATGAAGAAAGGAGGGAGGAGATGGAAGAAATGGGAGATTGGGGAAAAAGAAGGTGTTTGGGAAGAAGAGAGAGGAGGAGAGAGGGACGAAATGGGGAAGGGAGGAAGGGAAGGTGCAAGTCTATTGAAGGAAATGAGGGGTGTATTTATAGAATTTTTGGGAGCCTGTTCGAACCGAGTCAAAGGCTAGTTCGAACCGAGTTTTGGTATAATGCCCATAACTTGAGTTGTAGACCTCCGATTGACGTGATTCAAAATGATTTGGAAAGCTTATTTGAAGATCTAAAACGTTCATGAAGAAGTATTCCCCAGAAAATGCCTCTAAGTTGGGTCAAATGTCCGTCGAACTGGTTACGGTAGATGCATTTCGGACAATTAATCTGTTTGAACTCGTTAGCTTATGGCATCTTCTCCTATCCCTCAAAATACATCTTTTAGACTCAAAACATGCCGTCACTTGGGATCTTGGTCAACCTATAATTCTGCAATAAATCACCAAAATACCAAACGTAAATCCGACACGACACTCCGGTTACTAAACCGGTACAAAAACTAGTAAAAACACGATATATTATATAATACTTACTACTAACATACTTAGATAAATATAAGGAATTTATGACTCGAAATGATATAATAACGCTCAAAATGGTATCAGAAGTGGGGTAAATTGTTATAATAATAACGATGAATTTTTCCTCATCATCAACCCCCCACTTAGCTTTTGGTCGTGCTCTCGAGCAAAACAAGCGATAAAACAAAATGAATGAGGTATAAATTCATGAAAAGATAAGATGTAAGGACAATCGAGATGATGAAACTATTGAATCATAACCACACGTTAACCTCAATATAAATGTATAACAGAGTGCGTGTGTGACAAGCCTTTTCAATTTCCACTATCCTCTCTTGAATAATTCAAGCAAACGCACAAGTATCCATTCGAGACAAATCCTAATGACTTTCCTAGGTATAGCGATATGATTTCCACACAAAGTCCTCCCGTGTACTTATTAGGATAATCCCTAAAGCATATCATTCAGTTTATACTGGGGATAGTCAGAAGATAACTAAGTTGTAAACCAACTTTCCACATTGTCATTTGCCAATTTTTAAATTTAACTTAATTTCACATGTGTATCATATGCCCTCATTCCCAGCAATAGGATGTTTCGTGATAACACCCTAGCTTGACTACTATCATCAGGCAGTCGGGAGCTTTTAAACCTCATAGTGATATAGGACGTTTCGTGATAACGCCCTACGCACTCAAATCATTGGTAGCTACATCCGACATATATATACTTCACTTTAGTTTGGTATTCTTCATTTCATTCCACTTTCCCTATAAACTTCACTTATATCCTTTCTATCACATTCAAACCTTCAGATATTCACAGTACACGTTCAGAAGTTAAGTACTAAGTTACTGCAAGTCTCTCTAGGATAATCACTAGGATACTGAATGGATACAGTTTAAAATTTTCGCTTCAATATCAAAGGCTTATGTGAAGGAATTCATGTTATACAAATAGATTTAGGCTCAAATGCACTTACGGTTCAAATTTGTTATACATATCCGAATTGATCATTACAGCTTCAAATCCATGAAATATATACCTTATATACTTCATTTTAATCAACTCATTAATGCTCAAAAAATCAAAAACTATGGGATTTTCTGATACAAAATAAACACTTAATGCCATTACTAGACCAATCCCGACTCTACCCCCCACTTACGAACTTGAAATGTCCTTAATGTATAGTGAGTGAGATAGAGAGAGGAAGACTTAGCTTATAAACCTGGAAGAAAGGTGCTATCGAATCCGGTAACAGCCATGAGAAAGCACGATCCGAATCCCTGTATCAAAAATAACCAAAACAAAGCAAACACGGGACATGGTCCTCGTGCCAAGACATCGAGCAGGGATATGGGAATAATAAGGAAATGGCCCTGTCACGTCAGAAAATTCGATAGGCAATATGTGCATTCATATCATATAGAGCATATACATATCATAGTCAAGGCATCAATTCAAATTGGAAACAGACTAAATCATAAAATGTAGTGAGTCTTTTATACCCAGATTCTCAAGGGTTCTGTCAAAACAGTCCAACAACCTAAGTCCAAGAAATGATGCATTTGAATTTTTTTCTGTATTCTACCTAGAGATTTTCGGATAACCACCTAATCGTTCTCTTTTAATGACATTCAAACACTCATCCTGAGACTTGGTTGTGCTTTGTGTTCAACTTCCATTATGATCATACTTTCCACAGATTCTACATTTCAATAAGACTAGTCCTATCCAAATTATTATTATTTAACGGGCTGCCTCCCGGTAGCGCTTTTGTTTAACGTCGTTTGCTCGACCAATAAAAGCACATAAACAACTATTTAATTTCACCCAGATTTATTATGGCGGGTTGCCTCCCCAAGCGCCTTTGTTTTACGTCGTTGGCTCGACCGAGACGTAAACGATTTATCAAGACTAAGGATCATCAAATGCACAATTTCGAGAGCCTCATCGAATGGTAACTTCTTATACTTTTTTAGACGAAGGCCGTTTGTGATGAACGTTCCGTGCTTCGGATGTGTTACCTCGATGGCTCCGAGTCTAAAACTCGCAATACCGTGATATGGTCGACCACCTTGACTTAAGTTTGCCTTGAAATAAATGGAGGCGAGTATTATAGAAAAGGACCTCATCACCTACGTTGAAAATACGAGGTTTGATCAACTTATCATGAAGCATTTTGGTCTTTTCCTTATATTTCGCCGAACAATCGTAAGCTTGAAGGCGAAACTCATCTAACTCGTTCAATTGGGCCATCCTTCTTTCACCGATTAATACGTCATCCATATTTAGATTCTTAATTTCCCAATAGGCCTTATGCTCTACCTCTACGGGGAGATGGCAAGCCTTGCCAAAAACAAGCATGTAGGGTGACATACCTATTGGTGTCTTGAACGCAGATTCGGTGTGCCCAAAGCGCATCATCTAACTTCTTTGACCAATCCTTAAGATTAGAATTGATTTGTCTTCCAAGATTATTTTAATTCCCGATTGGACACTTCTACTTGGCCACTAGTCTACGAGGGTGGTGGCGGTGCCTAACTTATGAGTGACCCCATACTTCATTAAAAGATTATTGAAATCTCTATTTGCAAAGTGACTTCCATTGTCACTGATTATCGCTCGAGGTATTCCAAACCGGGATAGAATATGTTTCTTAAGAAACCGTATGACTACATGTTTATCGTTAGTAGGTGAAGCAATTGCCTCAACCCATTTTGAAATGTAATCACAGGCGACAAGAATGTACTGATTCCCGAAAGAAGACGGATATGGTCCTATGAAGTCTAATCCCCATATATCAAAAACTTCACACACTATTATCAGTTTCTGGGGCATCTCATTTCTCTTGGAAATCCTCCCTGAGCGTTGACAGGCGTACATGTCTTAACATACGCATGTGCATCCTTGAAAATAGTGGGCCAGTAGAACCCACTTTGTAACACCTTCAATGCTGTTCTCTCGCCCGAGACTCACTATCTCACTATCATCAACACATCTCCTCGGGATTCCATCTGCACATAGCCTAAAAAGTAAGGGATCTTCCCACACATATCGGTTCACCTCACTATAAAACTTCTTCTTCTGGTTCTCATCAAACTCAGGATCTACGAATCCACACTCATGATAATTAACGAATGGGGCATACCATGGGTTTCCTTTCTTTCCTCTCTGCAGAAAATTTCCTCGCTTAACCGGGAGCATCGTATCCACTACGAACAACTGCTCATCCTGAAAACGATCATCAATGTCAACCTTAATAGAGTGTTTCTTGTCTCCCTGTTCCATCCTACTGAGATGGTCAGCTACTACGTTCTCACACCCCTTTCGATTCTTAATCTCTACATCGAACTCTTGAAGAAGCAAGATCCACCTTAACAAGCGTGGTTTTGCATCCTTCTTGGCAAATAGGTATTGCAACGCAGCATGGTCAGTGTGTACTATGACTTTCGATCCAACCAAGTATGACCGGAACTTGTCGAAAGCAAAAACAACAGCTAAAAGTTCATTTTCAGTTGTGGCGTACTTTTGTTGAGCCGAGTTCATGGTATGACTCACATAGTAGATAGGGCGAAACAACTTGTCAACCTTTTGACCTAGGACAGCTCCTACGGCATAATCACTAGCATCACACATCACTTCGAACTCCTTAGACCAATCAGGTGCTACCAAGATAAGAGCCGAAGTAAGAAGTTTCTTAAGAGTTCGAAAAGCATCTAGGCATGCCGCATCAAAAACACAAGGGGCACCCTTCATCAATTGAAGAGTAAGAGGTCTAGCAATGTGGGAAAAACCCGGAATGAATCTACGATAAAAACCTGCATGACCCAAGAATGAACGTAGAGTTTTCAGATTTGTAGGCATAGGAAGCTTAGAAATTGCCTCTATTTTTGCTCTATCGACCTCTATTTCCTTAACCCGATACCTTATGTCCTAAAACAATTCCTTCATTACCATGAAATGACACTTTTCCCAATTTAAAACCAAGTTTGTCTTTTCACAACGTGCAAGCACCTTATCAATATTCGACAAACACTCATCAAAAGTATCACCAAAAATGCTAAAGTCATCCATAAAAACTTCCATGAAATGCTCTATCATATCAGCAAAGATGGCCATCATGCATCGCTGGAACGTCGCGGGTGCATTACACAACCCAAACGGCATTCTTTTGAATGCAAAGGTGCCATACGGACATGTGAATGTAGTCTTATCCTGGTCATGTATATCGATGTGAATTTGATAATAGTCACTAAAACCATCCAAAAAGCAGTAAAATGCATGACCACTCAGACGCTCTAGCATTTGATCAATAAAGGGTAGGGGAAAATGATCTTTCCTAGTCTTATCATTCAAAGATGCTAAAATCAATACAAACTCTGTGACCGAGAATTAAACGAGTAGGAATGGGCACACCTTTTCATTAAGCTCAACCGTGATGCCTCCTTTCTTAGGAACGACTTGCGTGGGGCTCACCCATTCACCGTCGGAGATTGCGAGATTATCCCTAACTCAAGCATCTTTACTACGTCTTTTCTTACCACTTCTTGCATATGTGGGTTCAAATTGTCTCGAAATCGCTCGACCGGCTTGGCACCTTCTTCCAGGATGATCTTGTGCTTGCAGATATCAAGATCGATCCCTTTATGTCAACCATCTTCCATCCGAAGAAGGCCTTTTTTGTGTTTCTTCAAAACGTGGATCAACTTAGCTTCCTGCAAAACGGTTAGTGCAGATGAAACAATAAGAGGAAGTAATTCATCAGGTTCTAAAAACAAATACTTTAAATGCTTAGGAAGTGGCTTCAGCTCCAGATCAGTAGGTGGTTCCTCGATTGACGGCTTTGGCAGCTTGCCAGTCAAACCGAGCTCTAGCTTCTTATTCCAGCTTGCGTCGACAAAAGGAGTTGCCTCCAAATGATATACCGAACTCTCATTTGTGGATCGTCATCCTCTCATGGTGCTTGACTTCATCAAACATTCTTCCATTGGTTCTTGGTATCTCTGTGAGTTAGTGTGCTCCAAAATACAAGGATATATAGCATCTACAGGTAAAAACAATCACTCTTTTCATCATCAGGATGCTTCATTGCCTTATACACATTTATGGCTACACTCTCTATCCCGACTCATAGTATAATCTCTCTCCTCTTAACGCCTATCAAGGTCTCTCTCTGTGTTCAAGAAAGGCCAACCTAACAAAAGTGGGGTTTTAGTATCCATATCCATATCTAAGACTACAAAGTCAACAGGGGAAAACAAACTTGTCTCTACTGCACCAACACATCTTCGACTACCCCCAGAGGTTTCCTAATGACTCTATCTTCCATCCTGTAAGGTCATTCTGTTGGATCTAACGCTCCCAATCCCAATTTCTCATAAATTCCTCTCAGGCATCAGGCTCACGAAGCCCCTAGATCACATAGCACATTTTAAACACAGTTTCTCCAATGGTAATTGGGATGGTAAAGCTACCTCTATCCCCGCAACTTGGGGGTATTCTATTATCAAAGATTGCAGAACATTCCTCACTCAAATGTACCATCCGTTGCATCTTCTCCTTACTCGACAACATTCCTTTCAAAAATTTAAAATATGGGGGAATGCTCGAAATTGCCTCTAATAGAGGAATATTCATCTCTACCTTTCTTAAGAGATTCAGAAATTTTGCTCGACACAGGTCAAGATGTCCTTTCTGGGTCCCTTAGGAGGATAGGGCAAAGTATTAACATCAAAATCAGGGGGAGGAGGAGGAATTCTGTTTTTCTTACCTCTTTCTTTAGGCGGAGAGGCTTATTCTTCTTTGATGTCCAGGACCACATAGTCTTTCTTTGGTGCTGCATCTTCCAATGTTTTCTTGTTTGCCTCAGCCAAAGCCTTTTTCGTGGCTTCCAATTCTTTCCTCATTGCTTCCATTCTCTGCTCGACATTGCCTGTCTCCAAATCTTCGATCTCGACTTCACCATACATAGCTCCTTCACAGTCAACTGCTTTCTCTTTCTTAGCTTTCTCAATTTCTGCTTCTTCGGCCCATAATTCTTTCTTCTTGTCACTCAGCCCGACCTCTTTACCACTTCGTGTGAACACAGCATTCACACTCTTTGGGTTCCTCTCAGTGTTACTCAGGAGTCCACCACTTAGATTTGTCTTGAGTGTCGGTTATTTGACCCACTTGGGTCTCCAAGTTCGAATGGCGAATGTGTGACCACTTTTGTTCTACATCATTCTTATTTAACTCGAAGCAATCCTATCTAATCTCTCTCCAGAGTATCTCAAACGCCGTCTTGAACACGTAATTGTTTGATTGCCGATTGCTTTGATTGTTCCGTGCAGTGCGGATGGCGTTCGGATGTTGATAGGTGCGAATTATTACTTCTCAACGGTGGCTCACTTTGCGATTCGATTGTTTTGTCGACCACGATTCGATTCCACCTTGATTTTGGTTCCATTCGATTCTTGTTGTCCTTGTGACCGAGAGTGCGGATTCGACTATTTCGATAGTAGCCTTGGTTTTGATTACGTATGAACTCGATTATGGGGATTACGATTCCAAGGTCGGTTGTATGAGCTTTGGTTTTGCCTAAAACCTTGGTTACGATTATTATTTCGATTCCAATTCTGATTCTGCCCCTGGTTCCAACCTTGTCCAACATAATTCACATCATATTGTTGTGAACCATCACCCGTACCATAATCCATTTATGGCCCTTGCTGATTATCAAAGTTCCGATTCCACTTTATTCTTTGGCCAAACTCTTTGCCGATTCATATCCATTTGCCCTATCGCATAGACATTCATTCGCTGTTGGTCAGTCTGATTGCCAGACTGTTGTTGTACTGGAGTGGTTTTTTCAATGATGCACATTCTATGGCAAAATGTCCACCTCCACAAAGTTGGCATTGTTGTGCCTTCTTTCTTTCTAACTCCATTCGGTCCATCTTTAGTACCATTTCTTGTATCTTGTCGTATGAAAGTGATTCTCAATCGAGTTGCTCTTTCAGTGACTTTACACTTTCCATTGGGGCTTTCTTCTTCTTTCTACTCGATCCCCATTGTCCTTCTCCATCTTCCGCATTCTCTATTTGTCTCATAGCTTGTTCTGGCGGCAGATTCATAATATCTCCGCCACTTGCGGCATTCAGCTTGTTTTGGTCCATCGGCTCTAAGGCCCTGAATAATATAATGACTTGCTCCACCATAGAAAAACCGTGTGGGGGGCATCTCTTTAGCAGCCCCCGAAATCTCTCATAAGTTTCTTTTAGTGTCTCTCCCTCGAGACCATCAAACGAAGAGATTTCTTCTTTCAGATCTAAAATCTTTGCCGGAGGAAAGTACTTTTTCAGAAACACTCTCGTTACATCAGCCCACGTATGTAACGAATCATTTGGTAAAGAGTCATACCAATCCTTAGCTGCTCCTCTCAATGCAAACGGAAAAACTATTAATTTTACCGCCTCGTCACTTACCCCGTTATATTTCATTGTTCCACAGATCTGGAGAAAGTGATCCAGAAAGCTATTCGGGTTCTCAGTCACTTTACCGTGGAACAAGGCGTGTTCCCCAACATGTTTAGAATATTTTTCTTAATATCCATGTTACTCGAATTAATTGGGGGTACCCTAATTGGGTTGTGCCCTATAACTTCCTGTGGGGTAGTGACGTAATCTCGACAAACCTCGATCCCTCGTGGCTTGCCGAGCCATCTCGTTGTCGATAAACCGGTGGCGAGGAAGTGGATCATACGGGTTATACGAGTTTTGGAACCCCTGTAGATTTCCTTGATTCTCCAGCATCCGCAGTACTCGATTTACCGTCTCTTTGTCTAATTTGGTTGTGAAGTTCTGCGTATCCCGAGCATCTTGTCCGCCTCTGTCATGCCCAATCCCTCGGCCTCTCGATTAAAGCTGTGGAGTTCCCAACCGGCGTAACCTGTGTTGTCCTCTCTCAATGGTTCATGACGAGTGGTCCTCGGTGGAGTTTGCAAAGTATCGCTTGTTGCATTACCACCGATGAGTGGTTGAGGTTTGCCTTTGTAGAGTTTGTTCATCAATGGGATCTTTACCGTCTCGTCTAGTTATTATATCGTCCATTTCTGCAGAGGAATTAGAAAGTGATCTTTCTAATGTCCCTTTTTCTTCAAACAAAGGGTTTGGACTAGCGACTAGGATTTCTCCTCGGCGCTGACTGTTTCTATGACGTGCGTAAGCTTCGATTTCTTGGATGGGTTCAATGAGAAGTTCTTTAGAGCTCCGAGTCATACGAAACAACACAAAAATGAAAATAAATAAAAAAAACGACCTAAGCCCAAGCTTTCGGTCAACTTACAAGATATCAAACGTAGTAGTCCCCGGCAACGGCGCCAAAAAGCTTGATAGCAAATAAACTAACTGCTAACTTTAACCGACAGAGTATCGGGTCAACAGTAGTATAATGGTAGCAAGGTCGAATCCACAGGGATAACGTTTAAGTACCAAAGTCGATGTAGAACTTAGTTCAGGTCAAGATTATGGTGGAGAGATATTACACTAATACAAAAGTAAAAATTAACTAACAGTTGTAGTTCTAGTGATTAAAAGGTATAGCCGAATTATGATCCAACGAGTTACTTTTACCCCTAAGACAAGACTTGACAGGGAGCGTGTTTTAACCAACCTACCTTTCCACAATAATTTAACGACATCCACGGGTGCCAACTCCTAATTCTGGTGTTAAGGTCTGAACAACTCTCACTCAACACCCTATGTGAAGTTAATTAATTTTCCCTTTTGAAAACCGATTAACCTAACATGATTACGCTCTTAGAGTCGCTCGAACAACGATGACAAACCTCTGTATTGGAAACGGTCCTAACAACTAGGCCGAATCTACGCAACGATCCCAAAACCCCTTATCCCACATCTCACCGCAAAATACATCTATAGGTTCGATGTGTGTGACAGTGAACTAGGTGATCAATCTAATTCAAAGACGTTTAAAATAAGTTTTAGGACGTGGATTAATCATTAAAACATAAAATTACGCACTACACAACTCCCGTTTAATCCCCTTTAGGGCGTTTCACTCGTTTTTACATAATTCGACTATACATATATTTAGTTATTCATGATGGTGATAACAACGGAAAGATTAAAGGAAATTATACTAAAGACAGTAAGTAAAAGCGAATTCAACATCATATGAAAAACAGTAAATAAGTGCTTAATAATATAGATATATATATATAGATATATAGTTATATATATATAGTTACATAGATAGCTAGATATATATGTATATATATATATATAAATATATTGAAACATACGAAAAGAAAGAAAATTAAAGAAGACAAAGGGAATAAAAGAACAAGGGGAATAAAAACAAGAGGGGGACAAGGGGACAAAGGGAATATATGCTATATATATGTATATGTATATATATATAGTACTACAAAGCAAAAATAAAGAAGACAAGAAAATAAAAGTGCAAGAAGGAAATTACATATATATATATATATATATATATATATATATATATATATATATATATATATAGTACTACAAAGCAAAAATAAAGAAGACAAGAAAATAAAAGTGCAAGAAGGAAATTACAAAAATAAAGAAGACAAGAAAATAAAAGTGCAAGAAGGAAATTACATATATATATATATATAGTACTACAAAGCAAAAATAAAGAAGACAAGAAAATAAAAGTGCAAGAAGGAAATTACATATATATATATATATATATATGTTATGTAACATAACAAGAAACAAAAACAAAAATAAAAAGAAAGGGCCGGCTAGATGAGGGGAGTTTGGGGAAGAAAGGAATGAAGAAAGGAGGGAGGAGATGGAAGAAATGGGAGATTGGGGAAAAAGAAGGTGTTTGGGGAAGAAGAGAGGAGGAGAGAGGGACGAAATGGGGAAGGGAGGAAGGGAAGGTGCAAGTCTATTGAAGGAAATGAGGGGTGTATTTATAGAATTTTTGGGAGTCTGTTCGAACCGAGTCAAAGTCTAGTTCGAACCGAGTTTTGGTATAATGCCCATAACATAAGTTGTAGACCTCCGATTGACGTGATTCAAAATGATTTGGAAAGATTATTTGAAGATCTAAAACTTTCATGAAGAAGTCCTCCCCAGAAAATGCCTCTAAGTTGGGTCAAATGTCCATCGAACTGGTTACGGTAGATGCATTTCGGACAATTAATCCGTTTGAACTCGTTAGCTTATGGCATCTTCTCCTATCCCTCAAAATACATCTTTTAGACTCAAAACATGTCATCACTCGGGATCTTGGTCATCCTATAATTCTGCAATAAATCACCAAAATACCAAACGTAAATCCGACACGACACTCCGGTTACTAAACCGGTACAAAAACTAGTAAAAACACGATATATTATATAATACTTACTACTAACATACTTAGATAAATCTAAGGAATTTATGACTCGAAATGATATAATAACGCTCAAAATGGTATCAGAAGTGGGGTAAATTGTTATAATAATAACAGTGAATTTTTCCCTCATCACAGTTCCATAAACACAGACTCATATAGTGTCCCATTAAGGAAGGCATTATTAACGTCTACTTGCCTAATAGGCCAATCTAGAGCTACATCAAGAGCTAAAATAATTATGATAGTGGAAGCTCTAGCAACAGGACTGAATGTTTCTGAGTAATCCACTCCAGGTGTTTGATTGAAACCTTTAGCAACCAGCCGGGCTTTATACTTGTTAACTGATCCATCTGGATTCAACTTAAGCTTGTAAACCCACCTATTTGCCACTACATTATGAGCTTGAGACCTAGGAACCAAATCCCAAGTATGATTTCTCATTAAGGCTTCATATTCATCTTTCATAGCCTGCATCCAAGAAGGGTTATTCAGGGCCTCACACACCCTAGTAGGTTCTGGTGGATGAGTGGAAGGATTAGAAGTAGCAAGATAGGAAAAAGTCTTTGGTTTAAGAATGCCACATTTGGATCTAGTTTTCATTGGATGATGATTGACAACAGAAACTGGAGGAATAGGTGATGGACTATTAGAAATAGGAGAAGATGGACTGGAATCATGATGAACACTAGGAGTGGTTATAAGAGATAAGGGTGTAGACCTTGACCCAAAAACTTCAGCATAAGAGCTAGACTGAGAAAAGGCAGATTGAGGGACAACATGAGATGATGCAGGAGGAGAGGAGTTATTAGATGACTGATGACTAGGATGAGTAGACACCTGAGGACTAAAAGATTGAGGACTAGTAGGAGTAAACTCAGCATCTACTTGATTGGATATGTCAGAAGGTTGACCGGATGAAACAGGCAAAGATATGATTGGATCACTGACATTCATACTGGTAGAGGTTGTGGCAGTAGTGGAAGAGGTATTCTTTTTAGAGTAAGGAAAGGTATTCTCATCAAATGTTACATCTCTGGAGATGTAGAGTCTACCATTAGGACTAAGGCATAGATATCCTTTATGACAAGGACTTAGACCAAGATGAGTGCATTTTTGAGTGTGAAATTGAAACTTCCTATTGTGATAGGGTCTAAGATAAGGGTAACAAGCACAGCCAAAGACCTTCATCATGGTGTAGTCTGGAAGTTTACCAAAGAGACACTCAAAGGGAGATTTATGATTCAGAACAGGAGTTGGTAGATAATTTATGAGTCTGACAGAGTGCAAGAAAGCTTCCCACCAGAATTTAAGTGGTAAGGAAGACTGGGCTAGAAGAGCTAGCCCCATTTCCACAATGGCCCTGTGTTTTCTCTCTGCCTTGCCATTTTGGCCATGGGCATGGGGACGGGAATGTCTAAAGTTAATTCCAAAATCTTTTAACAAGGGTTCAAAGTTTTTAAATTCTCCCCCCAGTATGTTTGAAGACATTTAATTTTACTATTAAACTGAGTTTCAACTTGAGTTTTAAAATGTGTAAAAACAGTAATAGCATCAGATTTAACTTTTAATGGAAAAATCCAGGTGAACCTGGTGAAGTAATCAAGAAAGTGTATATAATAAGTATAACCAGTGGAAGAATGAACTGGAGAGGGTCCCCAAAGATCTGAGTGTATCAGATCAAAGGGTGCAATAGTCTTAGAAGTAGAAAGGGAGTAGAGCATGGAATGTTGTTTGCCAAGACAACAAGCTTCACAAAAGGAAAGATTTTCATTAAGATCAAGAGTTTCATTACAGACTCTGAGAACTTGACCAAGGACCCTACTAGAGGGATGACCTAACCTTCTATGCCACATAGTGGCTTTGTTTTGAGCAGAATGTAAAGTAACAAAAGACTCATAACCAGACCTAACAGAACTAGTACAGGACTTGGTTCCACTAGAACAGGACAAGACTTCAGACAGATGAGTTGATGGAGACAAAACTTGAAGATCTTTGGATGGGGAAGAGCTCAGACATTCTGGAATAGACAGTTGATAGAGACCATTTCTAAGATTGCCTTCCAGCATGATTCTCTTTGTAGTTAGATCCTTCACAAAACAAGAATCAGAGTGAAACTCAAGAAAAACAGAATTATCTGCAGTTAACTTAGAAACACTATGAAGATTCTTGGTTATAGTTGGGACATGAAGAATACCATTTAAAGACAGTTTAGAAGTACTATTAGATGGAAGTTTGGATTGACCTACATGAGCAATGTGTAAAGACTCACCATTACCTACAGTGAGTGCATCAGATCCTTCATAGCCAGAGCTTAGATGCAGGTTTTTAAGATCATTGGAGACATGACTTGTTGCCCCACTGTCGGCATACCAGCTAGGATCCATCATAGTGTCAGCAGAGACAACATAAGCAGCATTGGACCTTGGACTAGAACCTTGATAACCACCATTTCCAGAATTGTTAGGAACAATGGGACCAGTGTAGGAGGAGTCATACCTGTGATAGCAATTAGCAGCTATGTGTCCTGTCTTCCCACAGACTTGAAACACTGGTCTGGGGCCTGGACCAGACCTACCACCTCTTATATTTCTACCACCTCGATTGCCTCTGTAACCACGGCCTCTGCCTGAGTCCTGTCCATAGTTGGTGCCTTGTCTATGACCCCTATTCACTGATCCAGACTTCTGAGAAGCCAAATTAGCAGTTGGAGATGGAACATCCAGGCTGAGTGAGGGATTGAAACGAGCCAGCAACCGTTCATGAGTGACAAGCTGAGACTGCACCTCTTGCCAGGTCAAGAAGCCAATTCTTGATGTTATATTGACGATCACAGACTCATAGTCTTTGCCAAGACCACATAAAGCAGCTAAAATCAGCTCAGCATTGGAAATCGGATACCCAGCTGCAGCCAGACCATTTGAATATGACTTCATTAGGGCAAGATAATCCACCATTGATTTAGACCCTTTGTCAGTTCGGGTTAGGGCTCCTTTATACTCCAGCGTGCGTGCTTCAGACCGATTGTTAAACAAGATCTCCAAGGTATTCCAAACTTCATGACTCGACTGACAGCCAACTACCTCTGCAAGAGCTTGTTCGGTCATGGACGCCATCAACCATCCCATAAGCAAAGAATCAGTGACAGACCAGTCATCATAAGCATGATTACTGATTGTGCCATATACATGAGAGATAACAAACTGTGGTGGACGAATCTGAGTTCCAAGAAGATACCCTTCAAGCCGATGACCACGAACAATCGGAAGAATAGTTGATTTCCATAGGAGATAGTTACTCCGATCAAGCTTCACTAGTACAACTCTGGGTCAAATGACCACCAAACGGACTCGGAGGTGGGCCGACAAGGCGATTCGGTGTCGGAGAAGAAACCATAAAGGTGGAAAACGGTGGTAGAGATCCAAGAGAAAAACTAGGAAACAGTGAATCGACATGAGAAACATTAAGATCAGGAATCCCACGGGTCTGCATGTGACCGGAGATGGTCATAGTCGGAGTCGTAGATGAAATGTTTCGAACAGGATTTTGAGGAGTTGATGTGGTCATGGTGCTAATAGAAGATAGAGACCCAGAGAACTGAGTAGTGGAACCAGAAGAAGAAGAAACGACCGGTGGCGTTGGCTCACAGGAAGTGACGGCGGCGTTTGCCGCCATAGAACCCTCTCTGATACCAAGATAGAAAGAGGCAATTAGGGTTTTAATCAATATTACATTAAAATGATAGTAATGTATGGTACACCATATTTATATGTGAACATAATAACAACACCAGTACATAACTTTAGGATAATTATAATAAGGTCCTTATGTTCTAACAATTCGAGACTTTGGGCATCAGATAATTTCTTAAAGCTCCCTACACCTTTCAAAAATATATATAAAATGAAGGCTTGGGTAGCTTTATGAGTAGAGAAATTATAATGTGGAAGAGGAGTTTGTCATTTTAAAAGAAATCGAGAAAACTTTAATTCTCGAAGAGGAAATCATTGGATACTTTGGGCATCAGATAAGTTTGAAGGGCTCCCTGCTCGTTTAAAAAATCAATATAAAAGGCTTGTTTAGCTTTAGGGCCAGGCATGAAGGTTTCGGGGCTTTCGTCATTTAGTTCGATTTTTATTTTAGTTTTTTAATTATTTAAGATGAAGCATAAGATATTAAAATAAGATAAAATATATTGCACGATAAACTTACTTTTCTTATTCATGTGTATCCACAAAACTGGTACAAAATATGATTTCAACACCACGCTTGTAACATATTTAGATACAATATTGAAATTCTTTAGCGTTTTCTTTTTCTAGCACATTCATGATTCATACTAGAGCTTGGAGGAGGTAAACCTGGTAAAGATGGTAGCTTTCATCATGTCCCATATGGTCTGCAAAAGATTGATTACAGTGCAATCAACGATAAG
Organism: Gentiana macrophylla; assembly: GCA_026214975.1. Classification (NCBI taxonomy): domain Eukaryota; kingdom Viridiplantae; phylum Streptophyta; class Magnoliopsida; order Gentianales; family Gentianaceae; genus Gentiana; species Gentiana macrophylla. Next base: position 109,315,959 of record CM047805.1, read on the forward strand.
TTGAAGAAAGAGGGAGGTGGGAATTTTGTGTTTGATCCTTTTCTATCATCACCAACTTGTCAAGAATCAAAAGATGAGCATTTGAGAACCACTAATAAAGATAGTGGTTTGGATGATGATTGTGAGTCTCAAGACAGCTCTTACAAAGTTTCAGCAGCAAATTTTGAAAGATAAAAAGGTGATCTTTAGAATGTAGTTGCAAAGAGAAGTTGACAAACTTTTCTTATCTTCTTCAAGTGTTTTCCTAAGAGTGACCCCAATGGGGGTATTCTATCCCCCCTCTAAAACTAATATAGAGGGATTAACCCATTTTTAAGCCCACAGTGGCTCCCAACCCAACACCCTATCCCTAAAGAAAACTAAGGCTCACCCTAAATATGAAGGGTCTGCTAACATGAACAGTAGTACATTTATCTCTCTTTTTACCCAATAAATTAATTTCACACATCAATATCATTTATATAATAATGCCTTATGTATATCGAGTAATGACATTTAAGACAATCTGGTCAGATCACAACGGTGATATACATCATTGAAAAAAAATATATATATACTATTTTTTCCATAATAAAAAATTAATCTGTCCAATTATTTATTTTTTTATTTTGAACTCTTTTTGTGTACGGATACGACATCTTTTTATTTTTTTTACCGTTGTGCGACGTATTCAAATATCACTTTGTAAACATAAAATATTTTTAAAGGGATGTATAGAGGTTGCTTATTGGAGTGAATTATTTTTTGGGTGTTGAAAAAGTGTAACTGAAACGGAAAACGATATGTTTGGAGGGTGTAATTAATTGGGTGTAACCATTGGGTCACTCTAAACAAATATGGGATAAAGACACTTTAGTCCCTTTTGTTTCACGTTTTTTTGTACTTCTATTCACGGTGTTTCTTCTCGACACTTTTACCCCTCATATATGCATTTTTCCCCCTTATTTACATTTTTCGGTCCAAAATGCCATGTGTCCCATGTCTTGCATTGAAGTTACATGTTACTGCCAATAAAAACTTTGACATGTGGCAAAAATGGACCGAAAAGATTGAAAAAAATACATAGATGAAGAGGGGCAAAAGGGCCAAGATGAAACAAAGAGGGAAAAACTCATGAAGCTTTTATTGACACACAGCCAATGCACCATACATATCGCAGATAATCAACCTTTAAAAGTCGGTTTTGGAGTCAAAAACCGACTTTCCGAAGTTTGGTTCTCACGATACATTTACGGAAAGTCGTTTTTTTTCTTCTCCAAAACCGGCTTTCAAAAAGGTCAATTTTAGTATTGGGTTTGCCAGTAAAATCAGTGATATTTGTATCAAAACTGTGTCTCTGAAATAATACAAGGCATCATTTTCCTTTTTCAGAAAAGGTTTAGCAACAGACAGAGCATGATGCTAAGGACTTTAAGTCCCTATGAAACTTCATGGAAGAACAGTAAAAACCACCACATCATCCATTTCAGGACTTGTAACTGAGTACCCCATCTTTGTTCGCGGCAAAAACAGCTCCCACGAAATCAGGGTATTTCCGAGCGATCCGTGATATTGCAACCTTGGCAGCCATATTAGGTTCCATTCCCAACCTCATACTCTCCACAACTTGATAACTAGAGGGGACAATAAAACAACACTTATTATAAGGCTCAGAAAAAGCTAATCGAGCCACTTATTATGGTCAATGACGACGGATCCATGAGAGGAAAGTTTACTAAGAGCACAAACGGATCGAGCTATTTTAAATATTTAATTAAAATGCCGAAATTGAGACAGAGACGGTACCATGGAAGAAAGCGCATCATTATATCTCCATCACCAGTTGCTCCAAAGGCTCCAACTTCAGTTGCATATGCTTTGAAAGATTCTCCTTTTGTTGTTATATGTTAGATTGTTGAGAGGATTTAGGTGGCGTAATTTTATTTTCAAAGTAAATATGATAGCTGGCGGGCCCGGGTTATTCTTCCATGGAACCCCATCCACAAAATAAAAATAAAAGACAAGACAGTACGTACAACGGTGTGTACATTCAAACTTTATTTTTTTTACTTTTTACCTTTTTATTTTCTACTTGGAAATCTATAACAACACGCGAGAGAATCTTTCCAAGCACAAGTACTTTTATTTTCAAAGTAAATATAATAGCTGGCACTCCCAACTCCCATTTAGGGCAAGTCCAATGCATATGTATCAAATATTAAAATTTATACTTATGAGCAGTATATATATAGGTATCAAATTTTCATCTCCAACCCAAAATATCAAATTTTGAGTTTGATACCTACAAACAACATCTCCAACCCAAAAGTATCAAAATTTAATAGTATAATTTTTTTTAATTCATTTTGATTAAATTTATATTTGTTTCAATAATATTAAAAATATGTCGTATTAATTAAAAAATATTACGATAAACTATTTGACAATAATTTAGAAAAATTTGTATACATCATGTAAAATAAAACCAAATTTGCGATAATAAATTCGTGACTAGTTAATTCGTCATGTGGCGTGCCATGATTCGCTGAAAATAATACGAATGTGATTTTGTATAACCATCAAAATTAATGAATGGATCAATCCGCCACGTGGCATGCTTTGATTTGTCAGTTAAATTTCGGATAGAAATTCTCAAAGATATTCAGCTGCCACATGGCATGTTGTAGTTGGTCAGCAAGATTACGAATGTGTTCTTTACCAATCCACCACAAATGAGCCCTAAAATGATCCTGACACGTGTCATAGTATCATTGGCCGATCAGATTACGGATAAGATTTTCATATCCAATTATCATATCTATAAATAACCACTTTTACTTCATTTCATCACACTCTTACATTCATCAAGAAATTGCTTCCGACATTCATATAATTTTTACCTATTGTTTATGCAATGAATCGATTTCTAAAATTGGCAATGAAAAATGATCGTAAGGGTGCCAAACGCCGTGACCAAGATGATGCAATGATGGCAGCATTCAACGCACAACAAGAAGAGGAAGATGGAAGATCATCCCAATGGGGTGGTTCTGTTCCCGGTCGCCGGTACATTCGCCGTCATAGAGAGGAGTCACATGCACTGTTGCATGAACAATACTTTGCGGATCCTAGTATGTACACGCCGGATATGTTTTGTTCTCGATTTCGAATGTAGGCCTCTATGCGACCGGATCATGCATGATGTTGCAAACCATAATAGCTACTTCATACAAAGAGATGATGCCATCGGTCGACCCGGATTCTCAACAATGCAAAGGGTGTTATGTGCTATAAGACAACTAGCTTATGGCATAGTTGCTGATCTTTTTGATGAGACTTGGGGCATAGATGAGTCAACGAGCATAGAGATATTGAAGAAGTTCACTTGATCTATGTATGAGGTATATGGAGAAGAGTATTTGCGTCGTCCAAACGCAGCTGACTTGCATCGATTGTTGGCCAAAGCCGAAGAAAGAGGGTTTCCCGGGATGATAGGTAGCCTCGATTGTATGCACTGGTGGTGGAATGCATGTCCAAAAGCATGGGAAGGCCAGTTTACGGATATAGGGGCGATCGACAATAATAATTCTTGAGGCGATTGCATCTTATGATACATGGATCGGCATGCATTCTTTGGACTTCCGGGATTCTTGAATGATCTCAATGTCTTAGCGAAGTCCCCATTGTTTGATGATGTACTTTTGGGTAAAAGTCCAGATGTTGAATATGTGGTTAATGGAACACATTATGGTCATGGCTATTATTTAGTTGATGGCATATACCCTGAGTGGGCAACATTTGTGAAGACAATATCCAATCCCGGTACTCCACTGCAACAATATTTCGCCCAGATGCAAGAGGCATTTCGTAAAGACGTAGAGAGAGCTTTCGGGATATTGCAAGTACGTTGGGCCATTGTTCGAGGGCCTGCTCATGGGTGGGACAGAGAGGACCTTTACTACATAATGATGGCTTGCATAATATTACACAACATGATAGTAGAAGATGAACGCGAAGAAGACGAAACAATTCCTATCGATCTAAATGAGACACCTACGCGTCCAACTAAAGCACAAGTTTATGACATACCACCTACGATGGAAACAGGTGTGCAACGCGATGAAAAACGTGATTTGCAAGGGTTCATGAATAGGTATCAAGGGGTAAAATGTAAATTGATTTCGAGAGCCCTAAAACGTGATCTGATACAGCACTTATGGAGGAAGAAGATGCAAGAGGAGGAGTAAAGAGGAAGTGTGGTTTCAATAATTGACGAATTTCAATAATATGTTATTGTGTTTGTGTTTCTTTTTCTTTTATTTAATTGTTGCAGTGTCTTTGTTTTTTTCTAGTTAATGTATTGTAGTGTTTGTGTTTGTGTTTGTGTTTGTTTTTTCATTGTTGCAGTTTCTTTGTTTAATCTAGTTATTGTATTGTAGTGTTTGTGTTTGTGTTTCTTTTCTTTTAAACACTGAATTACAAGGTCCTTAATAAAATACAAACAACATTTATTCATCACACAAACACACATAATTGAAACAACATTTCTTCATCACACAAATACATATAATTGAAACAGCATTTATTCATAACACAAATACAACAAGTTGACGGTAGAACTGAATGCGCACTGCAAGCTTCATTATTCAAGGATGATTCAAGTCAGAATTGATCCAATCGGTGTCCTCGGGCGGCGGAAATAGATTTCTGGACGTGCTCGAATTTGTCGGAGGTGGTGGAGTTGAGTATGCATCGGTCATTTCACGATCCATTATAATTTTTTGTTTCCTTTCCCAAATTTTTTTCTTATTTGGGGTGAATGTGTTTGGATTCACCAGCATCTTACGGATATCTTCGGCATATTTTCTAGCAGCTTCAGCATTACGTTCGGCATCTTTGGCCAGGGCCAACTCTCTCTCCCGATCAATTTTATCTTGAACATCTCTAGCTTTCACATAGACCATATATTCCTCCATTTGTTTTGCACACTCCGAAGGTTTCGGGTTTTTTTTCGATTTCGTTCCGATCGGCCTAGTCGATGAGCTAGGTCTGCTTTCAGGTGTAAGTGTAGGTGTGTCGTCATCCTCAAGATTCACTGAACCCTGACATTAGGGAGGATTTTGATATTTTGGCTCATGTTTCAATATAGCCCAACAATGACTTAGCTTAAAAGGCTTACCAGTCTCTGAGTGGAAATAGGAATCAGCTAAAAATACCTATTATTTATGAATATTAATATACTATGTATACTTATCAACAAAAATAAAAAATAAAAAAATGGTGTAATGAAATGTATGGACACGTGTGATAATGTGTGTGTGTGTGTATATATATACTAGTATCCGTACACCGTGCATAATGCACGGTGCATGCCCATTCCAGATCGGTGGATGTAATTAGGGTCTTTTTTTGTGTGGTATATGTTGCGATTTATGCGAAATGAGTAAAGACTATAAGGAATCATAAAAGCTTTGAAACATTAACTATACATTATCATAAGGTGTTTTTCAAAGACATAAATACAGAGTGGGACATGGCATGTGTTGTGTTATACCGAATGTGATAAATATATTCCGTATAATATACTTAATACGTTGTATTATAACGTAGCATGAAGTATATTACGTTGTACTACACGAAGCAATATTAAGCGGACACGGCGAATGTGGAACACCGAATTTAAAAACAATTATAACACTAAAGCGTCATTGTATAACAAAATAATTAAATGGCCAGACGGGAAAAATAATAACTAAAATCTACCACACGTCGTAATAAAATTGATGTAAATTTCTTACTATTGTCCCAACTAATAACAACAACCATTATTGTATCTTAAACATCTAAATAGACAAACCGCTTTTAATAACAATGTAACGAACTAAAGTAAGATAACATAAAATATCATTAAATTGTTTAAAAATATATTAAACTATAATAACGTGTATACGTAAGTAGGCAACGAGCCATACTACTAAAAAACCGAAATAATACTAAAATTTATGTAAATTTGTGAGTATTGTCGAATTAATATACAATAAAATAAATCCATAGAAATATGTCGTCCATCGGTAGAAGCGGCACTAATGAATCGGAGAATCCGGAAGGAAAAGAGGAATGAATACACTATATAGAAAAATTTCGCGTATAGCCGTAGACATCAACGGAAAAGTGATAGGAAACATCTACTAATAACAATAAACTCATTTTAACGTGTATGCTAAAGTCCGACACTCCTAAAAAAACCGATATCATAATAAAATTGATGTGAATTTGTTACTATTGGCCGAACTAATAACAATAACCACTATCGTATCTTAAACATCTAAATAGACAAATCGTTTTTAATAACAATCTAACGAACTAAACTAAGATAACATAAAATATCATTAATCGTTTAAAATATATATTAACTATAATAACGTGTATATGTAACGACTCACACTCCTAGAAAACCAGAATAATAATAATTAGAATCTTAAGGGGAAAGAAGCATAAATATATCATTGTATAATGCAAGGAACGGAAAAAAAAAAAACACGTCACGAAGTCGATATTTATAATAATAAAAGTCTACAATGAAATAAAATCGAAATACGAAACGATACAATGTAATACAATAAGATAAGAAATCGGATAAAAAAACTTGAAAGCGTCGCAAAAAAAAGATTGGAGGAGGTGAATAAAAAGAAAAGACAATATATATATATATAGATACATATATGTGTATGTATAGGTGAAAAGGGAAAAGTTAGAGAAAAAAAAAATCGTAAATGTGGAAAAGTGTACCAGGAAAGAGAGGAAAAAACGTCGCTAGAAGTCTTAAAAGAGAGGGAAAAGCGTCGCTATAAGTCTTAAGAGAGAGGGAAAAAATATAGATACATATATATGCATGTATAGGTGAAAAGGGAAAAGTTAGAGGAAAAAAAAAAATCGTAATGGGAAAGTGTACCCGAAAGAGAGAGAAAAAGCGTCGCTAGAAGTCTTAAAAGAGAGGCAAAAGCGTCGCTATAAGTCTTAAGAGAGAGAGAAAAAAAAAGCAGAAACTGTCGGGTAAAACAAAACTAAAAACATAATTGCTAAAAATTAAAAGCTAAACTAAAACTACATACGTTTGGTAATGTGTGTGTGTGTATATATATATATATATATATATATATATATATATATATATATATATATATATATATATATATATATTTGGGAGAGGAAATAAAATCAATTTGACCCATACCCGAAAAATAACCCACTCCACCCGCTCCAAACCCGCCCAAGAAAAACACGTGCACAACATATTATAAATATCATTCAATCATCTAAACTTTTGTTTTGTAAAAACACTCATTTCTCCATGCTTTATTTCTCCTCCACCTTCTAAACCCACCCATTGTAGAAAATTGAAGCTTGGAAGGAAAAACCTGAAAAAAAATATGAAGATTAACACATCAAACCTATTTTGAAAGGTTTTCTTTATTACTATTTTTATTGTTTATTTATTATTTTTTATTGTGAGTCACGTCATTCTTTTTGGATGTATGTAGTAATCCTACCTTATCGGGTTTTCTTTTAGATGAGTTGTTTGTTTTTCTATTTTTTTTTGGTACTATTCTTGCATCTGCTAATTTATTTCTCTAATTACTGAATGTGTTTTGTTTGATTTTATTAATCTTGGTGATTAACCGACTTTTTTGTGTTTTGCAGGCTAATTTACGGATAAGAATCCATTGCAACAGATGCTTTCGGAAAAAAAAAAGATTCACACATCAAACCTATTTTGAAAGGTTTTCTTTATTACTATTTCTATTGTTTTTTTTTTTTTTTTGCGAGTCATGTCATTCTTTTTGGCTGTATGTAGTAATCATGCATTATCGGATTTCTTTTAGGTGAGTTGTTTGTTTTTCTATGCTTTTTTTGGTACTATTCTTGCATCTGCTAATTTATTATTTCTCTAATTATTGAATGTGTTTTGTTTGATTTTCTTAATCTTGATGATTAACCGAGTTTTTTTTTTTGTGTTTTGCAGGCTAATTTACATATAAGAATCCATTGCAACAGGTGCTTTCGGATTCCAACATAATCACGTATGCTTTTCGTGAACGAAAAATAATCTCATCGCTTTTACCGAGTTGTACACTTAATTTCTCATGTATGCGGTAATCATCATTTATCATATCCATAAGAAATGAAAAATATCATAGGATATATTGTTTTCCCGGTAGCACCTTCTTCTTGGATTATTTCATGATTGCACAAACATAGCATGTATTTTCTACTATTGAAGGTGCCGGTCTAGCCATAGCAGTACAGCTTATGGCTACATTTGTTTATTGTCTCATCTCTGTCCGGATTCGAATTAGTAGCCGGTGTCCATAACAGATATTTTCTGAATTTGACTACGTTTTCATATTCAATTTTTATAATTTTTACTAACAAATATTTTATTAATTAAAAAATATACGTAGATTTTATTCATTAAATAGAATGATACGCATGATATTCTTAGGCAACTACAAAACCGGGACTTTCTATAAATAACTAAATTGATACACGTAATATTCTTAAACAACCAAAAAAACAAAAGTATCTATAATTAACATCAGACAAAAAATAAAATAAAAACGTATATTTAACTAATTATAAATCGTAGCCTTTATTAATTAAATGGAATGATACGCGTGATATTCTTAGACAACCAGAAAATGAAAATTTCTATAATTAACTCTTGAAAAAATATTAAACAATACGAATCAATAAAAACCGAATGATTTATTAGATTAATAATATTATACACGTGATATTCTTAAACAACCACAAAAATGAAAGTTTCTATAATTAGCTCCCGAGAACGAAAAAAAACCCGTATATTCTATTGATTAAAAAACGCATCTTTTATTAATTAAATAAATTGATGCACGTAATATTCTCAGATAACCCCATAAACGGAAATTTCTATAATTAACACCATACTAAATAAAAATAAAACGTATCTTTTAATAATAAAACACATGATTTTATTAATTAAATAAATTGATATGCGTGATATTTTTACATTACTACAAAATCGAAAATTTCTATAAATAACTCCTGAAAAAATATTAAACAAAACATATAGCTTTAATTAATTAATAAAAAAATGAATGATTTATTAATCTACTAATATGATACACATGATATTCTTAAACAACCAAAAAACGGAAGTTTCGATAATTAACTCCCAAGAACGAAAAAAAACCGTATCATCTACTGATAAAAAAACGCAGCCTTTATTAATTAAATAAAATAATGCGCATAATATTCTTAAACAACCACATAAACGGAAGTTTCTATAATTAACAACATACAAAATATAAAAAATAAATCATATCTTTTACTAATAAAACACATGCTTTTATTAATTACATAAAATGATATGCGTGATATTCGTACACTACTACAAAATCAGAAATTTCTATAATTAACTCCTGACAAAATATTAAACAAAAATGTAGCTTTAATTAATTAAAATGAATGATTTATTAATTTAATAATATGATACACGTGATATTCTTAAACAACCACAAAAACATAAGTTTTTTTAATTAACTCCCGCGATTGGGAAAATTACTGTATCTTTTATTGATTAAAAAATTGCAGCTTTTACTAATTAAATAAATTGATGCACGTAATATTATTAAACAACCACAAAAAACGGAAGTTTCTATAATTAACACCATACAAAAAATAAAAAATAATACGTATCTTTATTAATAACACGTATGCTTTTATTAATTAAATAAAATTATATGAGTGATATTTTTGCACTACTACAAAATCAGAAATTTCTATAATTAACTCCTGACAAAATATTAAACAAAAATGTAGCTTTAATTAATTAATAAAAAAACGAATAATTTATATGATACACATGATATTCTTAAAACCATAAAAACGGAAGTTTCTATAATTAACTCTCGAGAACGAAAAAAAAGGCGTATCTTCTATATGCACGTAATATTCTTAAACAACCACATAAACGGAAGTTTCTATAATTAACACCATACAAACATAAAAAATAAAACGTATCCTTTATTAATAAAACGTATTTTTTATAAATAAAACACATGTTTTTATTAATTACATTAAATGATATGCCTGATATTCTTACACTACTACCAAATCGGAAATTTCCATAATTAACTCTTGAAAAAAAATATTGAACAAAAATGTAGTTTTAATTAATTAATAAAAAATAAATTATTTATTAATTTAATAATATGATACATGTGATATTCTTAAACAACCACAAAACGTAAGTTTTATAACTAACTCCCATAAACGAAAAAAACCGTGATCTTCTATTGATTAAAAATTGCAGATTTTATTAATTAAATAAATTGATCGCGGCGTAACATATTCTTAATCAACCACTTAAAGCGGAAGTTTCTATAATTAACACCATATAAAAAATAAAAATAATACGTATCTTTTTTAATACAACGTATGATTTTATTAATTAAATAAAATGACATGCGTGATATTCTTAGACTACTACAAAAGCGGAAATTTCTATAGTTAAATCCTAAACAAAATTTAGATTTAATTAATTAATAGAAAAACCGCACCTTTTATTCATTAAAAATTACGTATCTTTTATTAATTAAAGAAATATAAATTACACTTGATTCACTATTTTATTCTACATTCTATTGACATTCCGAAATTAATTTTAGTGCATCTTGCATTGTGTTTATAATTTTTGATCGACGATTTACTATATTTTCGTATGCGTGCATATGAGTTTTCAAATTAGTATATATATATATATATATATATATATATATATATATAAAATAATAATTTACGTTGATTGTAAAATTACCACATCCGTGTTGTTTCCTCCACTTGAGCGCAAGTTCAAATTTCTCCTAAAAGCAAACAACATAGGTCATGCATTCTTTATTGATTTTTTCCACCGTGTAGAGCAACTTTTGCATCCTGTAGATACCATCGGGTCGACGATTTAGTTCGAATTGTTTTGAATTTTAGCCCACATTGTTGTTTCTTTTTGGTTAATCCCGGTCTCGTGGTCGTCGCGGCAATCATTAACCTTGCTCGACAAAGGGCTTCGTCTTCACCAACTTTCCAACCCTCGGGTCTTCGTCTTGATGACATGTTTCTTCTGGAGGAGCTAAACCGGAAAAGAAGGTGTGAATTATATCATTTTTTTTCACAAAGCAGTGGTGGAATATTTTTTTTTTGAGGTGGTGGAATATACAATCTGAGGATGAGTGAATTTATATCCGGTGAAATTATTGGTTCAATGGGAATTCACGGGAAGTATATCAATGGGAAAAGAAATTTTTTTTTATAGAAAAGAGTCACGGGGTTGGAAGAAACAAAAAAGCAAATAATCAAATGTCACATCATAGGGGACAACACTCTTTTCAGCACTATTCACCACTTTTTTACATGAAAATTGATCCACTTGCGCGCGTATGACCACTGCTGTGGTATTTGCCCAGGTCTCAGTTTTGAGACCTCTACTGGTACCAACTCAAATTTAAAACCTTTAATTTTTTCCATTGTAAATGTAAAAACCTTCATACATGTATCAAATTTTGATCTGAGACCTACCCATTGGACTTGCCCTTATAGACTTATTTAATGGGTTTGTTCTATTCTGTTTTGTGTATTCTTCAGTTCATTTCCTGTCGTAAAAAAATAAAACCCGAAGTCGATTTTGGCCATATGCTATTCTGAAAATCCCAAGTCAATTTTGGATCAAATTGAAGATTAGTTGGCAAACCCAACTAAACTCCAAAATAATTTTAGTACAAAAGCAATTACAGAAAGCAAAGCATGATGGGCAAACACAACAAATTATCACAACAATTAAAACACAAAGCAAATCCGCCCAAATTCGTGATTACCACGATACTCATCCAAAATTATCATTAATGTACACCTGTGAAATCACTCCTAATTTATCTCTGTTTAAAAAAAACAAATTAAAATCACTCAAAATTAATAAAGGCCATTCACTAGCGAACATAGACTAGATACTTATTCATTTTTCCGAAACGGAAGAAGAACAGTGTTGACGAACGATGCCGGAGAAATCAACGGAGAGATGAGAGTATATGCTCTTGATTCTAGACATGTTATCACTTCTGGTGTTCAAAATAATTGAAAAAAGACACACACCGAATCAAATAATCAACCGACACTTACCTGAGAAATGGAGATGCGGCGCCGGATCTAAGGTTGGTGAAATCAAGCTCGATTTCCCGTCGGATGTAACAGAAAATGTGAGAATCAAGAAATTTGGGAGAGGAAGGTGGTAAAAGGGGTAAAAGCTGCTGCCGGAAATAGTGCCGGATATTTTTTTGGGCATTGATGGAGGAAGTAGAGAGAGGGGTGGAAGAAATTTTGTCTGACTTGAAGAAGTGAGTGGGTGGTTGAAAGGATGTATTTGAAGGAATGATAGAGGTGAGTTAATGGTGTTAGTTTACCGTTTCATATGATGTATTTATTTCCATTTATTTGTTTTTTGGGGTTTGGATTAATAGAAAAAATTAAGTTGGACTAAAAATTACAATAATGGTCTGGGTTTGGTCAGCCCAATAAGGAATATGGCGGGAAATTAGTTAGTTAGACTCATTTGAGTCCAGTCCAGTCTGAAACCAAACGGGGCGGCGTTTCCTTTTTCTAGCACATTCATGATTCATACTAGGAATGGGGCTGGAAAAAATAAGGAGCAGGCCTTGGGCTGTTGGCCATAAATCTAGGCTGCCAAATATTTTTAGGGTGGCTCTAATGGCACCACAATTTTTACTTTTGGTTCTATTTTCTTCCAGCATCACAAACTATTACTTTCGACACCACAACAGTATTTGTATTATTTTTCATTTCAAACACCACAAAAATTATTCTTATACCACAATTATTAAAAAAATGTATTCGAGTCATTTGTTAAGAATATTAAACAATATAATACTCCGGTCAAACTAACCAACCACCCTCTTCCATCTTCTGTGTTTTTCATACATACACACCCCCCATGTTTCCAGCGACCATCCCAAACCGGCCAGCCAAGCCTGCTCTTGCAAAATCAATACATTCATTCTCCACCTGTAAATCACAGCCTCCTACTCCTCACCAACCTTTAAATTCCTCAACACCCACCTTAAATCTGAAATTCCAGCAACCCACATCCCCAAATCACATCAACTCTTAATCCATGACGATTTTTTTCTTGGTGGAAGCACTTCGAAGTTGTTTTTTTTTTGGTTGAAGCACTTCCTCTGCCACCTGCGATTTAAAGGTTGTATGACGGGGCTGGAGATCAATTCCGGTTGTTAATGGCTGAATGTGGCTGCGCTTTGAAGGTTGTGGGACATGGTTGAAGTTTGATTCCGGGTGTTAATGGCGGAATAGAGGTTTATGGAAGATAGTTGTGTTGAAATAGTGTCCTAAACTCAATCGGGTCGAACCGGATCCGATCGGGTTGGGTCATTTACAGTCTATTTAGTTCCTGTAATAGTATTATTATTGAATAATGAAAGCACTTTTGTCATTATATATTTTGTTTATTCGTTTCAACCAATTGTGATTGTATATATGACAACATCGTTAGTATTAAACTGTGATAAAGAAACAATGATAGTGATTATGGTTGATGAGATCTCAAATCACATTAATAAGTTTGATACTTAAATGTCTCTAGTCATATGTACTATTAAACAGGACATTGATAGTACGATTAGACTAGTACGTATTAGATGTCTTCTATATTATTGAAGATATGGGTAGATCTCGTCTATCGAAGTGTAGTGACACTTGGACTGTACGTGGACGTGTATTATGAGAATGCGTACGTTAGATTGACCCACATACATTATTAAGTGTCGCACTATGTGGCGGTTGTGTAATTATCTTAAGACCGGAGTCTTCATAGCATCACGGTGTGGATTGTCATGCTTTGACACTATTGAGGTTTCCTCTAGCCATGGGGTGATCATGTGGTAGTGCTCGGGTGTGATACTGAAGCATGCGTAGGATTAATGTCGCTCATCTGGAAATCGCGTATCCTATGAATATGAGTAAATATCCGAAAGGGCCTTCTTATAAAGAATGTCATGTTCTCATGAATCTTTGCAAAGTGAGAGTAATTGAGTTATTCCGAGAGAGCTTGATAGCCAGATTATAAGATACGGTTGTTAATGTATTGACACCCGAGATATGACTGCATGGATATTATTACAGCGATAGGATTCCATTTGCACGGTAACTGTTTCAAATGAAAGGTAGTAGTCATTGCGTTTGACTCTTCCGATGATTAGGGGTCACGGCGTGTTGCTAGACGCTATCCGTGATCGTTAGGTGTGAAGGACATTTTAATAATTGCACTTTATATCTACGGCCAACATATTTGGAAGCCTACCGGGTCACACACATATGAACATCTAGCCAGATTAAAATGCAGTTATAATGATGGCCAAATAAGGAAAGTTTATCTCGACTATAAAGTGTTATAGTGATAAATTAGAATTGTGTTATGAATAAATTACATTCAATATATCAATTATACTGATTAATTAAAGAATATTCCGGATTCCAATTTGTTGGCTAAGGTGGAGCCAATAATAGTGTATCAAGATACACTTGGATTGTGCAATTAATATATTATGGTATGAATTAATAAATATAGATTTGCACGTATTGTAAATTAATTTATGGTAAATACATTAAAAATAATCAATATTAGATATTGACAATATCTTGGATTTATTTAATATGAGATAGTAAATTAAATGAGATGAATATAGATTATTTATTTTCCTTATTTTACTAGTAAAATGTTTTATTTTTCCCAAATCTACTAGAAATCTTCTCCCAATCAGATTGAGATCTATAAGGGACGCACCACCCTCTATATAAGAGAGGGGTTGACTAGCTCTTTTGTACACTTTAATTCCAAGAGTTAATTATTCTTGTGAAAAATAAATAGAGCTTCTTAAGAGAGTTTAGAGAGAAAGAAAATGTCGATTTAGCAATCGGGTTTTCCTAGTAGCAATCCTTGGTGGGATTCTGGCGGGGTGCTCGTGTGGATATTGGTAGAGGCTGGACAGGTCGACAACTCGTGCACAACTACTCCTTCCTAGACGGTCAAAGTGTCAATATATTAGATCACACAAGGTATATTCACCGTCTACCTCTTTTATATTTGTTGTTTAAACAAAGTCGATATTGGGTTCGGGAAATAAACTTTTAAATTCCGCTGTGTAAACCGATTGATTTCTAATAGTGGTATCGAGCGGTCTTCGATCTTAAGCAATAAGCATTAGATTAATTGTGTAACAATTAATTATAATAGATGCATGATCTAAAATCGCAAAACGAAATACACATATATATATATATATATATATATATATATATATATATATATATATATATATATATATATATATATAATACATCGACGTAGGGGCTCGGACGAAGCGGAGGCCCTAAATTTGCCGGCGTCGGCCGGTTATTTCATTGCGGACATCAATTTCATTTTTGGTTGTTTTGTGATATTAGATGGTACATTTATATCTCCTTTTGTTTAATACAAGAAAAACTGATTTTAATGAGAGGAATCTAATGACGGGCTAAAATTTCATCACTATAAACGTGTTTTAATGACAGTAATATATATATATTAAATTATTTCATGTGTAAACGGTGAGGAAGTTCAAATTCTCATCATTATTGATTGCTTATCCCCTTAATATTGAGACACAAAAAATAATCTCCTCATTGTTATGTAAAAAATATTATAAATAATTTTTTTTCCATTATAAGCATTTCTCTAAATTTTGTAAGAATAATGATACGGACACAACCGTTGTGACACAACGAGTGTCACTACATGTATCTATACCGTTGATTCCTATGTAAACTCATAATTATTCATTATTATATTTATCATGATAAACCGTGTAGATACATGTTGTGGTACTCGTTGTTTCACAACGGTTGAGTCCGTATGAATATTTTTTTTTTAAAGATAACCCAAATGGTAGGCGGTAAAACTCCACCCAAAATATTCCCAATTCATTTTTTTGGGCAAAACATTAATTCCTAATTCTATCAATACACAAAACCTAAATTCACTACAAATCAATTAACCAAAAAGCTAAAAAATATTTACCCATCCGCCACAAGTAGTGCTGTTAACGAGCCGAGCTGAGCCGAGTAGCTGAAGTTCAAGCTCGAGCTCGTTTGTAATCGTGCTCGTTCGAGCTCGCTCGTTAACACAAACGAGCCTAAAAAGCCGTTCGAGCTCGGCTCGATAAGTATGAAAAATGTTCGAGCTCGATATCAAGCTCGTGAACAAGCTCGAAATCGAGCTCGGCTCGTTGAATAGTTTTTTTGATCTCGGCTCGTTCAATAGTAATTTTTTTCGAGCTCGGCTCGTTCAACTACAAACTCAATGTGTTTTGGTCCCTTGAAAAGGCTTTGGTTAAGTTTAGAGGGGAGGGGGGGCTGAATAAACTTAACACTTAAAACTTTTGGAGTTAACAAACTCATCAAATTCAAAGAGACTCTTTGATACTTGTAGTCTCTGCCGACACTTTAGTCTGCATTGATTGTTGAGTCACTCGAATTTGTGCATCGGAAATTTATCAAAAATTAAGCCTTGTTACTTGTTGTTAAATATGATACCAAGTATCAGATACTCAGTAGTGTATGTGTGTGAATTCAGTTGCTAGATTCAGTAAGGTGATGTTCTAGATAAACTAAATGCATAATATAAATGCAGAAAGTAAGTAGGCAGATTTATAGTGGTTCCAGGTGGTGTAATCCTGTACTCCACTCTTCTCCTGTGATGTTGGAGGTAATTCACTAGAGAGATTCTTGAGATAGCTGTTACAAAAATCCCTATGATGTTTGTCCTTCACCAATAATTGTGGCTTCACAAAGCGAAAACTAGGAACATGTAGGATTCTTTGCTCCAAAGTCTTCCTTGGTCCTTGAAGGGTAGGATTGCCTCTTCACCGGCTCCACCACAAACAACGATCTTTCACACAGATGTGCTTCACTGTCTTCAACAGATTTCTTGTAAAAGAAAGTTTGAATCAAGTAAATAATTCAGTTGCAGCAGCTTGACCAGGATGATATGATCAGCAGCTTGCAGTCTTCAAGAGTGTAAACTTGATGTAGCTTGAATGCAGATTACACTTGAAGATTTTATCTGGATCAGTAGCCTTAAGCTCAGTAGGATCAGCAGGGTGTTTTTCTTGATCAGAAAATGAAGCACAGGATTATCTGTGTTTTTCTCTTGATGTTCATCACTTGTATCTGAATTATGAGTCCTCTATTTATAGGTAGGAGTTCTTGTGACTTGTATTTGAAATTCAAATATAGCTGTTCCAGATTTTGTCCCATTTGACTTGCTTTACATCCTTTGTTCATAAAATCGACACACAGTCGGATTTTTGATGAATGCGATCTGTCCATCCTTTGACTTGTATACATTGGATAAAATCCTGAATCATCCCAACGTCCCTTTAATCTCAACCATTGATTTATTTGATAAGTCAGAGGTTGTTAGCTGTCCTTATCCATGTTTTCTTCAAATGTAACCTTTGAATAATTCGATGTATGTGTATCAGCAGGTTCCTGAGATAATAAGTCTTCTGATATACTTATCAGTTAGCTGATCCATATTTTGCTAACTATCTTTTATCTAACTTTTATTTATGAAGTTAGATTACACCTTTTTGCATATAACTAAGTTCCAATCACCATCCAACTTAAGGAACTTAGACCTTGTACACAAGGTATATGTAATCAGGTTAGGTCATCACAGACTTCCCTAAATTCTGATTCCATATCCTTGACTTTTACTACTAAGTTTGATCCCTTAAACTTCATTAACTGTGTTTGACCCCTCATCCTTCAGTCTTCAGCAGGTTCCTGATAATTCTACTGACCTAGCTACCCTACTGACCTAGACTAGTCTGCTGATGTAAGTCAGCTGACCTTTATAGTGCTTGTTTGATCAAACCTATACAAAGATCAAACTCTAATAAACCTATACATTTGATCTAGACATCTTTTTGCCTTTGCTCTATAACAGTTAGTCTGGCACTCATAACTAAAACTTAAAAATAAGTCCAACAATTTCCCCCTTTTTGGTGATGATGCCAATACCCTCACCTAACAGCAAAGCAAAAAGATTAAAACAAAAACAGAACAAATTCCAGTCATATCTCATTATAAACATTTGTTCAAAGTTATTACAGTCTAGATACAGCAAAGATAAAACAGATAAAGTATGCTGATCTACTGTCTTCTTTCTCTATCTTCCCTTGCCTTCTCCACTTGCTCTTGGTAGGCTCTTATTTCTTCAATCATGTCTCTCATTCATTCATTTTCAATCAGAGAGAAATCAATGTAGGAATTCACTTCTTTCCACCACTTCCATGCTTCAGGTAAAATTAGATTGATTTGATTTACTCTGAATCCTAAACGCATGTAAAGTTCTTTGAATTCATTCAGTGATTCCCTTGCTGATGTGGTAGGTAAACTTCTTCCACCTCTACCACCTCTTCCTCCTCTTCCACCTCTATAATTGGCCCTCAAGGCTTTAACTCTTGCTTTCCAAAATTTTAAGCCCAGAAATGAGTTCAAACCTTCATGAAATTCCTTGTCATGATAAGGTTTCCTTCTGTTGTAGTACTCATTCTTGTATTGTTTGAGAAGATCATCAGTAAGTGGAATTCTGCCATGTGAAGGTTCCCTGAATGCATTAGTATCATTCTCCCATCTTTTCTTGGCAAAAATTCTGGCAGCCACTTTTGCTACTGCTGTTTGGCCCTCTTCCCCCTTAGTGACATCATCAACAAAACGGGATAGTAAGCCATGTACACTCTCCTGTGTGATCACTAGGTTGTTCAGTTGACCCTCCATAATTTCAATCCTCGGTCAACAGTTGTGATCCTTTCTTGCATAGTTTGCTCCAGTAGAGTTATCCTCTTAGTAAATTTAGGATCCAGCACTGCAGGTTGAGATGTTCCAACAGCCTCAGCAGGCTTAGGTGCCTCAGCAAGTTTGTCAAGTTTCTGGTGGATGGCTTCAAATTGATTTTTCAGAAACTTTTCCTTCATTGTATTGCCCAGTTTAATTCCCCTCACATCTTTTGTTAGATCGGCAATGGCATACTGAGTAGATGTTTAGCTTGAAGCAACTGTCTCAGTAGACTTTCTATTGTTATCCACCATGGTCATCAGTTCTTCAAATCTTTGTTCCTGTCTATCAAGTTGAGTTCTTAACTATGTCATGTCATTCCTGACAGCCCTCAACTCATCCAGGACATGTGCTGGTACCCCACCAGCCATTCCTCCAGCAGCTCCATCAGCAGGCTCCTCTACATTATATTGTTGCCTCTGTCTGCTGATAACCACTGCAAAACTCATATCCAGTCCAGCAGGGTTAGGTCCTTGGAATTCCTCCAAAATAGGATCAAGAGCAGGTTCTTCAAAAATAGGTACAAATGCCTGTGGGGGTTCATCATCAGCATGTTCTTCTTCAGGCATTTGAAACTCTTCATCACTGTAGTCATAGTCCAGCAGCTGCTCATCCATATTAACAGCAGTCTGCTGACCATCTTTACCTATGGTGGTCTTGTCTCCTTCAGTAGGCTCCACTCCAGCAGCCTCTTCAACAACAACAGCAGGGGTTTCCTCCAAACCCAAAGTTTGTTCCAACCTTTGTCCAGTCTTTGTTTGTACCTCGTGACACATGCACCTCCTGTTCCAACATGTGTCCTGGTGCTGTTTGATCGTCAGCAACCTGTACCTCCACTTCTTTCCTTGGTTCTGTTGCAATTTGTGCCACAATAACCTGGTCAGGGAATACATCCACATTTTCCTTTTGAAATTCCCCGATATCACCAAACCTTCTCAAAAAATTTGCAGCTTTGGTTAAGGTGTCCTCAGTGTCAATCCAGCTTGATATTGAATATAATCCTCAGAACTGACACTTGGCTCTTTGTGATCAGTAACCCTCTCATCATCCAAAACTTCATTCTGCTGATCTTCAGCAGACTTGCCAGCATCAGCAGGTTCATCTACTGCACCATCAGTAGATCTTTGACCAGTGGCTTCATCAGTTGTTCCTCTAGCCACTCCACTGGTCTCCCCAAGGAACATGAGGGGATCATCATCAGAATCAGATGAATCACTGTCAGGTGTGTATTTTGGATCCTTGAACATAATTGCACCACTTTTCCTTCCTTCATCCAACAGATCCATCAGCCTAGATTGAAGCACGGTTGTATCTATTAAATCCAATAGGCTGTCCACACCCAGCTGATCAAATGCCCATTCTTCAAATCCACTCATTGGATCAGCAGCTGGTTTCTGTCTCTTGTAGAATCCAAACTTCCATTGGAAATATTTTTGCACCTTTCTGAAGTTGGGATCTACCTTGCCATTTTTAGATGTCTGCTCCCTCTTTTCATATGGCATGGTTGGCTTTCTGGGAGCAGGTTCAGGGCCTTGCTGACCTCCAAAGGTCCCAATCAGCAAGTTAAGAGTTTTCTCAACAGATGTTTCCAGGTCAGTAGGTTGCTCAGATTGTATGTTAGTGCCTACTACCTCCATCTGTACTACACTTGGTTCCCCCTGACTTATATGCTCATCAGCAGGGTTAGCAACATATTGCTCTTCCCCCTGAACTATTGCAGGAATTGCATGGTCTTGTACCAATGTTTCCACTTCCACAGCAGGTGTAGATTCAGTAGCTTGCTGTGGCTCTTCTACAAGTTGCTCAACAACAACTTGTGCAATTTCAGTAGGCTCAGGAGCCTTTGCAGATGAGGATTCAACAGTTTCTACAGTAGGCACATGGTCAGTAGTCTGCTGTGATTCTCCAGTAGGTTGCTCAAAAACAACCTCTGCATCCTCAGTAGGATTGATAATAGTTAAGGGCTCAACCTCAATAGCCTCTCCTTCTTCTTCTACTTATTTTTGTTGTTGTTGTTCTCTCTGACTTTCCAAAATCCTCAATTGTTTTCCTTTGCCATGCTTCTTTTTCTTAGCAATCTCTTTCATTCTTTTGGAAAGTGGTTCATCTTCAACTTCAGTAGACTTCCTCTTTCTACTGGCTTCCTTTTGTTGCTCCTTCATGATTTGAAGCTTGATCTTCTTCTTTGCAACAACAATAGAGGTCGATTATCTCAACTTCATTTGGACCCACGGCCAGACTCAAGTGATCTGTCTTTGTTTGCTTCTTTGTCCTTTTTGGCTTTAACATCTCTGTTATTTTTCTTGTGTCAACAACCTTTATTTTCTCAGTAACCTTCTTTGGTGCAGCAGGCTTGACAACTTTCTTAACCTGCTCACCACCAGCATCATGTTCTCCACCATCATCATCACTCTCTGTTGCCTCCTCAACCTCATCTTCATCATCCAATCCAGGAATAGGAGTAACAACTGCTGGCTTGTATCTTGATTGGTTAATCTTTTCAGATGAAATATCAGGTATCTGAAAATGAGTCGGCATAGTGCAAATCGAGAACCTAGGGGCTTGACCTTGGACTTCCTTATACCATCTCTATCTTCGGTGAACACCTTCTTCATGTAGTGTATAAAGAATCCAGCCCAATCAAACTTTAAACTTCTGCAGATGATGATCAGTAGGTCTATTTTTGGTCAAGACAGTGTATCCAAGCTTCCAACAAATCCCAAAATGGTTTTGGCAACCAATTTGCTCAGCAGATTGTACTCATAACCAATGTGCTTTACATTAATGCCTAAACTGGAAGGTATAGAATCGTTGGTCTTTATTTGATCCACAAATTTCATCCTTGGTAGATTCATTGTCTCTGGATTAGTGGGAGCATCATTTCCAGGTGCAAAATGAAATAAATTTCTCAGCAGGTCTGAGGAAATTTCTATCTCTCTTCGATTCACAGTGGTAGTGAAGGCCTCCCTACCTTCATGTATAACAATGTTTCTCCAGAATTCCAACACATTGATATAGGAGATTCGTTCCAATCGTCTGTTTATAACATTTTCTAGCCCAGCAAATCGTCCGATTCTTCTTCCAATAGTGATGGATAGCTCAGTAGAGTTACAGTCAGTAACGTATCCTCTTACACTTTGACTGGTTCCAATATGAACTTCATCCTTTGGTGCCATTGTAATAAGAAAAAGATGAAGAAGATAACTTTTAGATCTGCGTTTACACAAAGTAAATGAAAAGAGAATCGATTTGAGATTTTTGTAAGTAGCCTCTGCGTTTAGGTCTGCATATATATAGACATATAAGGTTGTAACTGTCAGATCGTGTACTGTGCATTAACCACGATTAAATTTGAGTGAATGTTGTCTTGACACGTGGCCCATTACTTTCCATAATGTTTTGTAACCGTTGGATCGTGTTAACTACGGTTATAAAGATGAGATAAATATCCCGCCATATGCTTTTTGACTTTAGTAAGTTTGAGTGTGTGACATTTCCTTCAGTAGCCTTGTCATCAGCAGACTTGGCTCAGCAGCCTGCTGACAAAGTGTCTCAGCAGCCTGCTGATAGAGTCACTCTGCTGATGCTTAAATGCTTTGTATTTTCCAACTGATAATACAGGATGAAGTTTAATACCAATGACTGATCTGTCAAGTGAGCTCACCCAACATGACAAAGACCAATCCCCTTGGCAACCTCATTTGCTCAATTGCCCAACCATAAGTACATGGAATTGTTGATAGCAATGACTAATCTGCTAAGTGAGCTCACCCAACATAGCAAAGACTAATCCCCTTGGTGAATTCCAGTACACTGCTGATCAGTCAACTTTAATAATTCCAAGTTATGTCCTTAATTTAGCAAATCTTTCACTATCCAATGGTTTAGTGAAAATATCAGCAAGTTGATTTTCAGTAGGGATATAGAGAACCACCACATCCTTCTTCTCAACATGATCTCTTATAAAATGATGTCTCACATCAATATGCTTGGTTCTTGAGTGCAAACCAGGATTTTCAGTAATTGCAATTGCACTTGTGTTGTCACACATAATTGGAATTTCCTTTTCTTCAATTCCATAATCCCTTAACTGTTGTCTTAACCACAGTATTTGTGCACAGCAACTTCCAGCAGCAATGTATTCTGCTTCAGCAGTGGAAGTTGATATAGAGTTTTGTTTCTTGCTAAACCAGGAAACCAGTATATTTCCCATTAACTGACAGGTTCCTGTGGTGCTTTTCCTGTCAATCTTGCATCCAGTATACTCTGAATCTGAGTAGGATATAACTTTGAAACTTCCATCTTTAGAATACCATATCCCTACTCCCAAAGTCTCTTTAAGATACTTGAGAACTCTTTTGACTGCACCTAAATGACTCTCTTTAGGTTTTGATTGAAATCTTGCACAAACACCTACATTAAAGGATATATCAGGTCTGCTGGCAGTAAGGTACAACAGACTGCCTATCATCCTTCTCTATAAGGTCTGATCAACATCTTTTCCTTCTTTATCTTCATCCAACCTTATGTTTGTACTCATTGGAGTTGATGCCTTGGTGCTGTTTTCCATACCAAACTTCTTCAGCAGCTCCTTGGTTTACTTGGTTTGATGAATGAAGATTCCATCTTTCAACTGTTTGACTTGTAAGCCCAAAAAGTAGTTCAATTCACCCATCATGCTCATTTGGAACTTACTTTTCATTAGATTTGCAAACTTCTCACAAAGTAATTCATTTTCAGAACCAAAGATTATGTCATCAACATAAATCTAGACCAGCAGGGTGCTGTTACCTTCACTGGTTCTAAAAAGAGTCTTATCAATGGTACCTTTGGTAAAACCATTGTTCACCAAGAATTGAGATAGGGTCTCATACCAAGCTCTTGGTGCTTGTTTCAATCCATAAAGTGCCTTGTTGAGTTTGTACACTTTATCTTCTTGGTCTTTAACTTCAAATCCAGGAGGTTGCTGAACATAGACCTCCTCTTCCAGAATGCCATTCAAGAATGCACTTTTGACATCCATCTGATATACCTTGAAGTGTTTGTAAGCAGCATATGCCAAAAATAATCTGATTGCTTCCAATCTTGCAACTGGGGCATATGTCTCATCAAAATCTATTCCTTCTGCTTGAGAATAGCCTTTTGCTACTAGTCGGGCCTTGTTCCTCACAATGGTACCAGATTCATCTAGTTTGTTTCTGTATACCCATTTTGTGCCAATTATATTTGCATGATTAGGCCTTTCCACTAGTGTCCAAACTTGATTTCTTTCAAACTCATTCAACTCTTCTTGCATAGCAATTAAACAACTTTTGGTTCCATTTGAGATACAGAGCATGTAAACATTGCTTCTAGTTGTCTTCTAGTCCTCACACCTTGCTGTATGTTGCCAATAACTTGTTCAGTAGGGTGATCTCTTAACCATTGTGGATTATGGTTAGATTGATTCTCAGGACCCTCATCTTGGTAGAGGTCTTGCTTAGCATCAGGGGTTCGGTGAGATCCTTGAACTGCCTCAGTTGTTGCATCAGCAGTGTTCCCAGCAGGGTGTTCAGCAGGGGCAGAGTCAGAAACTTTTAAGTCATTGAACCTATCCAAAACTTCAACACTTTATGGATCAGTGACTTGTTGATTATCAGCAGGTTCTGAATCTTCTTCTTCCATTCCAGTGAACTTGGGTTCATCAAACACAACATGTATAGTTTCTTCATGTTTTAGTGTTCTTTTGTTCAGTACCCTGAATGCCTTGCTGACTGAAGAATATCCCAAGAAGATTCCTTCATTTGACTTGGGTTGAAAAGTCTTCAATTGCTCCTTATGATTTAAGATAAAACATTTTCTTCCAAATGGATGGAAATATGATATATTAGGGATCCTTCCATTCCAAATCTCATAAGGTGTCTTCAACAGCTTCATGTTTACTGAGGTTCTATTTTGTGTAGCATGTTTGTATTAATCGCTTTCAAATTTCAATACCTTTCAGGTAACAATGCTTCACATATCATAGTTCTTCCAGCTTCCTTAAGAGTTCCGTTTCTTCTCTCAGCAACCCCATTTTGCTGAGGTGTACCAGCAGTAGCAAGTTGATGTCACAATTAGTCATTAAGGAAAATATCTTTTTATTTTGTTTAATTAATTAATTATTTAATTAATTAAAACTTGGAGACCAAGGATTTACTCTCCTATAAAAGGAGAGTTATTCCATGGGTAATTGGCAATGAAAAATTCGACCACCACACTTGTAAAAGAGAGAAAAATTGTTTTTCTTGTCTAGGGTTTTTAGAGGAAGAAAAACTCTAAGTTTTTCTTCGTGTTGCATATCAAGGAGGTTCGTGTATCAAGAAGGGTGTCCACCAACCGCCGTTTGGAGAACACATCGGAAGATCAAGGCGTCTCTTCCCGATATTGGTAACATGATCTTATCCCCCTTGTAGTCATTTAAGTCCTTTAACTATGTATTGTGATGTATAAGTCGTGATCCATCCTTCAGTTGATGTAGTACACCATTTTGTTCACATTATTCTCTTTTCAATTTGTTGAGAAACTCAGTACCCTTATCTGATCTGATCTTCACTACTGTGACACTTTTCTCATTTTGTAATCTTTTCAAAAGCTCAGGCATTTTTTCAAGTGTTTCATTTTTCTTTTTCATGAATACCACCCAGGTGTATCTTGAATAATCATCCACAACAACTAAAGTGTACTTTTTTCCTGTTATACTTGTTGGAGTCACTGGTCCAAATAAATCCATGTGCATCAGCTCCAACACTCTCTTAGTTGATTGCTTTGTTTTTGACTTGAAGCTTGATTTAGTTTGTTTACCTTGCTGACAAGCATCACATATTGCATCCTTCTTGAATGTGATCTCAGGTAAACCAATCACCAGTTTCTTCTTTACCAACTGATTGATATCATCAAAATTCAGATGATTCAACTTCTTGTGCCATAACCAATTGAGTTCTGACTTTGTATGCACTATCAGGCAGGTTTCTGGAACTGCAGTTGACCAATCCACAACATACATATTTTGTTGTCTTTTTCCAGCCAACACAACTTGATCACGTTTTTCACTAATGACAGTACATGTACTTTTGTCAAAAGTGACCTTGTATCCCATGTCACAGAATTGTCCAGTGCTTAGCAAGTTGTAGTCCAGTCCTTCAACATTAGCAACATTCCTGATTGTTAGTCCATTCCTCACAAGTATGCCATAGCCTCTTATATAAGCAGGTGTGTTCTTGTTTCCAAAGTTCACTCTTGGACCATCCTTTGCTACATAGCTTGACAGACAGTGCTTATTCTTTGTCATATGTCTGGAACATCCACTGTCAAAGTACCAGACACTCTACAAAACAAAATCAATACATTTTAGGTACCCAAATCTGTTTGGGTCCATGATGGCCAGTGGTAAGCATGACCCCTGGCAAGTTCCCATAAGGTTTTCTTCTAAAAGTGTCATACTTATGTTCATACATGTATTACACACATCCATAAGGTCTTACATTTGGTTGTTTAGGATTCATGTATACTTTCTTACTTTTTGGTATATAGTGCTGTTTGGAGTGATTTTTCTTGTTAGAAGCACCAGTATAACCATAGGTTTGCTGTCTGTTAGAAACAGCCCTATAGTATGGAGTCTGCTGAGGTCCCTGTTGAGGTCTTATGTAAGTCCTCTGCTGAGTCCTCTGCTGATTCCATTGCCTAGGTTTTACCCTAGCAGTATGGTTGTATCTGTTGTTTCTATCAGTGGGGGCACGAATATTCCAATCATCATCAGTAGGGAACAGTCTACCTTTCCCCCTGAGATAAGTATCCCTTGAATGATTAACATTTTTGGGTTTAGGATTCTTATCCTTGGAATATTTCTGATTTTTACCCTTCGTGGTCCAGTGAGACTTGGTAGCAGTGTCCGCTATCGGTGAGTCTAGAAAATACAATGATCTATTTTGGGATTTATTCTTTTTATTAGGAGCTGTTGACTTCTTTGACTTCTGATTCTGCTTCTTTGAAGCTTTCTCAGTAGGCTTTTCTATCTCAGCAATCCTACTTGGAGTTAGATCTTGAGCAGGTACAAACTTTCGACCAATTCTGGCACTAGGTTCAGTAACCTTACTGGATCCACTTCTATTGGATTGTTGAGTTTCAAATCCAAGACCTGTCCTATCACCATAGGGATTCCAAGATTTGAATACAGTATAGGAACAAGATTGTTCAGCAGATTCAGGGGCTACTGAATGTTCAGCAGACTTATGTTGATTCTGTCCAACTTCTTTTTCCTTTCCTTTGAGAATTTTCAATTCAGCTTTCAATCTTTCAACTTCTGATTGAAGAGCTTCTTTTTCTGCATTCACAATCTCATAACCATATTGTATTATCCTCAGTTGATTAAGGATGGCATCCAAAGTTTCCTCATTATCAGAATTTTTGGGATTTGAACCAACATGTGGATTCACAATCACTATCAGCAGGAGTATTAATTGATACAGAATTGTATACCTCCTCTGTCTCATCCATATTAGCCATCAAGGCATAATCATCCAATTCAGCAACCAATGCAGTGTCATCAGATTCATTTCCTTTATCTGATTCAACTTCATAACCAGTTTCATCTTCAGCAAGCATTGCTTTCTTTCCATGTCTTCTTTGTTGACCCTTGCTCTTTTGTAGATCTGGACAGTCAGGTCTGAAATGTCCAGGTTTCTTGCAGTTAAAGCAAAGATAATCTGGTTCCTTTTTCTGTTTTGACTCAGGACAATCAGGCTTGAAATGTCCTGGTTTCTTGCAATGATAACATAAGTAATCATTATCTTTCTTTGTTTCTTCCTTCTTCTTTTCACTGAATTTCTTTGTGAAATTTCTAGGTGAACTCTTTCCAGTTTTCATCAGTCTAATTTTCTTGCTCAGCAATGCAATCTGCTCTTGCATCTCATCCAAAAAATCATCTTGGGCTGCTGAGGTTTCTTCTTGATGAGCAGCAGCCAATGTTGTAGTCTTTGGTTCTTCCTTTTCTGTCTCAGGAACCAGTTTCTTACTAAAATCATATGCCTTAAGATCTGAGAACAGTTTGAAGGTGTCTTCCTCATGAAGGCTTCTCATTTCTTCTATTGCTGTCACCTTCATCTCCCATACTTTTTTGGCAGGTAAAGCTTCCAATTTTTTTGAATTTACTTCTTCCTATGAGTATTTCACTTTCAACAGGGTGAGTTCATCCATAATTGCATTGAACCTAGATTCCATTTGTTCAATGGTTTCATTTGGCTTCATCTTGAACTCTTGGAACTTCTTCTTTGCTACACTGATCTTGTTCTTTTTTATAGCATCAGTGCCTTCACAGATTAACTGCAGCTTGTCCCAAAGTTCCTTGGCAGTTTTGCAATCTTTTACTTTCATATACATATTGCTATCTAGAGTTCTGTAAATGATATCTATAGCAATGTTGTTGAGATTGGCTCTCTTTCTATCTTCAGCTGTCCAATCTCTCTTTGGTTTTAGAATGTACTGAATATCATTGTCCACAGTTACAGCTTTTGTTATCTCCAGTGGTCCATCTGTGAGTACATCCATCATTTCATCATGAGTAGCAGCTAGATAAGCCTGCATACGACGTTTATATTCATCAAATCAATCCAAAGAACACATCAGCATTGTTCTAGCATACTGATTGTTATCCATGATGCAAGTTTTTGAAAATTAGAAACTTGAAAAAGTTTTCAAAGAATTTTCACAAGTACAACAAGTAGGATTACTTCAGAACAGAAGCACTGCTCCGATACCAATTGTTGGTCCCTTGAAAAGGCTTTGGTTAAGTTTAGAGGGGGGGTGAATAAACTTAACACTTAAAACTTTTGGAGTTAACAAACTCTCTTCAACCCTTGACTCTTGATACTTGATAGTCTGCGACACACTCGATAGTCTGGCATTGTTGAGTCTGATGAATTTGTGCAGCGGAAATATATCAAAAATTAAGCCTTGTTACTTGTTGTTAAATATGATACAAGTATCAGATACTCAGTAGTGTATGTGTGAGAATTCAGTTGCTAGATTCAGTAAGGTGATGTGCTAGATAAACTAAATGCAGAATATAAATGCAGAAAGTAAGTAGGCAGATTTATAGTGGTTCCAGGTGGTGTAATCCTGTACTCTACTCTTCTCCTGTGTTTGGAGGTAATTCACTAGAGAGATTCTTGAGATAGCTGTTACAAAAATCCCTATGATGTTTGTCCTTCACCAATAGCTATGGCTTCACAAACTGAAAACTAGGAACAGGTAGGATTCTTTGCTCCAAAGTCTTCCACTTGGTCCTTGAAGGGTAGGATTGCCTCTTCACCGGCTCCACCACAAACAACGATCTTTTACACGAGATGTGATTCTTTGTCTTCAATGATTTCTTGTAAAATAAAGTTTGAATCAAGTAAATGATTCAGTTGCAGCCGCTTGACCAGGATGATATGATCAGCAGCTTGCAGTCTTCAAGCGTGTAAACTTGATGTAGCTTGAATGCAGATTACACTTGAAGATTTTATCTGGATCAGTAGCCTTAAGCTTAGTAGGATCAACAGGGCGTTTTTCTTGATCAGAAAATGAAGCTCAGGATTATCTGTGTTTTTCTCTTGATGTTCATCACTTGTATTTGAATTTGGAGTTCTCTATTTATAGGTAGGAGTTCTTGTGACTTGTATTTGAAATTCAAATATAGCCGTTCCAGATTTTGTCCCATTTGACTAGCTTTCTGTCACTGTTCATAGTACTAACACAGTCAGACTGCTTTTTGACAGAATGTAGTCTGTCCATCCTTTGACTTGTATCCATTGGATAAAATCCTGAATCATCCCAACATCCCTTTAATCTCAACCATTGATTTATTTGATAAGTCAGAGGTTGTTAGCTGTCATTATCCATCTTTTCTTCCAATGTAACCTTTGAATAATTAGATGTATGTGTATCAGCAGGTTCCTGAGATAATAAGTCTGTTGATATACTTATCAGTTAGCTGATCCATATTTTGCTAACTGTCTTTTATCTAACTTTTTTTTATGAAGTTAGATTACACCTTTTTGCATATAACTAAGTTCCAATCACCATCCAACTTAAGGAACTTAGACCTTGTACACAAGGTATATGTAATCAGTTTAGGTCATCACAGACTTCCCTAAATTCTGATTCCATATCCTTGACCTTTACTACTAAGTTTGATCCCTTAGCCTTCATCAACTGGATTTGACCCCTCAGCCTTCAATCTTCAGCAGGTTTGTCTCGGATTTTATGCTAAACGAAATATAACAAGTAATAAAATAGATCCGGTTTACCCCAAGTGCAGGGATCGTAGTATAATGATTAAAACCGGAGTCGAACTCACAGGGAATCGTCTTTGTCTAGTTTGATTAATTTTCCTAAAGTTGTCACGAGAAGTAAAAACGTCATATCCTAAACAATTTAAAGACTACAACTAAAATAACAAAACAAAATGAACTAGTAATGAAAACAATAAAGTTAAACTGGACAGAAGATTAAAAATCTAAACCCAGGAAGGATAGTTGCGAACCGAACTAACTAAGATAATTCTATTTTATAAACTAAAAAGACAATAAAATTCTAAGATTGCTACGAAGAACAAGCAACAATGTGTTTTCTCAATTAGTGTAACAACGAACAAGCAATGATCCACCTATCTCGCAACCTTCAATTTCTTCTCTAGACTGTTTAGTGATGATTTAATAAACATTGTGATTCACCTATCGAAGGTATGAATTTCTAATATCTTAGAAAAATTCGCCTATCAATCTTTTCATCTCTCGATCCTAAAAGATCAACGCTTTTAACTAATCAAGGTGTGAAATTTGTCAATCTCATAATCTAGATCTCTAACCTAACAACTATCGTTAACTAGATTAAAAATCCAATCTTTACTATGGTGACCTAAATTTAACAACAATTCTCATCACATATCAAACATCACACAGCAATACATTCATCAATGAAATTGCATAACATCAATAAAAACATAATAAAGATACAATCTTTAATTAAACTCACAAACAATCCAAGAGTTGAAATCAAAACGCTGCTGAGATGGCTTCACAAAGCTTGTTCCAGGCTGCTCAGCCTCTACTCATCTTCGGAACGAACGAAAAAAAAAATTATTGTTGAGCTCGGTCGACCGAGAGGTGCAGTTCGGTCGACCGAACTGTGCCTTCTCGGGTTCTGCGCCGATTTTTGTTTCAGGGTGAATTGTTATGTCTTCTCTCCGCTGAATGCTGATGACTCCGTCCTTTTATAATGTTTGTCTTCGAGATTAGGGTAAAAGAAATCTAAACCCTAATATAAAAATATAAGATACTTCCTATTTTATCCTTCTCCTTAATCTTCAAATAAATTGCTGCTCGAACTCCTTCAACTCTTCGATTCGTCCATGATATGCTCGTTGTACCTACAATAATAAAAACGTGCAAAGTGTAACATCACATATATAAATAGATAATTGCTAATAAAATCACGTAAATAACCCGACTTTGCACTCTAATACTTTCCAACTTCATTCTTTCAATAAATCCATTAAACACTTAATTTTCTATAAAAATTAATAAAATACAAAGGATATTGTTACGAAATAATGTAATATAAATCGTAAAAATCACCGTAAACAACTCCCCACTTACTTAGCTTTTTTTGCTCGTCGAGCAAGACAAAACAAGACCAAGGCTTAGATTTACTTAGTACCACAAAGTTCCAACCAAAAGAATAAATATAGATGTCTTGACAAGTATCTGCGTATTTAATAAGTTAGAGGTTCACCCCGGTGTGTGTGCAGAGCCATATAAAATTTCCACTAAGTCCAAACTTGAAACTTTCCAAGCAACTAGCAAATACCCATCTAAACTAGAAAAAGATGATGATACTTATAACATGTGCCCTACAAAGCGTAACATGTCACGGAAAGGATGATAGAATGTGTTTAGGATCTTTCGACATACTCGGAGGATATTCCCTACAACATGCCTGTCGGTTTATCTGGGGATAAGATAGGCAATAACTAAGTCTTCCACTTATTCATACCACTTTCCTTACGTAGTCGATTCAATTAACTTTCACATATAAGCGCACATCGAATGAGCTATTGCCCGTCATAGTAGAATAGGACATTCGGGATATGCCCTACCTTACTCAAATCATAAGGCGACTTCTTACATTGTCGTGAGCTTTTGGTCATCATAGTGGTATAGGACATTGTGGTACGCCCTACCTCACTCCAATCATCGACCCGGCTTCCGACACACCCAAAATTTTCATTATTTTAACAACAACTTCCCAAGCACAGTTGTTACGTTTCACTTATCACATTCAAACCTAGAGCATTCACAGTATGTCATACTCTGATTCTAAATACAAACTATTATAATTCCCATGACACGTACATTTGCACTAAGCACAGAATACTTATAAGATGATCAAATGTTACTAATCTAAATGGGTACAGCTTTATAATTTATAGCTCGTCATTTAACATGGCTACGTGAATGTATGTCGGGTGAGACATCTGACCTACTAAACATACAGTATAAAGCATCAATGACTATAATATGCCACGGTTGGAAACCACAACAGTAGTAAGCCAAAAAAAAATATGAACTTGCTCGGAACAAAAACATAAAATTTTAAAAATTTTCAAATTTTCAGCTCTTTCTAAGCATGGTAGTAGATTAAGCACAATTGTAGGTACATACAACCCCTCCCCCACACTTAAACAACAACATGTCCTCATGTTGTGCGAGAATTTAAGAAGAAATAAAGTACTTAGCTGATTTGGTATAGAAATTCGACCCGTTGGTCGAGCACAAGCATGAAAAGGCCAGCGTTCGAGATGTCATATGTAGTCCTTTTCCAAAGAACGACTTCAATACTAGCTTGACAAAGCGACTAAAAATGTACTGCACTACTTGAGAAACACGGAAATATCTCGGGAACACAGGGGAATATAATACGTCGCGCCAAAAGTAACGATAGAGGATACTATAATGTAGCCGGGCTAGATGCAACAAAATGACAACAGACACATAAACATAATGCTACAAAATGATATGCAAATATACTAATAATGCAAAGAATCTTTGGGATACACGAAGAAAATAGAAACACAAAACACTAGCCCAAGCTAATCTTCATAGATGTCGCCCCAATCTACAATCCGGATTAAGCGAAGCTTATCGATCGCAGGAGGGATGTCATATTCATCTTGCAAGTTCCAATCTTCTCTGTAACATCTACTCCTTTAAAATGTTCATCACGGAGTACCAAAGAACAAATCGGTAAGCATCGGGTCATTTAGAATCGTATACGGCCGCCCTAACGCACGTTGAAGGTCCTCGATGCTAAACTCTCCACCACCCACGGTGTGAGGGGTACAATGACAACATAAGTAATGGTCCCGACGCGTGATGATATGGTAATCAACGTCAGGATAAGCGTTCCTCCAGGTCCATCATCTAGAGTTATATGGCGAATTCTATGAATGAGCGGGATCTCATGCGGGGAACTCCGTAATCCATTTCAAAAGAAAGCCGAATCAAGCGATTCATACAACACTCTTATTAGACTTAAAACTAAAACACATAAACCAAAGACAAAAGAGTAATTGGAAAATGACTAATATATATATATATATAGATATCTAGGATGCCCCTAGTAGTATTTGTTGGTTTTTATGTCGTTGGCTCGACAATCTTCTTATTCGGCACTGGTCGGGCCATTTAACCTTCCTTCCACCCACTACTTGTAAGCTCGATAATTCGTGTGGCCACAAAAGCGACATCTAACACATGGGGTTAGGTTCCTTACTGCTTTCCAAACGCTCTTATTCTTCCCCATTGTCGACCTTTTCTTCTTCAGTTTCCTCTTTAACTTGGACTCCTTTGCATACTCTTCCATGTCCCAACTCCCGGTCATAACTTGCTCGACCAAGCCACTGCCGTCATCCTCGGAAAACAAGTCGGGCGAGAATTCTTCAAGCTCATTGACTTCAGTCATACCACACCCGAGGATGTCGAGGAAATGAATAATCAAAGGTTTTTCTTTAGTTTGACCAATATATTGCTTGCACCTTTGACCATTTACTCTAAATGGCTGGTCACCATGACCTCTCAGCTCTAAAACACCTCCGGGAATAATTTGAAGAATTTCAAAGGGGCCGGACCAACACGTCCTCAAATTCCCAGGAAACAGATGTAACTTGGAATTATAAAGTAAGACTTGCTCCCCAACTTGAAATTCTCGCTTCTTGATTTTAGCATCATGAAGGAGTTTCATTCTGTCCTTGCTAATCCTGGCACTCTCGTAGGCCTGGAGTCTAAACTCATCCAATTCATGCAACTGCATCAGTCGATGTTCTCCACATGACTGGGCATCAAAGTTCAAGAACTTAATGGCCCAATATGCTTTATGCTCTAATTCGACTGGCAAGTGGCACGGTATTCCATACACCATCTGATAGGGAGATGTACCCATGAGGGTTTTATAGGTAGTACGGTACGCCCATAGTACATCATCCAGTTTGAGACTCCAGTCCTTTCTATGACTGTTCACAACTTTTTCCAGGATCTTCTTCAAACTTTGATTACTTCTCTCAACCTGGCCACTAGTCATAGGATGATATGGTGTGCCAATTTTGTGACGGACACCATATTTCTCAAGGACTTTTTCTAATGGCCGGTTGCAGAAGTGCGTTCCCTCATCACTGATTAAGGCGCGGGGACATTCAAATCTCATGAAAATATTTTTCTTCAGAAAGCTCATGACCGTTTTGTGGTCATTGCGAGAAGTGGTTTGAGCCTCCACCCATTTTGATACAGAGTCAATGCAGACTAGGATGTATTTGTTTCGACATGAAGATGGAAACGGGCCCATAAAATCAATACCCCATACATCAAAGACTTCACATTCTAAAATGGGCTTCAATGGCATGTCGAAACGCCTAGTTAAAGCTCCGGTTCGTTGGCACCTATCACAAGCCTTGCAGAAAGCTTCTAAATCCTTGAAGATCGTGGGCCAATAGAAGCCGGACTGAAAGATTTTAGCAACGGTTTTCCAGGGACCAAAGTGGCCACCAGTATGCCCACTGTGGCACTGTTCAATGATATCTCGTTGCTCTGATTCGGGAGCACACCTTCTCAACAATCCATCTTTACAGATTTTAAAGAGGTATGGTTCATCCCACACAAAGGTTTTCAAATCAGAGAAAATTTTCTTCTTCTCCTGATAAGAAAATTCTGGATTTAAGTACTGGGAATGCAGGTAGTTGACGATAGAGGAGTACCACGGAACATCTGGAGTGCACTCGTCTATATGCATAACATTTTCGAGAGGAAAGTAAAGGTCTATGTCTTCAGGCTCTTTCTCTACTTCATTCTGCATTCTCGAAACATGATCAGCTACTACGTTTTCACTGCCCTTTTTATCCTTAATTTGAACATCAAATTCTTGCAGGATCAGTATCCAACGTAGTAGGCGCGGTTTAGCATCTTTCTTCGTCATGAGATAGCGCAGAGCAGCGTGATCAGTCCAAACAGTGACTGCGGCGCCCAACAAGTAACTACGAAATTTGTCCATTGCAAAGACTACAGCCAATAATTCCTTTTCAGTGGTCGTGTAGTTTACTTGTGTGGGGTTCAGTGTGTGACTGGCGTAAGAGATGGGCTGGAATTTTCCCTTAATACGCTGACCTAAGACTGCACCAACAGCATAGTTGGATGCATCACACATGAGTTCAAAGGGTAGGTTCCAGTCAGGAGAGATAAGGATCGGGGCGGAAATCAGTTGACTCTTAAGCTCATCAAACGCATGCTTGCAACTGTCATCAAAATTGAAAGCGACATCTTCTCTAAGTAAAGTAGAAAGGGGCTTAGCTATCTTGGAAAAATCCTTAATGAACCTCCTATAAAAACCAACATGTCCAAGGAAACCTCTTACTTCACGCACATTTTTAGGAAATTCATCTTCTCTATAGCTTCAACTTTTGCCCTATCTACTTCTTATTCCTCTTTTCGATATCTTGTGGCCAAGAACTATTCCTTCGTCTACCATAAAGTGGCATTTTTCCCGATTTAGGACTAAGTTCTTTTCCACCACACGGGATAATACTTGATCAAGATTAGCAAGGCGGTGATCGGAAGGATTGACCAAAGGCGAGAAATCGCCCATGAATATCTCCATACACTTCTCGACAAGCCCATCAAAGATTGCCCGACATACATCTTTGGAATGTAGTCAGGCGTTGTAGAGATCGAATGGCATTCGCTGTAGCGAATGTACCATAAGCGGCAGTAAACGTTTCTTTTCTTGGTCATTTGGGTCTATGGGTATCCGGAAATATCTGAATAACCATCAAGAAAGCATTAGAATGCATGTCTGCCAGACGCTCAAGCATCCGGTCAATGAAAGGGAGGGGAAATGATCTTTTTCGTGACTTCATTGAGTTTTCTCAGTAGTCAATCTGAGACTCTATAACCCGTCACTAGCCTCAATGCTATTTCTTCACCCTTTTCATTCTTCTCGATAGTAATTCCTCCTTTCTTAGGAACTACTTGAGTAGGGGACACCCATTCACTGTCAACAATTGCAAAAATAATACCCATGTCCAAAAGCTTGATAATCTCTTTCTTAACCACTTCTTGCATGTGAGGGTTGAGCCTCTTCTCGGGGTTTGTCTAACACACTTAGCACCCTCTTGATCTTTATCTTGTGCATGCATATGTCGGGGATATCCTCTCGATGTCTCCCACTTGCCATCCAAAGGCCTTCTCATTCTTTCTTAACACATTCAACAACTTCATCTCTTCTAACCGGGATAACTTGGCAGAGATAATTAATGGAAGCTTGTCATCTTCTCTCAAGAACACGATTTCGGATGCTTAGGCAATGGCTTCAGTACCAAATCTGCAGGTGGTTCTTCTAAACTAGATTTAAGCTCCCCACTTTTCAACTCAACATCACTGAGTTTACTCAGTGGTCCTACTGCCAAAGCTTCTCCTTTCAACGAACCTTCATCAAATTCAGCTCCTAGTTGTTCTAGACTCACCCAACCATGATTATTGATTCTCTACTAATCGCTCATACTCGAGTCTCAATGACCATGACTTGCTTTTCCATGTAGTCGTTAAAGTCATCGACATGTCTTCAATGGAGAAGCCGGTTGGATAATTAGAGGGTCTCTGAATAGCTTTAGAGACATTGTAGCTCACCTCCTGATCACCAGCTCGTATAGTCACTTTGCCACCATCACAATCAATGAGGGCTCAGGCTGTAGAAAGAAAAGGTATGCCGAGTATTAAAGGGACGTTCTCATCCTTCCTAATGTCTAGGACATACCAGTCAACTGGGAAAGTGAATATATCAATTTGAACTAAAACATCCTTTAATATCCCAGCAGCTTTCTTGGAAGATCTATCGTAATTGAAGATTCATGGTGTGGGTTCTAAAAGACCATCTAGTCCAAGCTGTTTACAAGCAGACAATGGCATCCAGACTAATGGATGCACCTAGGTCACATAAAGAATTTGGAAAGACTAAGCCTCCCATCAACAATGTGAGCACAAATTTCCCAGGGTCACCCCTCTTGATTGGCAACTCATCATAACTAATCATAGAGCAATTCTCACCAATCAACTGATCCATGTCTTGAGCTTCTTTTGGAGGAAACAACATCCTTGATGAACTTTGTATACTTAGGCATCTCAACCAAAATATCGAGATAATGGAAGATTTACTCCGAGTATTTTTAAGAAGATTAAGCACTTTTTCATACTTTTTGTCTTCATGCAAGGAGATGTTTCTTTTCTAGGTGGAAACGAAAGTTTCTTTAAATCACTCTCGTAAAACACTTTCTTTGAGGATGAACTAAATGACTTTATCTTCCAAATCTTTCCACCTCACCACCTTTTCACCTTTCTTACGGTGTGGATCACCACGACTCTCACTAAATTCTTTATTTCTCAGGGGATCAGCCACCTGAGTACTATCACACTCTTTATTTCTCAGGGGATCAGCCACCTGAGTGCTCTCATCCCGGACAGGGAAACATGGGCGCTCGACTTCCTCTCCTGCCTCATCATTGGCGAGGAGGGTTAATGGTTTCCACGGTTCGAGGACCACTAAGTCGAGTGCCGGATCTCAAATTCATAAGATTGGCCTCTTCTACCATAAGGAGGCTGTGGGAACTAGATCGGTGCATTGGCTTTGATTTAACTCGGTCCGAGCCACTTGATCACCCTTGGGGTTCTTCTCAATAAAGCTAGGTAACGCCCCGAGGGTCTTGAAGCTTTTTGGTCAACTACTTGCCCGAGCTGCCTCTCAAGATTCTTAATTGTGCTAAGAAGGAATTGGAAATCATTATTCTGCTCCTTCTGATAGGAGTCCAATTTGCTTTCAAGATCACTAGATTGAGAGGGGCCTTGAGAGTTCGGATGTTTTGTGGGAAAGATTGGCTAGAACGACTTTGAAACATCGGATTTAGATTGTTCGCCGATTCGGTTGAACCTCGATTTTGATTGGAAAAATTCATATTATGGTTACGATTGAAATTCGGGTTTTGATTGAAACCACGATTTTGAAAATTTCTTTGGCCGTGAGAGGCGATTGTTGAATCTCTCGATTTTTTTGCCGCCATCAACGCATTGAATTTAGCGTTCTGTCCAACCATAGGACAGAAACGAGCGGTGTGCCCCACATTATCACATGCCCGGCATGTGATTGGATTATCTTGCCCACGATTCGGGACAAAGATTGACTTGATAGGTTGAAGGGAAATAAATTGACACTTTGGCCAACCATATGGCGCTTTGACAACAATTTTGCGCAAAGCGTAACTTGAGAGTTTCAAGGGAATGATAGATTCGATTCGTTGGATTTGGAGACATTGAAAGAGCTGACCACTGCTTTGCAAAGATGGCAATCTGATTTTGCGTATTTACCTCCTCGATCCTAGGAGGAGGAGGAGGAGGTGCCTGGATAGCATGAGACGAGGGGGCATGGTTGTATTTGGTAATATCCTCAAATAATGCCCACCCCTCTGCAGGTGTTTTCCTCAAGAATGCCCCTCCAGAAGAACTATTGACCATACCCTTAGTGAGTTCGGTCAATCCACTGAAAAACGTGTTGACTTGCCTCTGCAAGTCCAAACCATGATGGGGGCATCTTTGAAGGAAAGCTTTGAACCTCTTCCAACAGTCGAAGAAAGACTCATTTTCCTTTTGATAGAAAGTGAAAATTTCACTTAGTGGACTCAATGCTTTTGATGGTGGGAAATATTGACTCAGGAACTCTTTCTCGAGTTCGGCCCAAGTGGTAATTGACTCGGCAGGCAGAGAGTTGTACCACTCTTTCGCCTCCCCTTTCAAGGAAAACGGAAATAGCTTCAATTTTATTGCATCCTCATTTACCCCTTGTATGCGAGTTGTACCACATATTTCCAAAAATGTGTGTACATGAGTGTGAGGATTCTCAGATTGGAAACCATGAAAGATTGATGCGTGTTGCATCATTTGGATAAGACCGGGTTTGAGTTCAAAATTTGGTGCATTAATGGCGGGTAAAACAATTGCCGGGTTGACCTTGACTTCACCAGGCATGGCGTAGTCAGCCAACGTACGTCTATCGTCTGCAGCCATAATGACGATTTCTTTGATTTCTATTGCTAGATTTCGTTCGAGATCTTGATCGGCCGTCACGCTTCTTCGTCGGGAAGAACCGCAGGATGGACTCTTCGCCTGTTTGGTCTGACTATGGTTCGCTCGAGGTCAGGGGTGTACATCAGTGGACCTTTCTGGCTCCGAGTTTGCATAAACCAAAACCCAAAACAAGATGTCCGCACGAATTTCTTACAAAGGCTACACTAAAATCTAAAGTAAAAAACGTAAATAAAGCGTAAAAAGAGACATGTCTGACGTAAGCGAGCAGAGAACGAAAAAAATATTTTTATAACACTCGGTCGACCGAGTGTCAGGGTTCGGTCGACCGAACGAAAATTATTATTAATATTTTTTTAATGTAAACAGAGAATCTGAGAGCACCTGCCTACGAAAAATCAAAACAGAAACAGAAAAATTAATAAAAACCAGACAACCGTACCAATTCCCCGGCAACGGCGCCAAAAACTTGTCTCGGATTTTATGCTAAACGAAATATAACAAGTAATAAAATAGATCCGGTTTACCCCAAGTGTAGGGATCGTAGTATAATGATTAAAACCGGAGTCGAACTCACAGGGAATCGTCTTTGTCTAGTTTGATTAATTTTCCTAAAGTTGTCACGAGAAGTAAAAACGTCCTATCCTAAACAATTTAAAGACTACAACTAAAATAACAAAACAAAATGAACTAGTAATGAAAACAATAAAGTTTAACTGGACAGAAGATTAAAAATCTAAAGCCAGGAAGGATAGTTGCGAACCGAACTAACTAAGATAATTCTATTTTATAAACTAAAAAGACAATAAAATTCTATGATTGCTACGAAGAACAAGCAACAATGTTTTTTCTCAATTAGTGTAACAACGAACAAGCAATGATCCACCTATCTCGCAACCTTCAATTTCTTCTCTAGACTGTTTAGTGATGATTTAATAAAAATTGTGATTCACCTATCGAAGGTATGAATTTCTAATATCTTAGAAAAATTCGCCTATCAATCTTTTCATCTCTCGATCCTAAAAGATCAACGCTTTTAACTAATCAAGGTGTGAAATTTGTCAATCTCATAATCTAGATCTCTAACCTAACAACTATCGTTAACTAGATTAAAAATCCAATCTTTACTATGGTGACCTAAATTTAACAACGATTCTCATCACATATCAAACATCACACAGCAATACATTCATCAATGAAATTGCATAACATCAATAAAAACATAATAAAGATACAATCTTTAATTAAACTCACAAACAATCCAAGAGTTGAAATCAAAACGCTGCTGAGACGGCTTCACAAAGCTTGTTCCAGGCTGCTCAGCCTCTACTCATCTTCCGAACGAACGAAAAAAAAAAAATGTTGAGCTCGGTCGACCGAGAGGTGCAGTTCGGTCGACCGAACTGTGCCTTCTCGGGTTCTGCGCCGATTTTTGTTTCAGGGTGAATTGTTATGTCTTCTCTCCGCTGAATGCTGATGACTCCGTCCTTTTATAATGTTTGTCTTCGAGATTAGGGTAAAAGAAATCTAAACCCAAATATAAAAATATAAGATACTTCCTATTTTATCCTTCTCCTTAATCTTCAAATAAATTGCTGCTCGAATTCCTTCAACTCTTCGATTCGTCCACGATATGCTCGTTGTACCTACAATAATAAAAACGTGCAAAGTGTAACATCACATATATAAATAGATAATTGCTAATAAAATAACGTAAATAACCCGACTTTGCACTCTAATACTTTCCAACTTCATTCTTTCAATAAATCCATTAAACACTTAATTTTCTATAAAAATTAATAAAATACAAAGGATATTGTTAAGAAATAATGTAATATAAATCGTAAAAATCACCGTATACAAGGTTCCTGATAATTCTACTGACCTAGCTACCCTACTGACCTAGACTAGTCTGCTGATGTAAGTCAACTGACCTTTACAGTGCTTGTTTGATCAAACCTATACAAAGATCAAACTCTAATAAACCTATACATTTGATCTAGACATCTTTTTGCCTTTGCTCTATAATAGTTAGTCTGACACTCATCACAAAAACTTAAAATTAAGCCCAACAATATGTAAAATGTTATTGCGTATATATTATTTATATATATTACCTATGTTCGTGAACACTAACGAGCGTTCACGAGCAAGGCTCGTGTTCGCTCGTTTAGTAAATGAGCAGGAAAAACTACTCGAGCTCGGCTCGATACCATTAACGAACGAGCTTGAACGAGCTTAAACGAGCCGAATTTGAGCTTTGTTCACGAACGCTCGTTCATTTAATAGCCCTAGCCACAAGCTGCTAGCCACTTTCCCTCCCGACACCAATTCTGGCATCCATCATACAAACCCCCAATCGATTTTCTTTCCCGTGATTGTCCTCCTCCGCCATCTTCGATTATCATTCTCCAGCATCCGATTTCACTAATTGCAGACAAAGCAGCTTCAAAATCTTCACTTTGAAGTAGCGATGTGAAGAAGACAGATGAGCAAAAATTCTTCGTTCTTCTTGAGACTATTTTTTTTCTCTTCCCTTGTGAGCTGATTAAAAGCCCGAATTCATAATTGACATAAAGGGTAAACTTGTAATCAATCGACATCACCTCCATCATGGGCCATACTCCCTATGTTTTTAGTTTTGCAGTTGATGTTTGGAGTTTTAAAGTTGGGGAGAACATATAGCGCAGGCTCATTCATTGGCGTCAAATGAAATGGAGCTTTGTTAACGCTAGAACTGAACCTGTATTCCTGGTGCAAAACCATAGAGGTTTGTTTTTAATTTATTTTATTTGCAGTCATGAGTTCAAATGTCAAATTATCACAATCCTTATATGTTTGAGTTAATGTTGTCACTTAGAAATGAGTGTGTGGTTTAGAGTTCGTGTAATAAACAACATCCAAAGTTTGGTGTTTGAATATTGGTGCTCTGTTTAAGGACAATGATGTTAATTTGAGATGTGGTTTGCTTTTAGTTCTTTATGTTTATAGTTTCTTCAGATGTTCTCATCTCAGTAAAGTTGAATAATTGTATGGAGGAACTTACAATGATTAAATGATTAATTTGGACAAGTAATATTGATAAACTTCGGACTGTGAATTTATGTTAATGTTGAAAAAAATTATGATAGACAACATTACAATACATAGGCTCCAACATCGAATGGAGACTCGTTTTGTATTACTATATGTATAAGTAAATTTTGTTTGAGTAAAACTGGTGAAGACAAGGCAGAGAAAATAGTATTGCTAAGTGTACTGCTGCATTGGTCTTTGGTTGTGTGAGTTCTTTGGTTGGCTACTGCTGCATTGGTCTTTTGGACAAAGAAAAAAAAAGATAGAATTTTAAGTAAAAAGAGTTTCCGTGCCATGGTTAATATAGATTGTTTGGAATATGATTGATACCATTATGGGGATGCGTTAATAGTATGCAAGTCTAATTATAACAAAAGAGGCGAAGCTGTCCTATTACTTTTCCAAAACTTAATATTGTAGTTTAAGCAGAAATATTAGTAATATAATTGATTGTTTGTTGAATCAATAAGATTCTTTTTATCATGTTGATAACAATTCATTTTTCTAGTGGTTTCACTAAATAGTGAAGTATCCTTATCCGACATATATAACCTGGAGTGTTGCTTTTAAAATTCGGACTTTTGTTGACTTTTATAATTGCTTTGTCTTGTCACAATAGTCCATACTATTTTCTCTTATTGGTGTATTTTGCTTTGACAGCCAATAACAACCCTCTCATTTGCAGGGAAGCCGGAATATCTTGTGTCTACATCTCGAGGTTGGAATCCTTACGTTTCTTTTTAGAGTACTTCAAGTCTATCAATTGCGTGGTCTTACAAGCTCAGAAACAAAGGTTTGTGCTCCTTTCCAGTATTTTTAATGTCAACAAAGAGTAGTGTGTATCAAGCATATTTTTTACTTTTATGAGACGGAGCAAGTCCAAATTTGATAGCAAAATAATCGTCAACCGTATTTCAATCAACGAGAGAGTCAATTGAAGACGAGAGATAATTTTAAATCTTGGAAAGCCAACTCTTAGTTTATAATATGTACCTATCCAAATAGAATCCAAATCCTATAGCAGCTTATCTCGATTCAGAACCCATTTGAACATGGCAATGACGGATTTCCTTTCACTTTTGTTCCTGTTACTTTGAATAAACACATTGACCACTATAGTTCTTACTCATTTGTCTTTTTTACTTCAGGTTAATATTGTTACCAGATTGGTTTAAGCTTTTTTTTTTAGAATCCGATTGGATGTTTGTTGTGATACTACATTGTTTCAGCTTCTGATTTAGTAAGTTTGTTAGTATCTCTTTTACAATATGATTTGCTTATTTCTTATTTGATGTATCAATGAGCTTAGAATATTTATGCTTGATATATGTGTTTTGACTTGAT
The DNA here is from genome assembly GCA_026214975.1 of Gentiana macrophylla. NCBI lineage: Eukaryota > Viridiplantae > Streptophyta > Magnoliopsida > Gentianales > Gentianaceae > Gentiana > Gentiana macrophylla. The sequence goes on from CM047805.1 coordinate 109,360,028, forward strand.
AAATGAAAATGAAAATTGCATGCTAGTTGAGTCCTATTATTTTACTTAGGTGTTGGATATATGATAGTTGAACTCTATTAGTTGTATATTTTACACATCGCACTATTTGTGTTGTCAATTAAAGGTTTAATCTCAATTTTCTTGAGAATTTGAGTAGTCAATTTATTTGTCTTAATTTGTCAGACCTTGTTTAGTTTAGTGCATTGTGAATCTACTAAGATGTGCATATTATTTGATTAGCTTGACATTCTAACTTGAGTTCTAGTTCTGTATCTATTAAGCAGACTTTGAGTTTAAAGAATCTGTGTAAGTTAGTCCTTAGCTGTAAGTGTCCTTATATACTTCAGAGTTGTATCTGCATCATGCTTGTAAACTGATCATTGTGTACTAGTCAATATGAGTTTTTATATTGAGTTTTTAATAACCATGTTGCTTTGAATCAGAATCTTGCATGGAAACACCACAAGGCATATTTTGAGGCTGTGAGCATTAGAATCATCATAATTTCCTTCTCTAATCAAAGACAAGTGTGTTAAATACTGAATCTTTTTGGATTATGAGCAAAAGGGTCTAGGTAAAAAAGGTTGATGAGGAGTTTTAAGATGGTTTTGCGTGAAATGAGGCAGAGGGATATGGAGAACAGAGGAGTTAGATACATGTTTTGTGTATGTATAGGTGGAGTATAGTGAAATTGGGTTGAAGAGTTTTTTTTGAGTTTTGAAGAAGAAAGAGTTCTTCTAACCATCATCGAAGTAAACCTAGGCATGCAAATCCTTCTCACTAGTAATAATATGCAGCGAGTATTTCAATTGTTGGAGTTGAGCTCTACCCGGTACTGTACCTGTTTAATATTGCAACAACTTTTCATTTGTAGTGGGAGGGTTTTGAACCTTAGTCTATCGACCTGTTCAAAACAACAAATATTATGCTCTTTTATTTTGCATTAAGTTGAATTGTTTTTTTGATTAGTTGAGTACTTATTAGTTTATATAACCTATCAGAAGTTGAAGCAGACCGAAGAAGAAAATCGTATTGTTCGCCTTCGAACTAAATTGTACCATGAACAGAGTAGAGAAGAGGTACTTTTATATTTGTTTGTGAGCTTTATAAGAAGGCGATCGGGTTTTCCTTAACAAATGTCGTCTGATGTGGATTGTGTATAATCTTATGTTATGGCATTGTTCATTTCTTCTTCCACATTGAGCTATAAAACAAATCTGAAACAAGCAGGTCTATGTGCTGACATTTTATGGATGTGACTTTAAGGTGTCCTTAGTAATGTTCTTAATCAGATCCCTGGGGAATACTTGGGAAGTTGTGACTTGCTACTTGAAAGGTTTTTAATAACTTTTTTAAAAATCTGTTTCTAAATCGTCAAGTCAGTAAATGGTATAGAGGGTTCATATACCAAGTCATCGAGGTCATTTGTTGCTGCATCATATAGAATATGCAGACATCTCAACTTGTTATGGGTGATATCAAATATATGTATTGCATAATTTCGTTTTGGAGCTATTGATTTTCTTAATGATAATATATATTCTAACCGTTTGCTTAGCAATTCAATTTGAGAGCTCAAGCTTGTTCATCCTAGTCTGATTAGTTTATTATAATTGTAAGTGCTTTAATTCTGAAAATAAGAATCTTATATCTTGTTTTACTAAATATGAGTAAACTTTCACTATGTTTGTTTTCTGCTGCCGTGTATATGTTTCTAGAATTTTGAAAGGTTTTGATGCATTCAGAGGAGATGTGTGAAAGGATTCCTATCGATCATATCCTAAGATGGTTCAATTTTGGTGTCAAGTAGCTTGCTTCCCATGAACCGCCCATAGTTGAAGGTGCTTAGTGTTTTGGTGATCAACATTTATGGTTGTTAGATATTTGTCAGTGAGGATGTGATATTAGAAATTCCTACCATTATGCGTCTACATGTAGCTTTTCTTTTTGAATATTTTGAAACAGCTATACCTCGATGTGTATATAGAATATCTCGGTGTATATTTTGGATATATTAATGCTTGTTGCAACACACTGTAGCGTGTTTTATTTAACAATTGTGAAATTCTAATATTTCTTCATAATGGCTGATACTTTAATGGTATGTTTGATGAGGGTGGGTTATTTACAAAGAGCATGATTCAGTGTGGGGCTAATAACACTATAATGAGGGGATTTTTGGTCATGAATTCGTGATTTACTGAGGGCGAATGACCCTACAATGAGAAAACGTGTCGTCATTAGTTCGTGCATTGATGAGGGGTAAATGACCCTATAATGATGAATTTTTTTGTCATTAAAATGTGTTAGTGACGGTAATTGACCTTATAATAACGGGAATAGTCATCATTAATGGGTAGAAGCTAATATTCAACTTTAGTTCTAGTAAGAGGTAAATAAAGTAATAATCAGAAAATTACTTGTCACTAGAAATATTTTTAATGAGAGTCTAATCTCGTCATTAAATCATTTATATCTTTAATGATGGGGCGGGTTCTCGTCATTGGATGCCTTAACTAGAAGGGCAACTATGAGGGGGGCATGAGAGGGATTTCCCGTCATTAAAAGTCTTCAATGACGAGAAAATTGCGGGAATTCCCGTCATTAAAACCCATTTTTCTTGTAGTGTAGTTAATACCAATTGGGCAACCAATGGTTCAAATAGATTGGACCATTGGCCAACCTAGATCTTTTCAAATTTTGTTTGGAATAGGTCTAGGCATATTTCAAAATTTTTATTTTGAAAAATGACTACGAAGATGCTTTTTGATTTTGGAAACCAAATGCATCTCTATTGCTTATGAATCAAAAGGAAAGGAAACAAGAGAGACCCATTTAATTTTGAATTTTATTTAAAATAGTTTTAAATTGGAAAATTAAAATTAAAATCGTTTTAAAATTAATAGTTAATTTTATTTTTATTAAGGTCTTTAATTAATTTAATAAAACAAGACGCAAGTTGTTAGGTTTTAATTTATCTTTTTCATAAGATGATTATTGTATGGACTAGATAGTAGATATAATATGATTATACGGACCCAGTTTGTTCATGGACTCGATCAATAAGATAGATTTGAATGTTTTACTTTCTATTTTTTTAATGTTGCCCTAGGTCGTAATGAAGAACGTGACCTAGTTTTATTTTTTGCATTATCTCATTCCCGTTAGCTTCCCTCCCCTCCCCCCCCGCGTGTGCGGCAGGTGTATAGATTTATTAGATAGATTTTATGTAACAAGATTGGAGCAGAAGATGGAGACCAAAGAAAGACGAATAAAGATCTCATTCGTGATGACGCATCAAAGATCCTATTGGCGGTTGCATCTACCCTTAGATTGTAACCCGCGGTTTCCTCAGTTTGTATTTGAAACCGCGCTTAGGAAAAGTCCATGATCATACCGGTTATTTTTGTGCACGGAATGGTATATGTTGATAACGTAGAAATATGCACGTTTAGATGAGACCATAATTTAATTAAAAATTATTAAGTGAATTAATTATTCCCACGACAAAAATCGAGTTATATTATGTCTTCCAATATTATAATTACGGTGTAGAGCCTATATTCGGAACCAACTGATCGGCCCACGTCGGGAGTTGACCTACCTCGATTATATCGTTATTATCGAGATATAATCGTTATGAGATCTCACAAACATTTGGGTTCCGACTCGACTAGAATCTTGCGGTGATTGGCCAACGTCAGGACCGTCTGGTTTTAAAGACATGGGGTTGACTATCACATAGAGGTGTGAATTGTCAAAGAGGTTACTAGTCAACCACTGGAAGTCGCTTTGGTTGCGATTTGTAAGCGTGCCTACCCCTCGAAATCGACCCTGTCGATCGGCCCACGTCGGGGATCGAGTCAACTTGATCGGATTCCAGATGCCCTTTTTTCAAAAATCGGGATATTACATTCCTCCCCCCTAAGATGAGTTTCATCCTCAAAACTAGATCGTACCTGGTAGATGAGGGAACTCTGGGAACTCGTTGAACAAGTCCGCTTCCACTTCCCAAGTGCCTTCAGTCGGTGCATGATTGCTCCAGTGCACTAACACTAACGGGATCACTCGCCTCTTTATCATCCTTTCCTTCCTATCCAGAATCTTTATCGGCTTCTCCACGTATGAAAGATTATCTTGCAAAACTTCCGCATCAATCTCAGATTCCACATCCACTTTAGATAGACACTTCCTAAGCATCGATACATGGAAGACATTGTGGACTCTAGACATCGATTCTGGTAACCACAGACTATAAGCCAACTTCCCAACTCTTTCGACGACATCAAAAGGTCCTACATACCTTGGACTTAGCTTTCCTTTCTATCCGAACCTCTCGACACCCTTCATCGGAGACGCTCGAAGGTAAACTCTATCCCCGACCTCAAACTCTAGCGGTCTTCTTCTAACATCGGCCCAACTCATTTGACGATCTTGAGCGGCTTTTAGATTCTTCCTTATCAACTCGATCTTCTCCTTGGCTTGCTGAACCATCTCCGTCCCTGTGATGTGTTTCTCTCCCACTTCAACCCAGTAAAGTGGAGTTCTACACTTCCTACCGTACAAGGCCTCAAAAGGTGGCATTCCCAAACTAGCATGGTAACTATTGTTGTAAGCAAACTCAGCCAAATTGAGGTAATCTATCCATGATCCTCCGGCATCCAAAACACAAGCTCTAAGCATATCCTCGAGAGTCTGAATTGTTCTCTCTGACTGCCCATCCGTCTGCGGATGAAACGCTGTACTCAAATCAGTCTTCGTCCCAAAAGCTTTCTGTAAGCCCTTCCAGAAGCGACTGATAAATCTACTATCCCTGTCGGATACAATAGATAAAGGCACACCATGAAGCTTCACTATACTCTCGATATATGTAGTAGATAACTTCCTTATAGGCATGTCCACTTTACATGGCAAGAAATGGGCTGATTTTGTAAGTCTATCCACAATCACCCAAATCATGTCATGACCGCCCTTAGTCTTAGGCAACCCGGTGATGAAATCCATCATGATATTCTCCCATTTACATTCCGGTATCTCCAAGGGTTTCAACAAACCTCCTGGCCTTCTGTGTTCTGCTTTCACTCTCTGACATGTATCGCATCTTCCACAAACTCCGCGATCCCTAACTTCATGCTAGGCCACCAATATCTCTCATTGAGATCTCTATACATCATAGTGGCTCCTGGATGTACCGCAAAGCAATCTTATGAGCTTCATCCATGACCTTCTCCCCTAGGCCATCCACATCGGGCACACACAAACGGTCTCCGTACCAAAGATGACCACTCTTGTCCAACTGATAGCCCATTGTAGGCTTCTCTCGAGCTACTCGCTTCAAATCAAACAACACAGGGTCCTTATCTTGCTTAGCCTGAATCTCATCTAGAAAAGCTGACCTTGCCATCAATGGCGCCAAATTCTGAGCTTCACCTTTCCGCTCAAACACTTGCATCTGCATCCCATCCAACTGATCCACAACTTCTTGCAAGGTAGTGATAGCATTAACCCCTCTCCGGCTAAGTGCATCAGCTACAATATTCGCTTTACCCGGATGGTATTGAATGTCAAAGTCGTAATCTTTCACGAACTCCAACCATCTTCTTTGTATCATGTTCAGATTCTCCTGTGTAAATAAGAACTTAAGACTCTTATGATCCGTGAAGATCCTTGTCTTGACACCATACAATTAGTCTCTCCAAAGCTTTAGAGCAAACACCACCGCTGCTAACTCCAAGTCGTGTGTAGGGTAATTCTTCTCATGCACCTTTAACTGACTAGATGCATAAGCAATTACCTTTCCTGATTGCATCAAAACACAACCCAAACCTTGACCCGATGCATCTGTATATACATCATAGTTATCAAAAACTTCCGGTAATGCTAACACAGGTGTTGTGGTCAACTTTTCTTTCAAAGTCTGAAAAGCTTCCTCACATTCATTGGTCCACTCATACTTAACGTTCTTTTGAGTAAGCCTCGTGAGAGGTGTAGCTATCTTAGAGAAATCCTTTACAAACTTCCGGTAGTACCCAGCTAAACCCAAGAAACTTATTATCTCTGTTACTGATGTCGGTCTAGGCCACTTAGAAACGGCTTCTATCTTCACTGGATCCACCTTAATACCTTCTCCAGAGATTATATGCCCAAGAAAACTAACTTGGTCCAACCAAAACTCACACTTAGAAAACTTGGCATACAGTTTGTTCTCTTTTAAGGTCTGTAGAACTATCCTTAGGTGTTCTTTATGCTCTTTCTCATCCTTAGAGTATACCAAGATATCGTCTATGAAAACTATCACAAACTTATAGAGATAAGGCATGAAAACTCTTTGCATCAAGTCCATGAACTTTGATGGAGCATTAGTGAGTCCAAACGGTATGACCAAAAACTCATAATGTCCATATCTCGCATCAAGAAAATTTGTCTTAGGTATATCGACACCTTGATCTTCAAATCGATGATAACCGGACCTAAGATCAATTTTAGAGAACACCTTCTTACCTTGCAAATCGATCGAGCAGATCATCAATCCTTGGTAAAGGATACTTATTCTTGATCGTCAGTTTATTCAACTCTCTGTAGTCGATGCACAAACGCATACTCCCATCTTTCTTCATCACAAACAAGACCGGTGCTCCCCACGGTGATGTACTTGGCTGGATGATGTTTTTCTCTAGCATCTCCTTAAGCTGAGTTTTCAACTCTTTCAACTCCGCTGGTGCCATTCTATAAGGTGCTTTAGCTACTGGTGATGCTCATGTGATCAATTCGATCTCGAACTCTATGGCCCTATCAGGCATATGTCCTGGAAAATCTTCTGGGAAAACTTCAGGAAAGTCCTTAACTACACGAGTCTCTCTTAACTCGGGCCTATGATTTTCCTTATCTAATGCATAAACAACGAAACCCTGGCAACTCTTCTTCAAAGCTTTTAGGGCTTTAACTGCTGAGATAATCTGATGACGACCCTGGCTAGGCTTGTATACATTACCCTGAAACGTCTTAGCTGATTTTCCTGGAACTTTAAAGATCACCCTCTTACCCCTACAATCCAAGTAGGCATAATTCTTAGACAACCAGTCCATACCCAGGATAACATCAAAATCTGAGAAATTCAACACCGTCAAAGCATGCTGGCACTTGTAAGTCCCAACTCTAATATCAACTTGGGGTCTGACTTGAGAACATCTAGTAACTCTGCCCAAAGATGTGGTTATACTCAAAGGTCTCTCCCATTCCTTAAGAGGTAGGTTCAACTTCTTAGCTATCTTAGAGGAAACAAAAGTCCCAAGCTCCGAGATCAAACAGAATTTGAAAGCGCTAGATTATCTATGATTATGGTACCTAACAAGTGAATCAATTTAAGTACAAATATATAATATCATATGCGTGCTATATCATATTAAATATCTATAATAAACCCAAACACTGAAAAGTAACTGTCACCACAAGTTCATCTAACTCTTCCGGTTCTGCATCTACTGCAAAGACACAAACTGGTCTGGTACCCATGGCACGATTACCTGGCTGGTTACCTCGTCCTCGTGCCTGATTACCTTGAGAGAGCTTCTTAGGACATGCCCTCGAGTAATGTCCCACTTCCCCACAGTGGAAACAACTCAAGCTATCTGCCATGCACTCTCATGTATGTGTCTTGTTACACTTAGCACAAACCGATGGTGTTCCACTTGCTGAACTCCTCATGGCTGGATTTCCCGTCCTCTTAAAACTCTGCTGCGGTGCTCCTCTATTACTTCCTTGATAATTCGAGAAAGACCTCTTATCTCTAACTATAACCGCCGGTTTACTAGCAAATCTTTCCGCAATCAAAGCTCTATCCATGACGCTTGCCATGCTGGTAGGTCAATCTCCTAGCATGCCCTTTTCCACTTCATGTGACAATCCTTCCATGAACTTGTCAATCTTTTTCTCCTCACTTCTCATGATTTGAGGGTAGAATGCGCTAAATCATGGAATTTCTAAATCTTGAGTCGAGTCATGTAGTGTATCTTCCTTATTTCAAACTCAGAAATTCATTAGCCTTTGCATTCTGTGCTGTTCTAGGAAAGTATTCCTTGTAGAATAGGTCCTTAAACACTGCCCAATCCGTGATCCTTGGATTAACTTGCTCATAAGCTTCCATCCAACTTTCCGCATTTCCTGCCAACAAGGATATTGCTAGCTGAGCCCATTCAGATTCTGGATCTTTCACATTTCTACACGTCCTCTCAAACCCATGAATCCATAAATCTGTTGCTGTTGGCTCAACATTGCCAAAGAATTCTGGCACCCTGTGCTTCTTCATCTTATCATACCAATCCACTTGCCTATCGTAACCCCCAAACTGATGATCTTCAGATCGACTCATCGAATCGGTGGAGCATTCTGAGCCGTCAGACCTACAGGATATCCTATAACTGGCTGCTGAGGTGGATGGGGTGTGGGATACTCAACCGTAGGGGCAATAACATTCGATCTTTGTGGTTGAGGTTCTTTGAACTCTTTGTTGGAGGTGGGTGCATTTGCGGATAGGTGTAGCCAGGTGCTACAAAAGTATCCGACCTAGGCGGTGGTGGAGGTAGAACCGTTGATTGAGGTGTAAAACTTAGTGGTGTGGAGAAAATGATGATGCCTGTGGACAACTGAAAAACTGACTAGCCGGTGGCGCAGACGCTTGCTGAGGTTGCACAGAGAAGGTTTGGGAAAGTACTCACCGGTGGATGAGAAAGTCCTAATCCTATCCAGCTTGTGGTCATTGGAGGCATAGACACTCCTGATGTTACTCCTGCTAAAGTAGTGATGAGAGGTATGTCAGGGTTAAACTGTGAATGACCCCCTTGCTCCACTATTCCCCTAACGACGATATCTGGTCCTTGATTCACCCCATGCAAGATGTTGCTCACAGATGGGGTGTGCACTTGAGAAACTGTAGGGCCCTGGGTAGTTGGACCACTTCTTCTCCTTCTCGGGACTCTGACTTCAGTAAATCCTGCCTCAGTGTTACCCGTCTGGGTGTTAGCCGCCTCGGTGTTATTCGTATTAGCTCATCCTCTAGTAAGAACCATTCTATAACCAAGAAAAGGGAGGGGTTACTAAAGCTCTAACACTTATCTTAAAGAAGAAATCAAGTACTACACAGCAAAGAAAACCTTTCTCTCTGATAGCAACTGTAACGCCCAGTTCCGGGACACCGAGTCCTTATCCGGAAAGAGCGCTCGGCATAAATATTATCAAATAAATTCAATAATATATGTAAGACTTACGTCATACATCAGAACTAAAACGACACGGAAGATAAAATGACTCGGAAAACAAAAGATCGAACACACGGTTTTCAATGCTGTGAAAACTAAATCCAATAAAGAAAACTAAATCATCCAACATTCAAATCCAAAAGAACTCAAACGGAACTAATCCAAAAGGAAGACATCATTTTCTGAACTCGAATCAACAACTTTATTGAAAGAAACAAAAACTAAAGAAACTAAGTCTTCAAAAGCTCCGTCTAACACGTCATTGTCAAAGAACTCATCGTCATGAGCAACCTATTCATCTTCTTTGGGGAAAGAGAAAGACAAACAAAAAGTAACGGGGTAAGTACATTAGTACTCAGTAACGCGTAGAAGATCGTATAACGTCGGTCTCATAAAGAAATAAAAGCAACGCCGTCTTTTATTAATTCATTCCATTATTAACCCTAGCGAACTATCATATTATGTTCATAACATAACATGAGGTTCCAAAAGTATCTAGCTTAGCTCAAGTTTGTTACATCATGGATAACAAGAGCACTACACCTAGTAATAGGATGTACTAGGACAACTGAGTGCAACCTACTTAGAGACACGCTCTAGTAGCCCCGGGAATATCTGAGTCCCGATAGTGTGATGACCGGCAGAGTGCACCAGACGCTATATCTAGCCAATCAATTGACCGGCATGGGTACAGTATACTTGGTCTGTTCAGAGAACACATCACGATATTGTACTATGCCTTACCAAGCATTGCATGATGTTTAAGATTATTAATTTAACACATATGTGTGATTAGATGTTTAACTAGCCATCTAAGTTGATTCACATAAAAGGCTCACCTATCAGTCTACTACCTCTTCTTAATACAACTAGACTCTAACAAAACCTAGCACATACACAGACATCGATAAATCCTAGCTTATCGAAGCACAAGGCAAATCCGAAGCTTTCGACGGTCCCACACTTCATCATTTTTGGGAATCCATATGGTGCCGGAACTAAACGCATCAAAAGATAATTCAAAGCTTTGTCACATAGGTTTAAGCATCAAGGGCATAATTATAAAGCCTGAAACCAAGCTGACACGACAAAATAGTAAAAACGGAATAAACAGGTCCAACGCACGTTCGACACCCTGTAAACGCACGTTTGCCTTGAACGAACGCCTACTACTCCCCAAACGCCCGTTCGTGAAAAATGGCCACATCTTGTATCAAATGTCAAACACTCAAATGCCCGTCTATGAGCCCCAAACGCTCGTTTGAGTTGCAACGATCCGAAACGCCCGTTTGTCCTTGTGCAAACGCTCATTTGCCTGGGTTTTACCAAGAAATCTGCAACTGTCAAAATACGATTTCCAACCAAAATCCATCCCAAACTCCAACTTGAACAGATCATAAACAACAAAAATAAACATACAAATTGCTCTATAACATTACAACACCTTAATCATACGATAAGAACACCACGTTACCTTAAATTGCGAGCTACTACGATCCACGCTACCAAAACCTTGAAAAGGTGAAACTTTAGAACTCCGAACCTACAACGATTCGAACCAAAACTGATTACTATGAAAATTAACTCAGAAAAACTCAACCTTAACATTGGTGATTAAACCCTAATCACCAAGAACGATGAGGGGAAAACTTACGTTAACGGATTTAGGGATTGTTGGTATCAAAACGATCCTCTCCTTCCATAGAGTATTTTCCTCTTGATACGTCTGTTGAAAAGAGCAACGGATTAGCCTCAAAATTCGAAAGCCTCTTATCTTCTTTTTCTTTCACAACTTGCGCCACTCTTCAGATAATTTCACGTAGAACTCAATTAGGTTAATTTAAGATTAGTTTTCCTTTTATAATCCCAATTAAATAATTAAATCCTTAAATATAATAACTCCTTTAATTTCCTTCCTTTTTTTAATTCCATTAATTAAAATAAATACAATATTCTGATTTTCGTTAAAAGACTAAGATGCCCTTTTTTCGAAAATCAGGATATTACAGCTATTTTTAATTAACTTGTATATTGTTTCTCGGGTTCAATCTATATTTAGCTCCGGACGATCAAAAGCTAAGTGGGAGGTAATTGATGACGGTCTATTTGGTGCTGTATTTCATACCCAATTTTCCCCTGAATTATGCTCAATTGGTAAAGAAACGGTCTAATTATTGTATGAAATACATGTCAATTGCATAGTGACTAGTATTTGGGTTATGATTCATTATTTGTGTGTTTTCCTTTAGAATCGGTACTGTTTCACTTCGTTTTAAAATATCTTCAGGTAGTACCATTTTATGGGAGTTATGATAAAGCGGATCAGAGCCGAAGATTCGTTATTGGGCTTGATATAATAGGTCCATGAAGAAATATGTGGAAAATCTAGAAAACTGGCCCAGACGCGCAGAAGCCCATCGGGCCGCGGCGGGATAAGGGAAATAGATCACTGCCTTACAGGTAGAAATTAAAGTCGTTTAGGATTTTTAGTTGTGTTTAGGTCGGCTAACACAACCTATATAAGGAATGTAGCAGCTTATTATTATATATGATATGATTTTTAATCCCCACTTATGTATTTATATTGAATTAAAGTTTCTACAAAATAAAGTTCTTCCGAAGATCTTGTGAGTTTCTTTTGGTTCCCTTCTTACCCCAAGCCATCACTAGCTTGAGTTGATCAAGCTAGGCTTCCATTGTTTAAAATATTATGTTTTTAATATTCTTTCATGTCTAATGCAATTGTTTAGTTTGTTTTAAGATTTTTGTAATAAATCCGCATGTTTAATGAGCCTGTAATTCACAAGTAATATCTATAATCATAATACATAACCCAAAATTATGAGTCACCGCACCCGCTACGGCAGCGGTCTTTACCGTCACAGTGGTGCAACCTTTTGAACCCAAATTCTAGAGGTTCAGCATTAGCTACGTCTGATCGATAAGTTTAACCTACGTTTATTTAGACCTGGCTAGTGTAGTATTCTTATTCATAAACTAGCATGAAAGAACATTGTTGAATTATTAGTTATGACATAGTCTTGATCGATTTTTAGGTACCTCTAGTCATAGTCAATGGTTGCCCAAAGAGGTTCCTGGTCTCGAGCAGGCAGTCCTTAAATCTTAATGCATGTGGTGTTAATACAGCCATAGGTTGGTTAACAACACATAGACGTCTGATGTCTTTACAATGACGATTTTAGGGGACTGCACCTGTATCTTAATGAATATAACTTATGAATCTGGTATTCTAGGGAATTAAAGGGGTAACACATGATAGATTAATCACACCAAGCTAGGAGATCGTAAGGAAGGAGAAAGGATTAACCGTTTTTATTTTTATTGTGTTTATGTTGGTCAAAGACCACTCTATGTGTTCTTAATTATGATATAGTATGTTTATTTATATAATTTGTCGTGTCTCTGTGGGATCGACCCTTGCTTGTTTGCTATGTTGCGATGGACCTAGTCCTCTTGCTAGTATAAAGGACTTATATGCGATCAAGATTTTTGGCACCGTTGCCGGGGACAATGGCCAAATTCTTGAATAAATTTTCTAGATTATAATTAAGAACTTTTTATGTTTTCATTTTAATTTTATTTTATTTTCAGAGTCTTGAGTTGTTTCTACTTGGTCTATGATGTTGTCAAACCCAGAAAACAAAATCTGAGCTCCGCCTAGGCGAAAGTCTACTCCTCTACATCGAAGCCATGGAAACTTTATTTTGGGAACTACTATGTGTTTTGGTGTTCATCACTGTTTGTTTTTAGTTTGTAGGTCCGCAGCAGTTGGGATAAAAACCAAATGAAGCGGAAGTTGATAACCATGTTTTTTTTTGTTATTGTTTTCTTGAAATTCTTCTAGAAGCAGCTTTAGATTCCAATCCGGTTAGATTTTCTTCATTTAGAGGATGATCAACATGGAACCTGGTAGAAAGTTTGCACTAAATACTAATCCAATTTCAGTTTATCCTAGACCATCTTTAAGAAGGTCGAGCAGGATAGAAAATATTAGAAAAAGGGCAAGGATTGATGTTGATGAAGCTAGGAGGTCCCCATATGCCAAACTAGAGGAATAAGAGCGGTGGAGATGAGGTAAGTCTCTTATTATTATTAATGATATTTCTTCTGATTCTGAGTAGGAGTGTTGTCCAACTTCTGAGCCTGAGGAGCTCTAGACCCCGAAGAGGTTAAGAATTTAGGAGACCCATGTAGCTTTACGTTACCTGTGACCATTAATGATAAACCTTTAGGGATATCCTTGTGTGACTCTGGTGCTGGCATCAATGTTATTCCTTTGTCTGTTTTCCAGAAGGCAGGTTTCCACGTCGACATGATCACTGGCAGGTTAAGTGACTATACTATCAGCGTTGATGGGTTTAACTACCTTGTTGACTTTATAGTCATGGGCGTCCCTGAGGATCTCAGAGCATCTATCATCCTTGGAAGTCCGTTTTTAGCCACTAGTCGAGCACTGTTGGACATGGACAACAGGGAAATAATCTCAAGAGAAAACAATGATTGCATATCCGATAAGATTTTTGAGCTTCTGAAGAACCGGCCTGGAGATGAGTTGTAAGTTTACCTTCTGAGGATGTCCCAAGCTCAAGTTGGCAAGGTGATGAATGCATTCAAAAGCAGGTTGTTGTACCGGAAACTTGTGAGCAAGAGTTCATAATTGTTTTGCTTTGAGAGAGAGAAGAGAAAGACCGCTGCCAGGCACCATGAGAGGTAGAGGCCAGACTGGACGAGCTCACCCAGTGCAGTGACGGATTGAGCTTGGACGAGAATAAAGTGGACTCTCAAGGCGTTATTGTTGGTCCCTTGGAAAGGCTAAACTTGTCCCCAAAAACTAACTATAGCCGAATCTTGAACAGATTGAGTTCAGCTTTAAACTTGTGAGGAGTTAAGCTAACTTAGCTGAGTATAAGTCAAGACTGACTTATCATTGACTGAGTTAACCTGCAACGGATTAAATTAAGCCTTTGAGTAAAACTAGAGTTTATCAGTTTGTCTAGATGAAATGCAATGCTGTGCTGACTCAGTTTCTTATGTTTGCTGAGTGTGATCTGGTGCAATATAAACTTAGATGCAGTGATTAAATGCGTAAACTAACTATGATTCAACTTTGTGGTTTGAGCTTCTTCTTCTAGATGTATATGATATGTTTAGCTCTGTTTTTCTTCAAATGATTGATCTTGATCTTTCTTTGAATACTTGTGATCACTTGAAGATTTCTTGATCTTGTAATAAAGTATCTATCAGGAATTCTTTTAGTTTGCTTTTTCCCTTTAGTAGAATCTTTTCTTTACTAGATCAATTCTTAGAATTCCGCACTTCTTTTTGAGGTAGAAGTAATCTCTTTATAGGGATTTCTCCAACATTTAGCTGAATTTGAACGTTTGAATTTGAATTCTTGTAATCGTTGGTGGTCCTACTTGTCCTGATGTATGTCAGTGTCCTTCTTGACATTTCTGTGCGTCCAATAAAATTGTCTGCTTTATAACAGTTAGATTCTCCTTTTGTTTTTCTTGACCTCAACATGAAAACTGGTCTTATTGATTTAGTCCGTTTTCAGCTTAAGAGCTTTAACTGTGTTTTTACTCTTCTTCAAAAAGCTCAGTACTCTATTCTTCATCTGATTAGAATTTGCTTAATTAGAGTACACCATAAATCATAAATCAGCTAAGATATCATTGTCCTTATGTATCTTAGATCTTCTTCAAGATCCATAAAGTCAGTTCAGATCATCAAAGACTTTCCTTGAATTCTAACTTTACAGTCTGAGCTTTATCTTCCGTAACTGAGTTGTAACCCTTAGTTTTTTGATCTTCAATAACTGAGTTTGAACCCTCAGTTCTTCAGCTTCTAGATAAGTCAACCGAGTCTGTGTCCCTCAGCGAACATACCTTCTTCAGTTCTTCAGTTGATGTAATCTGAGTCAATTTTCTAAACTCAGTATCTTTATTACTCAACAAGTCAGTTTCTCGTTTTCTCAATTCTTATCCTAGAACTATTACAGTGCTTGTCTGATTTACTTATACAAATATCAGACTCTATTAAAAACCTATACATTGATTTCTAGACATCTTTTTGCTTTGCACTATAACAGCTAGTTATGACATTTCATAAATGGGGTTTAAAAACATTAATTAAAATTACTAATGAATCATCATCAAAACATAAATTTTATTTCCAACAATTTCCCCATTTTTGATGATGTCAATACCCTCCTTAAAAGCAATGCAAAAAGATAGGTACAAAAAAAAATACCAAACACAATGAACCGTGAAACTGAGATTTTATTGATGAACTGGGTTACAAACAAATAGTATTAAAGTACAATACATGAAAAGAAAATTAAGTTTCAGTTTCTTTTCCCTTTCTTTGATCATCTTCACTTGTCTTGATGTCATGAGTCTCAGTAAACTCTTTCATAGCAGTAAAAGTTTTGGTACTCTCAATCCCATGGATGTTTGATCATATATTCCATGAATCTGTCATGCTATGTTTGCTGAAAAACTTTCTTTTGAATAATACAGTGAATACGAACACAACTGTCCTTAACCTTTCGCTTGTGGTAGTTTTCAGTAGTTCTTGAACGAACTCAGGTTCAGTCTTTTGAACTTTATCTGAGGCTTTATCTAGAGCACCCTCCCAGTTTATGCCAGTAGTGCACTAGAATCTTTGGCATGCTTAGAAAAGTTTCAAAGGCTTGTTCCCTTGATTCACCTTCCAGTTTGGGTAGTTCTCTGAACATGCTGTATAACTTTGAATTAAGACCAAGTCTTTTCTCAGTTGGCTCTGAGAACTTTGCAATTAGTTCCATTTCTTCATCAATGAAATCTCCTCTAGCTTTCTTCAGTTCAGTCAGTTTCTCATCAATGCATCCCAGAAAATGTGGCATATCAATTGCATTGACTTTTAACAGATCCAAACTTCCCCCTTTAGTGACATAATCTTTGTTGATATAACAATTCAACTGCTGCTGGTTTGATGCCAAAATGGTTTGTGCGACCACTGAATCTTTCATTGCATTTTCCAGTAAAATCAGTCTGTCAATCACATTGTTGAGAGTGCCTTCCAATATTTCTTGTGTCTCAGTTTTTCTCGCATCAGATTCAATGGTAGTTTTGCAAATTTCGATCAGAGTGTCGAGACAATCTTCCTTGACACTATTCAACTTCTTTTCCATGTTATCTCTTTCAGTTATGCTTTCCTCCATGATCTTCAACACTTTTCCAAAATAACTTAGTTCTTTTTTCTAAATTCTCACAAGCTTATTGAAATAGAATTTGATGGTTTCAGCTTGTGTAGGCACTTCACTTTTAGTTTCAGCTTTCTATTCTTCAGTTTTACTCTCCATATCTCTAGGCACTTTCTCAGCTTCAATCTGAGACTTTTCTGCAACAATCTCAGCTGTCTTTATTTCTTGGAGAGGAGTAGAAGCAATTTGATTCACTTTTTCTTTGAACTCCTCATCTTCTCTTACTGGTGACTTAACATCAGTATTTTCTTTGGCAATGTCAGCTTTTGCTTGGTCAGCTTCAGCTTTAGCTATTTCGAGTACACTCCTATCAGTTGGAGACTGATAACCTTCTCTCTCTCTTCATTTTCTAATTTAGATTGAGTTTCAGAGTCCGAATCACTACTTTCTTTAGTGCTATCTTCAGCAGCATCTTTTGTTGTTTCCTTTTTTTGGAGTGAGGCGAGAATCCATTTTTGTAAGTTAGGATCTCCCTATGAATCATCATCATTGTCATTGTCATCATCCTTCTTTGATTTATAAGTTTTTCCTTCAGCATGCTTCTTCCAGTAACTGTTCCTAATTAAAGAGTAACCCGTGCTCAAAAATTCTTCACGACTAAATAGCTGGGACAGATGAGTGATGTTGTAGAGCTCAAAAGCCCATTTCTCTATGTTCTCCATTTCTTCCAGTTGACTTCTTTGATTTGGGATTGAGCTGAACTTCTAGTGATGATAAGCATCAAGTTTTCTACAGTCAGCTTCAACCAGTTTCCCAACATCAACAGATGGTCCAGGCTGGGTTGTGATCTCTTCAGTTTCTCTAGGAATCTCTGGATTTAATTCAGCTAGAGTCTCAAATCTCTTAGGTTCAATTTTCTCTTCTTCAGTTTTGCTGGGTTACCCCTCAGCAACAACCGGGATGATGGATGATTCCGCTCCAATAACTGGGACTGAGATGACTTCCTCAGTTTCCAGTTTTTCTTCTGTAACAACTTCTTTTTCTTTTGTAACCTCAGTTACAAGTTCAACAGATTGTTCAGGGTTTTCCTTAAGTTCTGTTTCTTGAGGCTCTCTTGGTTCAGCAACTGAGTTCTTGACAGGTTCAGCTTCCAGTTCAAAAACTGTCTCCTTTCCTTTTTCACTTTCATCAGCTTTCTCTACATCTTCTTCTTCGTTAACAAGATCATCCAGAGTGATGACTTGTACTGGTGTTGATTCAACTTCACAACCTTCTTTTCCTGTGACTGACAAGCTTCCAATTCTCTTATTGATTCTTCATACTCAAGTCTAGACGCAGACTTATGCGGAGTTGAGGTAGATATTAAATTGAACATAGTCAAGATGTCTGATCCAATCAGCTCTTCCTCACTGTCAGTTTCTTCATCGTCAACTTTAGTTCTCAAAGCTTGTTCCCTCTGAGTGTCAGTTTCTAGTTGTGACGAAACTACCCTTCTTCAACAACAGCTTCAACAATAGGTTCTTTTTCAGTGGTGACTGGTTTTGTAGGGGTTTCCTCAGTTCTATATTTCTTTGCTTGACTTTCAGCAACTGAGGTAGCAGATTTTGCCGGTGATGCTTCTATGATTTTCTCAGCAAATTCCATAGTGCTTCCTTTTTCTAATTCTTCCAGTTTCCTCTTCTTTTCTCTTAACTTTTCAAAATCTTCCAGTACTTCTCCGGTTGTCAATTTAATTGACGACCTTTTTCTTTTCTTCTTAGGTTCAGTCTCAGAACCTCCAGTTTCCTTTTCCAGACTTTTCTTCTTTGGCTGCAATCTTGCCATCAATAATTTCAGTTTCCTTTCTTCGTGCGACTCCAAAGTGATCAATGACTCTTTGAGCCAAAAGTGCAAGGGTCTTCTTGTGATAAAATCTACCTTTCTTCTCATCAGTTTTCTTCTTGGGCACATCAGAGGATTGTGCTACCAACTGATCTAAAATATACCTCTGCCAGTTGAACTCTTCTTCAAACCAAATTACATATATCAAAGCTATCTTGGTGCCAGAGAGATTGCTGAAGTTGCCTGCATTTCCAATTATGCAATTTGCGAGCATCTTGGTTAGATATCCAAATTCTGGTTTGAGTAGACTTGTACTTCCGAACATCAGCAAATTTGAATCTTCATTGAGTGCGATGACTTTCCACAATTTTTCCCTTTGTTCTTTAGTTATTTTCAGTGCTGAAGAATGTCCAGACTTCTCGAAGCCAAATATATCTGCTATAAGATCTTCAGTGATTTTAATCTCTTTCCCATTGACTTGTGTTACATAGGTAAAGATCCTTTCATTTTCTATGGTTTTGCTCCCAAACTCATAGAAGTCGCCAATGCTATCCAGACATATATTCTTCAAATTGATGTTGACCACTTGCCCCAAACCTTTAATTTTTTGGATTTTCTCTGCTATTTTCTGGGCTAGTGTTTGATCTGTATATCTAGTGATATATTGATCAAGAGAGACGATCATTCCAGGTTCAACTCGGGTAAAAGATATGATCTCTAAGGGTTGGAAAGAAATTGAAAAAATTTGAAGATTGGAGAAAGGTGTAAAATGAGGGATAAAAAAACTGAGTGTAAAGAGTTTATGTGTGGAATATGGGAATACTTATAGGTAGTAGATGAGGTAGTTAGAAAGTTTGAGTGGGTTTTAAGAGGTATTTTCATAAGTCACATCTGTCGTTGACATTGCGAAAAAGATGGTGAGTGGAGTAGATGGACGGTTGCGATTTAAGTAGATCACATTATTACTGTCTCCAACTGTAAAAGTCCAGCTTGATCTTATCCAAAAATTGAATCAATTGTCCTTTTTGGTCAACACCAAGGTTTAGTTGAGAATAAGGCTCAGCTTTGAAAATTCATTTTCTCAGTTCTCAGCTTTTGATTTTCTCTTGCAAAACAGATTGAGAGAGTTTTGGTACCCATATCAGCCTGGGTCCTTTTTGATTAGTTTTTGTATTTCTGTAGTTCTCATGTGACTTGTTAATCTTGGCCTAATACCTTTCTTGATATTTTGACAAAGTAAAGTCAGTTTTTACAAAATTTTGCTATTTAGGTCTAACAGTCCTTTGTTCATGCATTTTGTGAAACTGGTATGATCTTTTAATGATCATAGGTGCATTACAGTCTTCATCAGTAGGAAAGTGTCTTCCTTTCCCCCTGAATCTGTTACTCCATGAATGATTTTCATTTCTTGATGGATA
The DNA here is from genome assembly GCA_026214975.1 of Gentiana macrophylla. Classification (NCBI taxonomy): domain Eukaryota; kingdom Viridiplantae; phylum Streptophyta; class Magnoliopsida; order Gentianales; family Gentianaceae; genus Gentiana; species Gentiana macrophylla. Next base: position 109,379,728 of record CM047805.1, read on the forward strand.
AGACTTGAATGTTCTTTTAACTGATCTTTGATCAGTTCTGCCCTTTTCATCCTTCTGAGTTTTTCTGTAGAATCTGTCAGTTTGTGAGTTGCCACCAACTGATTTTATAGTTTTCTCAGTTTTGGGTTGAGGCTGTGCTAAGTTCTTGTCAGTTCTAACAATTTTGTCAGTTTTCTGAGATCCTGACATTGGTGCAGCTGCAAACTTAGGTGCAGTTGTACTAGGTCTGAACTTAGAATTCTACTGATTGTCAAACCCTAAACCAATTCTATCTCCAAATGGTTTTCCTGGTTTGAACTAAACACTGGGAGATGGATCAACTGATGATTCTGTGATGTTTATTACTTCTGTTAGTTCATCAGTTGAGCAATTCTCCTTTATCCTATTGTTAGCCTTGATAAGTTTAATCTCAGCATTCAATCTTAGAACTCCAGCTTTCAATAATTCTTTTTCCTTTTTGACATTATCATAATTCTTTTGAAATTCCTCTAATTCCTTTATGAGTAGTTCCAGGTTCTTATTGAAATATTCTTTTCTATGATTGTTCATGGCAGTGTGACAATTTGATGTAGAAGTATTTACCTCTGAATGGTTAGTTAATAAATTTTTAATTGTAGCTTCATTATATTCTACTATCCACTTGCCTTTATTTGATCCAGCAGTATTGCTCATCAGATTAGCTCCAAAAAGTATGATTTCATCATCACTCTCACAATGTTCATTTCCTCCAAAGTTTATGGGTAGTATGTCAACATTTCCTTCATTGTTTGTAATGGTTGGATCTTCAATGAATGTCTCAATCAATTTTTCGTGAGTTTCAGCAACAAGGGCCTACAGTTTGCTTTTGTATTCATCAAATCTTAAAAATGAACAGCTAAGCATATTTCTAAAATGATTGTGTGATTTCATGATGCAATAACTGGAAACAGAGACTCGAAGCAGTAATGGCTTTGGATCACCTCCAAAAGGAAGAACTGCTTCCAATACCAGTAGTTGGTGTCCGAAATAACTTATGCCCAGTTACTTCAAGCAAACAAACTGATATTGAGATTCAGCTATGGATCTCTTCGGAACAGAAGTACTGCTCCGATACCAATTGTTGGTCCCTTGGAAAGGCTAACACAAGTTTAAAGGGGGGTGAATAAACTTGTCCCTAAAAACAAAATGCAACCGAATCCTAAACAGATAGAGTTCAGCTTTAAACTTGTGAGGAGTTAAGCTAACATAGCTGAGTATAAGTCAAGACTGACTTATCCTGGACTGAGTTAACCTGCAACGGATTAAATTATGCCTTTGAGTAAAACTAGAGTTTATCAGTTTGTCTAGATGAAATGCAATGTTATCCTGACTCAGTTTCTTATGTTTGCTGAGTGTGATCTGGTACAATATAAAGTTAGATGCAGTGATTAAATGCGTAAAGTAAATAAGTAAATGAGACACAAATTATAGATGTTCCAGGTGGTGTGATCCTGTCAGTCCTCTTTTCCCCTGTGATGTATGAGGCCAAATTCACTATGTTCTTGAGGTTTACATTTACAAGACACAAAGTAAATTCTAAAAACTGATTGTCCTTCACTAATCCTTAGCTTCACAATCATCCAGTTTCAGTCTTCAACAGGTAGAATTGCTGTTTGAACTAAGCTTGCTACACTGGTCCTTGAAGGGTTGGATTGCCTCTTCACCGGCTCATCAAAAACAAAGTCTTCCTGACTGCACTCAATTGTCCTTCACACCTTCTTGGTGTTTAACAGTCTAAACCTTTGATAAAATCAAAGTTGAGACTTGAATCAATAACTATGAATCAACTTTGTGGTTTGAGCTTCTTCTTCTAGATGTATATGATATGTTCAGCTCTGTTTTTCTTCAAATGATTGATCTTGATATTTCTTTGAATACTTGTGATCACTTGAAGATTTCTTGATCTTGCAATAAAGTATCTAGCAGGAATTCTTTTAGTTTGCTTTTTCCCTTTAGTAGAATCTTTTTTGTACTAGATCAATTCTTAGAATTCAGCACTTCTTTTTAAGGTAGAAGTAATCTATTTATAAGGATTTCTCCAACGGTTAGCTGAATTTGAACGTTTGAATTTGAATTCTTGTATTCGTTGGTGGTCCTGCTTGTCCTGATTTATGTCAGTGACCTTCCTGACATTTATGTGCATCCAATAATATTGTCTGCTTTATAACGGTTAGATTCACCTTTAGTGTTTTTAACCTTTGCATGAAAACTGGTCTAATTGATTTAGTCAGTTTTTAGATTAAGAGCTTTAACTGAGTTTTTACTCTTTTTCAAAAAGCTCAGTACTCTATTCTTCATCGGATTAGAATTGGCTTAATCAGAGTACACCATAAATCATAAATCAGCTAAGATATCATTGTCCTTATATATCTTAGGTCTTCTTCAAGATCCATAAAGTCAGTTCGGGTCATCACAGACTTTCTTGAATTATAAATTTACAGTCTTAGCTTTATCTTCCATAACTTAGTTTGAATCCTCAGTTCTTCGATCTTCAATAACTGAGTTTGAACCCTCGGTTCTTTAGCTTCTAGATAAGTCAACCGAGTCTGTGTCCCTCAGCAAACTTAACTTCTTCAGTTCTTCAATTGATGTAATCTGAGTCAATTTTCTAAACTCAGTATCTTTAGTACTCATCAAGTCAGTTTCTCATTTTCTCAGTTCTTATCCTAGAACTATTATAGTGCTTGTCGGATTTACTTATACTAATATCAGACTCTATTAAAAACCTATACATTGATTTCTAGACATCTTTTTTGCTTTTCACTTTAACAGCTAGTTATGACACTTCATCAATGCGGTTTAAAAACATTAATTAAAATTACTAATGAATCATCATCAAAACATAAATTTTATTTCCAACAGTTAAGGACAAGAAGGGAAGCAGAAGTGGGAAAGAGCATCCGGACCTATTGGGGAGGTCCGAGAGAGCACTCTCCTCGATGGTAAGGAGGAATGTTTCTTCCTGGGCATTTAGGCAAAGAAAGAGCATGGATCGAGAGATAAGGGGAGCATATTTCCGTGAAGGCTTCCCGGGTGAGAGTCGGTCGGGCGTAAGTTTGAGAATCTGACTGAGGAGGGTCAGAAAAAGTCTAGTGAAGTCTTTAAATTCAGAACTACTTTTTTTTCCCTTCGGTTAGTTTTCCATTCGAGTCAATAAAAGTAACCGGATTGTACATCAAGCTTTTTTTCATCCTACCGTATCCAAAGGCAATAAACCAATAGATGGTGGGAAGTTTTTTTTTTTTACTTTACGGAAATTCGGGTGAAGTAGGTTAGAATTGAGTCAGAGATGGCAATGAGAACTGATCAGCTAGATATGAAGCTTTAAAAATTGTTTCATTGTCTTTAATGTGGTTGTTTAGTTTGTTTCAGCATGTTTGTAATTAATCTGCATGTTTACCGAGCCTATAATTCACCAGTAATATTCAGAATCATAATATGTAACCCAGAAGTAGGAGTCACCATACCCGAGCGGCGGCGGTCTTTACCGCCGCGGCGGTGCAACCTTTAGATCCCTAATTCTAGAGGTTCAGCGTCAGCTACATCTGATCGGTAGGTTCAACCTACATTTATTTAGCCAGTCTAGTATTCGTATTCGTAAAGTAGCATTAAGGAACATTGTTGAAGTGTTAGTTATGACATTGTTTTGTCGATCTTTAGGTACTGCTAGTCGTAGTGGATGGATAACTACAAGCGGTTCTCGGTCTTCAGCCGGCAATCCTTAAATATTATTGGATGTGGTGTTAATACAACCTAAGGTAGGTTACCTACACAAAGACATCTGTTGTCCTTACAATGTAAAGTATGACAAGTTTAGGGGACTGCACATGTAGCTCAATGAATATAACTTATGAATCTTGTATTCTGGGGACTTACAGGGTTTAAACATTATAGATTAATCACACCAAGCTAGGAGATCAGTAAGGGAGGAGAAAGGGTTAAATGTTTCTATTTGTCTTTGTGTTTATGTTGGTCAAAGACAACTCTATGTGTTCGTAATTTTGATTTAGTACGTTTATTTATAGAATTTTCCTTGTCTCTGTGGGATCGACCCTTGCTCATTTGATATGCTCCGATAGACTTAGTTCTCTTGCTAGTATAAGCGATTTACACGCGATCACTCATGTGGGCTAGATTATTGTATAACATTACTTTACAACGTAATTTTTTCACAAGAAAATTATAAAAGGGCCTTGATCTCAAGCACCTGAATCTGGTAATTTAAATTTGTTGGAGAATAGCTGAATCTGGAAGTCAGTTGAGTTGCATTCATCTGAAGAGTGTACTCGTCTGATAGACCCAGCTGAGGTCTGGTGATCACATCTGTTCTGGTGTTCACGTTTGGTCTGGTGATCGAGTTTTAATATGTTGATCACGCATAATTTAGCCTTCTTGTTTGAATTCTAAAGACAACTAGGATCTCATCTGAATTTTGGAGGTTCTCGTCTGAAGTGGGTTTCTTGTCTAGGGTTGGCTCTCATCTGGAGAAATCACGTATTGGTTGTTTTTAGGTTGGCTAGGGTTTTAATCTAAGTACAATATGTACGCATCCATTGTAACCTATCACAATGAAATAAAAACTGTAATTTCCGGTGATAATATAATTCCTCGTTTACTGTCCATGGATAGTCAACACAACATCAGAAACCAAGTTAAATCACAGTGTTCTTGTTTTCTGTGTGTTTGATCTTTATTTGTGTTTTCTTGTTCTCGCAATCTGTTATCCATAACAACAAGTGGTATCAAAGCGTCAGGTTTTTTGGTGTCCGCAATCTATTCAAGTTAGGGTTTGATCGGCACCAAGGTTTTTGTGGTTAACGATAGGTTTTAGGACCAACTCTAGCTTTTTGGTGAGAAGAATATGTCTGGGTAGAATGTATAGATCGATAAATTCACATGGAGGAACAATTTCAGTTTAATGCGGATCAAGATTCGTGACATGTTGAAGCAACAAGGGCTTTGGGATCCGCTAACAAAGGCGGTGGAGGCTGAAAATGCTGAGACGGCCAATCAAGAGGAGAAAGAACGTTCAGAAATTATGTTGTGCTTGTCTGATGATATTTTCACAGAAGTTTCCGAAGAGGAGACTACATCGGGGATGTGGTTGAATCTTGAGAGTCTTTGCATGATGAAATCTCTATCCATCAAGGTTATATTGAAGAAACGTATGTTCACTTTATTGATGAATGAAGGAATGCCTCTCAGAGATCATCTAGACAAGTTAAGTACAATATTTCTTTATTTGAGAAACACTGATGTTCAGATTGAGATGAGGATGCAGCTCTTATCCTGTTGGTATCAGTGCCAACATCATATGAGAATTTTATGCAGTCTATTACTATTAGTAATGATACAATGTCAAGGAAGGATGTTAGGTCATCCCTTCATACTATAGAGCTCAGGCATAAGGCAGCAGGTGCATGTGCAGATAGTCAGTAGCAGTAGCAAAGCACATGGAAATCCTAGAAAGAAAAATTTCAAGAAAGGTGGTTCCAAAGGTCCTGAGGCCAAGGATATGTGCAATTACTGTAAAGAGCATGGACATTATAAGAATGACTGTCCAATAAATATGCAACAAGATGCTAAGTGTGGGACTGTTTCGATGGCAGAACATGGCACTCTGAGGAGGATATAGCTCTCGTGGTTAGTGAATCAGCACATCCCAATGATGGCTGGATACTTGATTCTGGAGCTTCTTATCACATATGTCCACACATGGAATGGTTAATACATTATTATTACCAACAATAATGTCTATAAAGTAGTTGGAATTGGTTCAATTCAGGTTATGACACATGATGGTAAGTTTTGTACAGCGAATGACGGAAGGCATGTTCCACACATGGCAAGAAATTTGATATCTCTTAGTCCGTTGGAAATCAAAGGGTTCATATTCAGAGGTGAAGGTGGAGTTCAGAATTTCTACAAGGGTGCAAATGTGGTTCTGAAGGGTGTCAAACTTGGGACATTGTATATGTTGCAAGGGTCCACTATATCAGATTTTCCTAATGTCGCATCAACATGGAGTTCACTAGAAGGACATGACTAGGTTATAGCATATGAGACTTGGTCGTATTGGTGAAAGATGGATCTAGATTATGTCTAATGTTGATCCGCTTGGGAGACATAAGGTCAATGAGTTAGGCTTTTGTGATATTATGTGTTTGGGAAGCTATATAGGAGCAAGTTCCCTATAGCAATTCACACCCCTACCCTAACCTACCTACTCTACATTACCCACCACCTCACCCTACCTTACTATACCTTACCCACCACCTCACCCTACCTTACTATACCTTACCCACCACCTCACCCTACTCTAGCCTACCCCTACCCACCACCCATCCCTGCCCCGACCTACCACCCTACCCGACCCTATATTACCCACCACCCCTACCCTGCCCTACCATACACATCACCCACCATATCTTTCCCTTCCTACCACCCCACCCTAACCTACCTTTCCCACCACCCTAACCGACCCTACCTTACCCTACATACAATTGCACCCTACCCTACCTTACCCACCACCCCACCATATCCTACCCTACCCTATCTCACCATATCGTACCTACTACATTACCCCACCACCCACTCTACTCCACCATCACCCACCCTACCCTACCTTACACCCTCCTACCCTACCGCAACCTACCTATCCTACTTCATCACTACCCTTCCCTACCCTACCACCCACCCTTACTTACCCCATCACACGTGTTTTGTCGATTTTCATTTTGTTCCCTCGCATTTCATCCATTTTTGGAAGAAATGAAAATGGACCTTTTTCATTCCATTGGAATAAAATTTTATTTCATTCAATTACATCATAATCATACACAAGCATTGAAATGGAATGAAAAATCATTCCATTCCATTCTTACCTAACAAACATACCATTGAGGTTTCCTCTAATCACGGGGTGAACGTACGGTGGTGATTGAGTATGATATTGAAGCATGCGTAGGATTTATGTCGCTCATCCGGAAATCGCATTTCCTAATAGTAGTAATGAATATTCGAAAAGGCCTTCTTATAGGTCTTAAGTCTTTGTAAAGCAGAAGTAAAGTGATACTTAGAAAGAATATAATTTTCAATTTATAAGATATGGTCGTTGATGTTTCTACACTCGAGTAACGACTATATGGATATTGCGTATACGAAAGGATTCCATTTACACGGCAACCGTTTAACATGAAAGATTGTAGTAGTAGCACTTGACTTCTTTTGATGATTGAGGGTTGTGATACATTGTTAGATGTCATTTACGATCGTTAAGGGTATTGTTAAAAATAAACTTTATACTTGCGGACAACATATTCGGAAGCCTATCGGGTCACACACGTATGGATAACTAGCTGGAATGAAATTGCGGTTATAGTGATAATTTGATAAGTAATTATTTATGTATATTATAAAGTTTTATAGTAGAAATGAATAGTGTAGTATTTATTTATTTTGAATAAATAATATTAGATATCAATGATATTATTAATATTATTATAGATATTGATATTATATATATATATATATATATATATAATTCTAATATCGGATATATTTATTATAAGATATTCTTTATGTCATAAATAAGATTAAAAAAATACATAATGAGATCATCTATCAAATATTTGATTGATATTCTAAATTCTTATTCTATTGGGAATTTGGTTTCTTATTCTCTACTCCTAGTCAAAGGAAACTAATCAGAAGATTTCTTGTGATGAAAGCGGCGCGTCACCTTATTATAAAATGGGAGGGATGTCAAACTATGTTATATTATAATACTAATTATTTACGTACAGAAAGAGAGTTTTTTTAGAGGGAGATTTTGGAATAAAGAAAAGGCGACCTAGAAGTCGACTTTTCCTGGTAGCAGTCCTTCGAAGATTCCGACGGTTGTTCAATCACAAGAGTCTAGACGCTTGGACGGCTCTGTGCTTGGACCATCAATCGTAGATAAAGCGCCGATCCAATTGGATCAATCTAGTATGATTCTTTGTATAATTTACTTTGTATTAATTGTTTAAACAAAGTCGGTCCTTGGTACAAAAAATCAAATTTTTGTTATCAGATGCATCAAACCAGCTTGATTACCTTACAACACTATGACGAGATATTTGTTGAAATAGTGTCCTAAACACAATCGGGTTGGATTGGATCCGACCGGGTCGGGTCAATTATAGTCTATTCAGTGTATGTAATTGTTGGTCCCTTGGAAAGGCTAACACAAGTTTAGAGGGGGGGGGGTGAATAAACTTGTCACCAAAAACCTAACTGAGAACCGAGTCTTGTACAGATTGATTAACAATTAAGGTTCAGTTTTAACTTGTGTGGAGTTTAGCTGACAAAGCTGAGTTTAAGTCAAACTGACTTATGCAGAACTGAGTCAACCGGCAGCGGATATAGATTTTAGCCTTTATCTGGATCTTGTTATTGTTAGAAGTAATATCGTCGGATCAATCATAGATTGACTCGATTACGCAGTGGAAGTATCGGATCTAGATCTAAACGAAACAAAGAACATAAATTAAAGATCTAACTACAAGGGGGTTTAGGAGCCTACCTTTTTATGGTGCTTAACTCCAAGAACAATAGATCTCCAAGAACACGTGTATTGAGAATCCACAGCCTTCCAACGTGTGTCTCCCAGCAACACCAGGTGGATGGTGTTCCCCGCCGCCGGACCTCCTTGATATGCTACCAGAATAATCCCAAAGATTATTCCAACTCGAAACCCGAAGAAAGATAGCTGAAAATTCTAAGATATTTTCTTCCAATATGGCGTGTTTGTGTATGTCAAAAGGCTTGGGAGAACTCTCTTTATATAGGAGAGTAAAACTTAACCTCCAAGGATTAAATAATTAAGAGATAATTATTAGATTAATCCTTTATTCCAAAGAAAAGATAAATCAAATGATTATCCCAAACAAATTAGGATAAATCATATTATTATCTAATATTCCATGAATTATCAATTAACAAATAAAAGATAAATCACATGTTAAATAATTATCCAAGAAAACTAATTTCTTTCTAATTACAACATAAAATGGCGCCACCTTTATTAAATAAAATGGTCCACACGCATTTTTCTACACCTTGGGCCGAGTCCACGAAAAATTTCTTTTTCCATGTATTTAATTATCTAGTCCAACTAAACAATTAATCCACACATCAAATTAAATAGTCCAATCCACTATTTAATTATAATTGAGGTGAAACGACGAGAAATCCAATTATTCTATTTTGGGAGCCACGTCGGGGACCATGGACCCATATTCAGTAGCTACAACAAATTAGATAAAATTATTCGTCAGACAGAATAATTATATCCAACCTATTAATTCCGGGATTACACCACCATAAATCCGAAACTGAACTCTCTCGAATATAGATAACTTACACTCAATTTATGAGTCGAAAGCGTCCACTGATATAATCATTACATACGGATAAATCCTCCGTAGACTGTTCACTTCGATTCGGGATATTTCCGTAAACCCTTCTCGAAACATATTATCCTTATTTACCATTAACCCCCTAGTGATCAATTAGTTCATATGCCATATAATATGAACTCGGCCGATCGATCAGTTTCTAGGGTTAACAAATAAGGGAACTGTCTGTCTACTTCCCGAGGGAAGGAATGGATTCCATATCTGTGATAACACAGACTACTCACTCATTCTAGAATAGAGCCAACGAGAAGTGTGGGACTACATACTACGAAGTGATCCTTACTAACACATCAAACCCTACCCCGAGCCTAGCGGTTGTGCCGTGATCACCTCAGATTGAGATTAATCCATATATGATCATCTTGTGATTCGATAAGACTTTCGATCACGGAATTATATAGAGAACTCAAATCAAATCGGTCCAAATTTATATGATTATCATCATATATAAATTCCCCACTAGGTACCTATTACCGTGATCCGGATAAGACTGTCACACCGTAAAGTGTTTAGGCGCATTATTAGCATATTAATCATGAGACCCGCACTCGGATTAATCAACGCTACGGACTAAGTTAATTTTAAGTACATCTCACTAACTCAATCCTCTTGTGTATAGCCATACACTGAGTTATGTGATTACATAAACGAGGTACTTAGGGTTTTCAGTAGTGTCTTAATTATAAGCACACATGTATATAATAAGATGAATTATTAATTCTGTCCTAAAACAACTTACATAATTGTCTTTCGGGAACTACACCTAACAATCTCCCACTTGCACGAAAGGCAAGTGGATTAATTGTTTTAGAGCACACCCTTTATTTCTATATGTACAACATTCTCCCACTTGCTCAAAACAAGTGAGACATGACCCTAAGATTCAAACCCTCCAAGCGCATCCAAGTAATTCACGTTTCCAAGTACGACCGGATTATGCCGCCGTAGGGTAGGTCGATGACCGGCGCGTGCATTTAAAATCGAACACCATGTGACTTGGTACACTGATCAGGTAGGTTGGCGGCTTGAGTCGATCTTTGGGATCGAAACGTCGCCTTTCATCTAATCAGGTGGTACAATTTCAATATGCCTTTGATTCAACACTGAGGACTAGATCGACTTAACGATCATCCTTAATTTGACCTAAAGCCAGAATCAGTGTTTATCACTTATATTCTAGTTTGCACCTGAATATACTAGCATATTATTCCTCATTCTCCCGAAGATACTTGAGGATTCACTAAACATCCCATTTCGTATTCATCCTCAGGTTTAGATAACCATTCCTGAGAGGTAGGGTAGACTACATCGTTGAATGTTACATAAATGCAAGAATATCTTAACCAGGTGAATGGATGGGATTTCCAATGATCGATTCTCGTGAATTTGAGTGAATCAAATCCTTTAGAATGAATCCCGATGGCATGTCAGACTCTAACTTCAGATAACACACCCATGTTGTTCCCAATTGTTTCAGTGTTACCATTCATAAACACTAATCTACATACTACTTTACTAATATTGATCCCCAGTCTACGAAAGACTTATCAACATTCTGGTCCAGTCCACATATTAAAATATATGACTTTGAAATGACCTAGAGGTTTTCTTTAATCCTCGAAGGATATAAGCTGTGGCAGGCATCCTACCAAAGGTTCTATCTGAATAAATTAAGATACCGTTAGTCTCGCAAAAGGGTCTTAGGGAATCACCCCTATTTTCTGCTTTGTAACAAATCCGTTATTTGTTCTTAGCTAAAAACCCTTCTGTTCTGAATGAATTCAGATCCCGTTGTTCGGCGAGGAAGTCTTAGGGAATCACCCCTATTTCCCGCTTTCTGACGAAATCAAGCAAGACTGAGTGGTAAGAGAGATCACGGTCTGATTAACTCTCTATCTTTTAGGGAATCACCCCTAAATTACTCAGCTTTGCATGGAAAGTTAAACTTTCCTATTCATTCGACTCTTCTCCGTGTAGTTCCAATTACTCCCACTGGGCCTGAGATACTCAGATGGTTCTACAAGAGTTTCAACAGAACTGGAGTATCAAACTTCATTCACAGGGTTATGGCTTTTAAACCAACCTCTATGATCAGGATCCTACACAGCCCACAAAGGACTATAGGTCATCAATCTGCCCTATAGACCGTAAGGTCCTGCAATGGGTAATGGACAAACCATACTCCCACTGCGTTCGGGTGGATTGATATACTGATCTAGTTTAGTAGTTCTTATTAGTGTTATCACCAACTTCCGGTGTTGGATGTGGACTGAACACATCAGTTAGTAACATCTTGAGTACAAATACTTCAAGATCTAAGGTTGTTATTTATAGACTCTGTCAGACCGAGTTTGACAGTATCACCGTCATTCTCTGATTTTACGAGTTTTATAACCAACCTTTACTCAATGCATTAAGATATTTCATGATCTGAACATGTACGCGAAATTTACAGTCCTACCTTCAAGCACTAAATGCTAAATGTCTATATTTTCAGAAGTGGGGTGAACCGAATTCACTCCTTATCCACAAATGCGTAGGCATCTTTTAGGTAGACTTCTCGGTTTTTCATTACAACCGTTATTTTGCAACCAATATCTTAAATGAGTTCAGCAGCGTATCATAGCACTTCAATAACTATATAAGGCAAATTTATGGTGTATCCCTTAGTGAAAACATTTCACTGGGAGGCAGGCCGATAATCAGTCCTGAAGACTACGCAATAACCTATTTCTGAGTATGGAATACTATATCTCTGGTGAAATCAGAGATTTCCTCCAAATATTTTGGATAAACTTACCGGAGTTTCGAGTAGTTATCAGACAATATGTCACTACTCAGAAGCTCCCACTAGCTTGTATCTTTCATATGACCCCGAAGGTCGATATGAACAGGCTATGTAACTTCTTTAAATCTATTACCCTTTCCCGATTGAAAGGAAACTTAGTCATTGTTCCTTTGAGGCAGTGTTCCTTTGACTGGGAGATATGAATCACCCTAGGCCAGTCTTCAGATCTTGTCTTTAGGGAATATGCACTAATTAATAGAGTAGAAAGAGGTGTTTATCGGAATACGGAAACCATTTACGTTTATATTGTTTTAAGATGCGTTCTAATACCTTTTCAGCATTTCTTAGTGGTTCTGACTTTATCAAACAAAAGTCCGAGTCTTAGGTTCATGCTAAGAATGTTATATTTATCGTCAATAAGACAAACGAATTATCCTATTGAAAATGAATACGTTCGTTCCAACGAATCCGAAAACAGAAAATGAATTTTCTGTGATACTCAAGAATTGAATCCGAGATTCATTTCCTTGTATCACTCCCACTAGTCTATCTGAAATAACTGCCCGTTGTCTATTTTATTTAATGCAAAGCTACCTAGTTCTTCCAAAGAACTTAAGCTTTCGAGAAAATTACTAAGGATGCATTGGTCAGTGATCCGAAGTCACTTTCCTTATCCTCTAATTTTCAATTTATTAATTTTCTGGTTTAGCCTTAAAACTACTTAGTTTAGATGACTAACACGTATAAACATTCTTTCCCATTCTCGACTTTCCTTAAATGGAAATAGTCTTGAACTAGCAGTTCGTCTAAGTATACACTACTCTTGAACTGTGGGATGTTCAGTGTTATTTTCTTGGACTATCGATTTTTCTAATCGACAAATCATAAGAGCAAAGCTCCCACTAGTTTATCGGTTCCAAATACCGTCTAACTAGCAACACTTTGTTCGAATGGTTTGAGAGATCATAATAAAGCTCCCACTAGTTTATCGGTTCAAAATACTGTCTAACTAGCAATGCTTTGTTCATGATGTTTCAAAGATTATAAAATCTGCAGAACTAAGCTCCCACTAGTTTATCCGTTCCAAATATTGTCTAACTAGTAACGCTTTATTCTTGTTTTAACAATGAATGGAAAAACTCTTGTGTAGTCTATTACACATTTCTAATGATTAAGAAAAACAACAAATCATAAGACTAGGGCTCCCACTAGTTTATCGGTTCCAAATACCGTCTAACTAGCAACGCCTAATGTATATGATTTTCCAATTTTTCAATTTAGAAATTTGTTGTGTAATTACACTTTTAAAATTCACTAAATGAATTTTTCTGATAGTCCTACATCATCTTTTGTAAATTAAGCATGGTCGTCTCTCGTTCAACACGAGTGACACCCGTGACATACCTATACTATGTCACTCAAGTTTTTAAAGGCTCAAGAGAATAAATCTCTTCCGAAAAAGTAAATGCATTGTTTGATAATTTAAAACGTACTTGTTACTTTCCACATTTTTAATGAAGTCCTATTACTAACAGTTTAGTAGCCTAGAGATTAAAGTTGTAAATAAACATGACAGAAAGTTAAATTCAAAATTAAAATCTCACTACTAGATTTTTATTTTAGGAATTATAAGCTAAAAAAAAGTTTATCCTACCATTCCAAAGATTTAACCTCGCACCTTAGTGCCGCCGTAGGGTAGGTCAAAGAGGTGACGGTTAAACTGAGACAATCTCTCTTAATGATTAAACTTCGAGAATCGAACATCTCACGGGAATCAGACATCCCGGACCTTAATCATCGATTACCTTCCTTTTCTAGCCTAGATATTTCAAAAATATCCATAAAGAGAGTGACCTACTATATCAGATCTCAAAGTACGCCCCGAGTATGCCGCCGTAGGGTCGGTCAGTGACCCGACGAGTACCCAAAATCCTATCCTTTCGGAGACCAAGCCTTGAATTTTGATAGGGGTGAACACCATCCGCAGGGGGCCAAAATCAAAGCGGCTCGAGGCGTCACCCTTCTCTCACGTGCTTGCATCTATAGTAGAGGCCGTGGGGTTGGCTACCGCCTTCCCCGATCCCACTCAATATTTTGAAAAAGTGGTGGGTTTATTAATTACGGTTTCGGTCTTGACAATAAGAAACAATAAATCAAAGTACTCCGAACAGGGTCGGTTATGTAGGCAAGCCTACGCCGTCTTATTCAATGGAACATATGTGACAGTTCAGGCCAATCCGGCAAGAGAAGCCCCGTTTAGCCCGAAGCCTTATCGGCTATTCTAAGTCCTGTCGAACTGCTGTAACGTACATCACACGTGGAGGGGAGTCGATTGAGTGGTTAGACCATTTCCGAACCCATGTACTAAGATTCTCCGATTTCTAAATTGTCACCAAAAGCGTAATCTCGTTTCTGTTTAAGGTGGGTTCACTGAGAAGCCATCACCGAAAAGCTCAACGATTTATCCAAGTGGGATTCACCGAGAATCCATCACTAAAATCGTAACGATTGACAAAACCCGGGTCCTCAGTTTTTATAATTAGCTACTTATTATTTAACTACCACATATTAAATTAATAAGCATTCATACTAATTATTCGAGTTATACACGTCTATTTTAATTCAAAATTAAAAAAACTACGTGTATGCATTGGAGTGGAATCATGAAGATGCAAGTCATGGCAATTTTCCGGTTTTAAGCACGTAATCTTGATCAAACACAAAATTATACTGAAAAGTAAACACCGAGATGGACCGTAGGTACCTCCGACTAACTATTTTCTAAGGAAAAGTAAAACTTAATCTATGTCTTCGAGTCTTGATCTTCGAATCTTGAACTCGAACCGCCGGATCACGAATCACGAACACCCGAGAGGAGAAAGACTTTTTAATTAAATATATACGTATTATTGTAATTATCAAAACCCCTTCTTTTTTTTTTAATATGACTTACGGCTGTTACCTAATTATTTACCAAAAAAATTTATGTGTCGGCTGAACAACTCAGCCATTATAAAAAAAAAATATTCAGATTAGAAAAAAAAAAAAAAAAAAACACAGCCGCATGCTTTTTACCCTAGCCGCAAGCTAGGGTTTTGATAAAAAACCTTTTGCGGCGGCCTTTTTAAAAAAAACAGAAGCTGTTGTGACGATTTTAGCGTTGCTAAAGGTGCTGGACAGCCTTAAAAACAAGGTTTTTAGCCGTTTCTCC
Organism: Gentiana macrophylla; assembly: GCA_026214975.1. Classification (NCBI taxonomy): domain Eukaryota; kingdom Viridiplantae; phylum Streptophyta; class Magnoliopsida; order Gentianales; family Gentianaceae; genus Gentiana; species Gentiana macrophylla. The sequence goes on from CM047805.1 coordinate 109,395,206, forward strand.
TCGTTCATACCATGGGTTTCGCCTTGATCTTCAACTTTTCTTCAAGATCTTCATCTTTTCGAGCCCGGAACATCAAAATTACAATAAAATATGCTACTTTTACATGGAATTTCGAAAAAAAAACATAATTAAAGATACAAATCCTAAGCTCAATTGTTACAAAACAAAGGAGATACAAAATAGATCTACGGGTAAACAATACCAACCCAATCCATCTCTTCAACCACAACATTCACAAGCATACAACATGATTAAATTCGAATTTTACCAAAAAAACGAAATAAAACATCTAAAACATGCTTTTCCACTCCAAGATCTAAAATTCATATACTTTGATCGTTAGATCAAAGGCTCTGCTACCACTTGTTAGAAGTAATATCGTCGGATCAATCATAGATTGACCCGATTACGCAGCGAAAGTATCGGATCTAGATCTAAACGAATCAAAGAACATAAATTAAAGATCTAACTACAAGGGGGTTTATGAGCCTACCTTTTTATGGTGCTTAACTCCAACAACAATAGATCTCCAAGAACACGTGTATTGAGAAGCCACAGCCTTCCAACATGTGTCTCCCAGAAACACCAGGTGGATGGTGTTTCCCGCCGCCGGACCTCCTTGATATGCTACCGGAATAATCCCGAAGATTATTCCAACTCAAAACCCGAAGAAAGATAGCTGAAAATTCTAAGCTATTTTCTTCCAATATGGCGTGTTTGTGTTTGTCAGAAGGCTTGGGAGAACTCTCTTTATATAGGAGAGTAAAACTTAACCTCCAAGGATTAAATAATTAAGAGATAATTATTAGATTAATCCTTTATTCCAAATAAAAGATAAATAAAATGATTATCCCAAAAAAATTAGGATAAATCATATTATTATCTAATATTCAATGAATTATCAATTAACAAATAAAAGATAAATCACATGTTAAATAATTATCCAAGAAAATTAATTTCTTTCTAATTATAACATAAAATGGCGCCACATTTATTAAATAAAAAGGTCCACACGCATTTTTCTACACCTTGGGCCGAGTCGATGAAAAATTTCTTTTTCCGTGTATTTAATTATCTAGTCCAACTAAATAATTAATCCACACATCAAATTAAATAGTCCAATCCACTATTTAATTATAATTGAGCTGAAACGACGAGAAATCCAATTATGCTATTTTGGGAGCCACGTCGGGGACCATGGACCCATATTCAAGTAGCTACAATAAATTAGATAAAATTATTAAATCAGATGTAATAATTATATCCAACCTATTAATTGCGGGATTACACCACCATAAACCCGAAACTGAACTCTATCGAATATAGATACTTACACTCAATTTATGAGTCGAAAGCGTCCACTGATATAATCATTACATACGGATAAATCCTCCATAGACTGTTCACTTCGATTCGGGATATTTCCGTAAACCCTTCTCGAAACATATTATCCTTATTTACCATTTACCCCTTAGTGATCAATTAGTTTATATCCAATATAATATCAACTCGGCCGATCGATCAGTTTCTAGGGTTAACAAATAAGGGAACTGTCTGTCTACTTCCCGAGGGAAGGAATGGATTCCATATCTGTGATAACACAGACTACTCACTCATTCTAGAATAGAGCCAACGAGAAGTGTTGGACCACATACTACGAAGTGATCCTTACTAACACATCAAACCCTACCACAGTCTAAGCAGTTGTCTGTGATCACCTTAGGATTGAGATTAATCCATATATTATCATCTTGTGATTCGATAAGACTTCTCGATCACGGAATTATATCGAGAACTCAAATCAAATCGGTCCAGCCCTATATGATTATCATCATATATAAATGCCCCACAAGGTACCCTATTACCGACAGTCCGGATAAGACTGTCACACCGTAAAGTGTTCTGGGCACATTATTAGCATATTAATCATGAGACCCGTACTCAGATTAATCAACGCTACGGACTAAGTTAATTTTAAGTACATCTCACTAACTCAATCCTCTTGTGTATAACCATACACTAAGTTATGTGATTATATAAACGAGGTACTTAGGGTTTTCAGTAGTGTCTTAATTATATGCACACATGCATATAATAAGATGAATTATTAATTCTATCCTAAAACAATTTACATAATTGTCTTTCGGGCACTACACCTAACAGTTATTCTATAAGAAAAAGCTGTGTATGCAAAACTGAATTTTGGTGAATGTCGCCAGAACGTGTATGCTTATAACAATCGTTTCGTTATCTTTGAATAAACAAATATAAATGTTGTAAAAGTAAATAACATAATGTAAATGCGTAAAGTAAGTAGGGCAAGAATTATAGTGGTTCCATGTGGTGTAATCCTATCAGTCCACTCTTCCCCTGTGATGTAGGAGGAATATTTCACTAGAACTCCTTGAGGTACGCTTTTACAAAAAGTCCTATATTATTGTTTTTGACTAATCCCTAGTGTCACTATCTAAACAACTAAAGAACAGGTTGGATTACTGCTCTTCAACTGCTTGAGGCACTGGTCCTTAGAGGGTTGTATTGCCTCTTCACCAACTACCACCCCAAACACAGTCTACCCGACTGCAAATGTCACAACTGTCCTTGGCAACTCCTTGACCGGGTTCGAATGTACTTCCAGATTGTTGGATGGCTGACTATAAAACTGAGTTTCCTGGTCAGTTTTATACTGAGTATGTCAGTTTTCAGTTTACTAACCGACTTAGAGCATTAACTGAGTTTTTACTCTTCTTCAAAAACTTCAGTACTCTATTTATCTGATTATATGTGACTGAATCAGATTACACCATTCCTTATAAAGATCATCTAAGATAACATTGTCCTTATGATACTTATGTCTTCTACAAGATCCTTAAAGTCAGTTCAGGCCATCACATACTTACCTGAATTCTAAATTTACAGTCTCGGTTTAAAATCTTCATAATTGAGTTTGAACCCTCAGTTCTTCAATCTTCCTTAACAGAGTTTGTGTCCCTCAGTTCTTCAAATACTGAGTTTGTTCCCTCATCCTTCAGTTCTAGATAAGGCAACCGAGTTTGTGTCCCTCAGCGAACTTACCTTCTTCAGTTTTGAGTGAACTTTCAGTTCTAGGTTTACATCTTCAGTCTTAGGTTCAGTTCCAGTTATTTAAATGATTTCATGTTTCTTAGATGATTTCCAGTTTTTGTTCTACGACACTTCTATATATTACAGTGCTTGTCTGATATAACCTATACAATTATCAGACTCTAGTAAAACCTATACATTCAGTTCTAGACATCTTTTAGCTTTCACTATAACAGTTAGTTTCAGCACTTCAACAATGGGGTGTTAACAAACTTTGAATAAGATGAATCATCATCAAAAGTAAATTTTATTCCACACAATTTCACCCTTTTTTATGATGGCAAAACCCCTCTTAAAAGAAAAGCTTAAAGATAATAACAATTCAAAACAAGGTAAAATTGGAAACTGGATTTCATTAAGAGTTTGCAAAAACTGGAACAGTTACACAGTAGATAAAACTGAAATAAGAGCTAAACTGTTTTCTATGCTCTTTGTGTAACTAAAATAAATTTCATCTCTTTATCATGAAGGTAATAAACATGTTCTATTTTTTTGTCTTCCTTGGAGAAGGTTTTGAGATAATCTAATTGACTGGAATGCTTCCATCTTCTCCACAAACCTAACTTTGGCAATGCTGATTCACCCTTGTATTAATTTTCAAATTCTGCTACATCAGCTTTCATTTGTTCAGTCTTGTCTTTGATATGCAATTTCTCTTAAATCTTTTTGATATTCTTATATTGTGCCATCTTCTGATTATGATACTAATCATATAAGAAGTAAGCAAGAGATTCTTCATAAGTTTTGTCTTTGTACTTGAGTTTGAAATTGCTATGATCATTGACAAACTTCATCCATAGATCCTGTGTAAGAGTAGCTCTCATTTCTCCAGGTTGACTATATTTTGCAATTAGCTGCTCTTCATATAGTTCTTTTACATTCTGAACATAAGGATCTGCCGCTGATTTGTATTTATTTAGTTCCTCTTCCAGCTTCAGCTTTTCATCTAGTAGTCTCAGCTTTTCTTCTTCAGCTTCCCCTTTTTTGGCATCATACAACCGATTTACCAACTGATGGGTTGCCTTTTGGTCTGCTGGGATATTCTTTTGAGAAGTAAGTACTTCTTTCAGCTGAGTCTCTAAACTATAGATACATTGATTTAAATGTCATTCTGTTTGAACATGCGTTTCTCTGTCTTCCATGGTTTTAAGTTCAAGATTCTCTTTGAGACTGAGAATTTATGAGGCTGAGCTAGAACTTGATTTCTGAATAATATCCAACTTGGTGTGGACTGAGGTGTCCGTCTTCTTCCGATAATCCAAGTATCTAGAAATATTTGACAAAAGGCCATTGTATTCATCTTTTGGGTTGAGCATAATCTTCAAATTTTCATGTACTTTGCTCAATTCTTCGTTTGTCATAATTTCAGATGGATCTACTTCTTCATCTTGTTGGATTGTAGGCTGAATATCATCCTTGATTACCATTAGATGCTTATCATCAACCTTTTCATATGCTTGCTGATTGTCAGTTGTTTGGTTTCCAACTGGGAATTCTTCTTGCTGATTAACATTTTGCGTAGTTTGAGCTTGAGGTTGAGTATCTGTCTGTAAATATGTAATCTTGTCAGCTTCTTTCTTTGATTCATCCTTCTTATTTTGATTATCCAATGTTGATGATGTGGCTGATTTTCTTTGTTGAGCTATTTCAGTAAATCTTCTGAAACAGTTTGTGAGAAACTCTTCCATAGGAAATAGAGCGTAAAGATCCCTGACTTCAAATTTCTCCAATAATAACTTTTCTTTACTTAGTAAAGTTGCTTCACGACAGTCTTCGGTCTTGATTTTCATTTTCATCAGCCTGACGATTCTTTCTGCTTCAAAAATATGAGTTGATTGGGGAGCTGGTTGTTGCTGAAATTGATGTTGCTCCTTTTCATCATCCATAATGGAAACTTGTTTCGCTGTGATCGTCTGTTGTAACTGAGAAACAATAGCTATACTGACTTTTCTTGTGACTTCAGTTGTCAGTTGTTGTTCCCCCTCAGTTGGTGTTGACCGACTTGAGGTACTTGGGAACAAACATTTTCCAACTGACTTAACTTTCTCTGAGTCAGCTTTTCGTTTGACTCCTTTGTGTTCAGCTATTTGCTGAGACACAGTTTTCTTCTTGGCTTCAGGTTGGGATGTCTTGGAGATTTCTTTCCTAGAATGTGCTAGAGTTACATCTCATGTGGATGTATCCATTCTTCTCGTAGATGCAGCACCAGTTTGTTTTGCTGCGTTCCCTTCCTTGAGTCTTTCCAAATAATGTTGAATAACGCCACTGAGTGTCTTTTTCAGTCGAAGTCTGTCAACAGGTTTTCTTCCTTCAACTTGAGCTCTTCGAACACTTTCCAATTCAGCTAAGTGTTGCTGTTTTAACTGATTAAACACATAACCTGCCCAATTGAACTCAAGTTCATTCCAAATGATGTTCATTAGATAAATGTTGTCTTCAGATAATGTGGCGATGCCTTTGTATCGACCAATGACATGCATGCACAAACATTTGCTGAGGAGTCCAAACTCTGGTTTGAGGTTGTTGACATGTGAGTCAATAGCTGTTGGTTCCTTTGTTAAAGAAATTTGTCTGAGAAAGGCGTCTCTTTTGAGTGGTAAACAACTCAAATCTATTGATTTCACAAGTGGTTCCTTGAAATCGAATAGCATTTTGATGATTTCTTCATTGACAATAATCCTTTCTCCTCAAACTTTTGTGATCAGAGAATTCCTTACCAATATCATGTTTTCCCAGAACTGTAAAATCCCTTCTACATCACGATCATCATTGAATTTTACTTCCAGGATGTCTCTCAATCCTTGCTGACGCTTTATCTTCTCGCAAATGAGGCTTGCTTACAGAGTATTGTTGCAAAGTGCTTTATACTCTTCAAAAGATAGAGTATCCAATTCAGTAATGAGCCTTTCTTCTTGTGATTTCTTGGTGGCTTCCATTACGAATTTTTCTAAATTTGAAGTAATATTGAGAAAGATAAGAATTTTGATTTTTGTGAGAGACAAAGTTTGAATTTTTCTTTTGTGAGAGGAAGGATGTGCAAGGGGTTGGATATATAGGGGTTGTACTGGTGTACTGACGGTTCATGATTTTCTGAAAATTTTGTACTGAGTATTCAAATTCCATGATGGTTGGTGTAACCGATGCATGTACTGTTCTGACAATAGTGGGGGTGTACAAGCAACAGGTTCTGACATAAATGGCGCTAATTAAAAGCGATGCAACCGCTGTCGGTTTTATCCTTTCAACCATTTGACTCTATTTGACTAGGTAAGCTGATGCTTGAGGTTAGTTCTAGAATAAATGAGCGCACCCAACATAACAAAGATAAATCCCCTTGACGAATCTCTTGGCTTAAACTAACTTAGCTGACTTTGATTATACACAATTTACTTCTCAGCTTGGAAAATCTCTCTTTGTCCAAAGGTTTGGTGAAAATGTCAACCAACTGATCATCAGTCGGGACATAGAGAACTGTGATATCCTTCTTTTCCACAGGATCTCTTATGAAGTGATGTCTCACATCAATGTGTTTCGTCCTTGAGTGCAGAAATGGATTGTCAGTTATAGAAATTGCACTTGTATTATCACATATTATGGGAATCATTCCCTCTTCTATTCCATAATCTCTTAATTGCTGTCTGATCCACAAAACTTGAGCACTGTGACTTTCATTTGCTATATACTCGGCAGAATTTGTTGAAGTCGAAATTGAGTTTTGCTTCTTGCTGAACCATGACACAAGTCTATTTCCCAATAACTGACATGTGCCTGAAGTACTTTTTCTGTCCACTTTGCATCCTTGATAGTCTGAGTCTGAGTAGGATATCAGTTTGAATTATCCTTCTTTTGAATACCATATCCCAACGCCTTCAGTATCTTTTAAATACTTCAAGGTCCTTTTGATGACAGTAAGATGGCTTTCTTTAGGTCTAGTTTGAAATTTGGCACATACACCAACAGTAAAGGATATATCTGGTCTACTGGCTGTAAGATAAAGTAGACTTCCAATCCTTTTCTGTAGAGAGTTTGATCCACATCCTTGCCATTTTTATCTTCATCAAATCTGATGTTGGTTCCAATTGGTGTTGCAATGCCAGCGGATTTTTCCATTCAAAACTACTTGATCAATTCCCTTGAATACTTGGTTTGGTGAATGAAGATTCCACTGTCCATCTATCTTAGTTGAAAACCGAGAAAGTAACTTAGTTCTCCCATCATACTCATCTGAAATTTGCTCTTCATTAAACTTGCAAATTTCTCACAGAGTTGCTCAATTTTTTATCCAAAAATGATGTCATCCACATAGAATTGAACTAGGAGTGTACTTTCTTCAACTTTCATTCTGAATAAAGTTTTATCAATAGTTCCTTTTGTAAAACCAGTATCCACCAGAAACTGAGATAGAGTTTCATACCACGCCCTTGGTGCTTGTTTGAGTCCAAAAAGAGCTTTTCTCAGTTTAAAGACTTTTTTTAGTTTGATCTTTAATTTCAAATAATGAGGGTTGCTGAACATAGACTTCTTCTTCAAGTATCCCATTTAAAAATGCACTTTTAACATCCATCTGGTACACTTTGAATTTCTTGTAAGCTGCAAAAGCAAGAAATAGTCTGTTGGCTCCAACCTTGCAACTGGGGCATAAGTTTCATCAAAGTCTATCCCTTAAGTTTGTGAATAACCTTTTTCTACAAGTCTGGCTTTGTTTCTGATAATATTCCCATCTTCATCAAGCTTGTTTCTGAAAAACCCATTTAGTTCTGATTATGTTGACATGATCTCGCTTGTCAACTAAAACCCAAACTTGATTTCTCTCAAATTCGTTGAGTTCTTCTTGCAAGGCCAAAATCCAATCTAGATATTTCAATGCTTCTTCAATCTCTTTGGGTTCAGACTGAGACAAAAAGCATGCTATCATAGCATCTGATTGATGTCTTGTACGAACTCCAGCTTGAAAATCACGTAACACTTGTTCTTCAGGGTGATTTATCATCCATTGATGTACTGGGGGTTGCATCAATGGGTCTTCATTCTGTTGAGCTGGTTCTTCTTGAGCTAGATCATTTTCAACTGGATCAGTTTATTCATGTTCTTTGTTCGATTCTTTGGTTCGATTATTGGTTGATTTACGTAAGCGAGGTTGATACTGATCTGAAGAATCTGAGATATTTAATCTTCCAATATCAATGAAAATTGGTTCTGGAGTCTTGTCTGATTGCGGCTGACAAACTGGTTCTTCCTTGTCTTCAATTGTTTCTCTAGTAAACTTTGGTTCATCAAAAACCACATGTATCGATTCTTCATACTTGAGTGTCCGCTTGTTTAACACTCTAAAAGCTTTAGTGACACTTGAGTATCCCATAAATATTCCTTCATCAGCTTTGGGTTGAAAAACTTTGAGCTGATCTTTGTCATTATTGTGAACAAAACATTTGATTCCAAAGGCATGAAAGTATGAGACATTTGGTTTTCTTCCATCCCAAATCTCATAAGGTGTCTTTTCATGTCTCTTGTTCATGAGAGCTCGATTTTGATTATAACAAGCTGTATTTACAGCTTCTGCCCAATATCTTTCTGGCAGTTTAGATTCACGGATCATTGTCCTTCCAGCTTCTTTGAGTGTTCTATTCCTCCTTTCAGCTACTCCATTCTGTTGATGTGTTGTTGTAGTTGCAAGCTGGTGTAGAAATCCGTTTTCTTCACAATATTCAATGATAATTTTGTTGAGAAATTATGTTCATTTATCGTATCTGATCTTGATTACTGTAACACTCTTCTGATTATGGAGTCTCTTGAGAAGTTCTGTCAGTTGTTGCTTAGTTTCACTTTTCTTGGTCATGAAAATAACCAAAGTGTATCTTGAAAAATCATCAACCACTACCAAAGTGTATATTTTTCCACTAACACTGATTGGTGTAACTGGTCCAAACACGTCCATATGCATCAGTTCTAAAACTCTGTTTGTTGAATGCTGAGACTTAGCCTTGAAACTTGCTTTTGATGGTTTTCCTTGTTGACATGCATCACACAGGATGTCTTTCTTGTATGTCATCTCTGGTAGTCCAATCACTAAGTTCCTTTTGACTAACAGGTTGATATCATCAAAGTTTAGATGACTCAATTTCTTGTGTCACATCCAACTGAGTTCTGACTTGGTATGCACTATGAAATAGGTTTCTGAAACTGCTATAGACCAATCTACAACATACATGTTCTCTTCTCTTCTTCCAGCAAGAACTACTTGGAAAGCTGATTCGCTGACGATAATGCAATACTCCTTATCAAAGGTAACTTTGTATCCTGTATCGCAAAAATTGACTTGTGATGAGTAGATTGTAGTGAAGTCCTTCCACGTAAGATACATTCTTGATTGTGAGTCCATTTCTGATTAAGTTTCCATAACCTTTTGTGTAACCAGGCTTATCTTTACTTCCAAAATTGACTCTTGGTCCATCTTTAGCTACAAAATCAGTGAGACGGTCCTTGCTCTTTATCATGTGTCTAGAGCATCCACTGTCAAAGTACCAAATATCCTGCAAAACAAATTAAAACGCTTTAGGTACCCAACTCTGTTTGGGTCCATAGTGGTCAGTTGTCAGTACAACTCTGGGTATATTTCCATAAGGTCTTCTCTGGAAATTGTTGCACTTATTTTCATATATGTAAGCCACATTTCCATAATATCTTTTTTTTGGATTGTGTCTCATTTATATGATTTCTCAGGTCTTCTGGTTTAGACTGATTTCCAAAATGTCTTCTATTATTAAAAGTTGAATAATAACCATCATTCCTTTTGAACTGAGGTCTGGACTGACCTTTGTACTGTGACTTTTGCTGAGAACTGGGATAAGCTCTCTGTTGAGTCTTGGACTGAAACTTGTGATACGTTTTCTATCTAGAATGATTGTTCTTATCAGTTTTAATAGTAGATTCAGTAAAATTCCAATCATCATCAGCTGGGTATAGTCTTCCTTTCCCCCTAGATGTGTGAATCTTTGAATGATTGACATTATTAGATTTACTGTGATTATAATTTTTCTGGTTTTTGACCTGATTAGTTTTTGTAGATCTGGCAGTTGATCTACCATTTTTGTTTCCTTGAGGTACAGCTGATCTACCATTTGGTTTACCTTTGTTGGTAGGTATATTTGTCTTCTTATAAAACTGAGTTGTCTTACGTGAGGCTGACTTTACTAGTTCAGCAATTTTCTCAGTTTGTGGAAGTTGCTCAGCTACAAACTTAATACCAGTTTTGATACTAGGTTCATCAACTTTGCTAGTTCCTTCCTTGGAAGATTGTTGTGTATCAAATCCTAAGCCAGTTATGTCTCCATAAGGCTTCCCGGATTTGAATCCAGTGGCTGAACTTGATTGAGTAAAAGATTCGATTCTTGTCTGGCGATGCGAGTGGTCGACATCGATTCTTTCCTTTATCAGTTCTAGTCAGTTTCATCATATTTATTTCGGACTTCAATCTTTCAACTTCAAGAATTAGAACATCTTTCTCAGCTTTAATTGATTCATAACCAGCTTGGATGGTCACTAGCTGGTCAATTCGTCAAGTGTTTCTTCTAATTCCAGATTTTTTGGATTGGTGTCAGCAGTCGAAGAACTTGCATTTTGTATGGAAATCTGAGCTGATGAATATTTAGAGTTAGATTCACATACCTCATTTGGATTCTCCATATGAGCCATTAAAGTTGTGTCATCTGATAATCTCTCGAGTGCGACTTGATCGACTCATCTCCGGCTAAGAGTGCTCTTACGCGATTCTTCGTTCTTTGAGTCTTCTTACGATCGACTCTAGACATTCAGCTTTGAAGTGTCCATGCTTCTTATAGTTGAAGCAAAGATATTCATCGTCTTTCTTCTTTTTAGGAGTCCTCTTGATGAACTTCTGATTGACAGGGTGTCCATTCTTCATTCTTCGACTTCTGTTCATCATTAGAGCCATCTGCTCCTCCATCTCATCCAATTGATGAAGATTGCTAGATGAGGTTTCTTGATTATCATTTGAGGCTGCTGCTGCAAGAGATGTTGTTTTGGGTTCCTCCATGGCTTTGATTAGAGCTGTTGTCATGGTGAAATCTTCACTGAATTCATAAGCTTTAAGGTCTGAGAAGATTTTGAAGGAATCTTCTATGTCAAGTCTTCTTGATTCTTCCATTGTTGTGACCTTCATCTTCCAGCATATTTGTAAATCCTTCAAGATTCTAGTGTTGATTTCTTTCTTGGTGTACTCAATCTTGAGTAGAGCCATTTTATCCATGATAGCGCTGAATCTTGTTTCCATCTGATCAATATTTTCCCCTGACTTCATCTTGAAATTCTCAAACTTTTGTTTTGCAACTGAGATCTTATTTTCTTTGAAGGAGTCAGTTCCTTCGCAAACTAACTGAAGTTTCTCCCACATTTCTTTTGCAGTAGTGCAATCCTTGACCTTGAGGTACAAGTTGCTGTCAAGAGTTCTGATTATGATATCCATGGCAACATTGTTCAGGTTATTTCTCTTTCGATCATCACTGGTCCATTCAGCTTTAGGCTTGGGAACTCTAACTTGATTTTCACCAACAGTTTGCATGTGGGTGATCAGGATAGGTCCATCAGTGAGTACGGAAATCATCTCATCATTAGAAAGTGCTAGAAAAGCCTGCAAACGTCATTTGTATTCATCAAATCTGTCCATGTTGCACATTAGCATTTGTCTGGCATACTGATTGTTATCCATTGTGTGAGTGAATGAACACTGAATTATGCAAATACTGGAAACTGAAACACTGAGCTTTTTCAGGAGAACAACTAGAGGAGATAATTAGAGCAGGTGAGTTTTCAACAATAACTTGTTAAAAAACTATGCTCCGATACCAATTGTTGGTCCCTTGGAAAGGCTAACACAAGTTTAGAGGGGGTGAATAAACTTGTCACCAAAAACCTAACTGAGAACTGAGACTTGTACAAATTGATTACCAACTAAGGTTCAGTTTTAACTTGTGTGGAGTTGAACTGACAAAGTTGAGGTTAAGTCAAACTGACTTATGCAAAACTGAGTCAACCGGCAGCGGATATAGATTTTAGCCTATATCTGGATCTTGTTATTCTATAAGAAGAATCTGTGTATGCAAACTGAATTCTGGTTAATGTCAGTTTGTGAACTGTGTATGCTTATAACAATCAGTTTCAGTATGTTGTATAAACAAATATAAATGCTGTAAAAGTAAATAACATAATGTAAATGCGTAAAGTAAGTAGATCAATAATTATAGTGGTTCCAGGTGGTGTGATCCTGCTAGTCCACTCTTCCCATGTGATGTAGGAGCAAAATTTCACAAAAACTCCTTGAGGTACGCTGTTACAAAAAGTCCTATATGATTGTCCTTGACTAATCCCTAGTGTCACTATCTAAACAACTAAAGAACATGTTGGATTACTGCTCTTCAACTGCTTGAACCACTGGTCCTTAGAGGGTTGTATTGCCTCTTCACCAGCTACCACCACAAACACAGTCTACCCGACTGTAAATGTCACAACTGTCCTTGGCAACACCTTGACCGGATTGCTTCACAGTCTAAACCTTTGATTAAAAATCAAAGTTTAGTTGAGAATCAATAAATTGATTCTTAGTTGTGGTTCTTCAAAGTGTAGAAATCTGGATAAGATCGATGTAGCTTCTTGAAGAATTCTAGATATGATATTGTTGAGCGCAAATAGTGATAGCAATTCGAATGAACGAGACTTGTGCACAAAAATGCTTGTAATCTTGTTAATTCTGGGTGTTTGATCCTTGGTGCAAAGTACTCTATTTATAGTGTGAGGTCCAACGTTCATCTTGCTTGAATTCGAATTGTATCAACGTCTATCTTGTAACGGCTATATTTAGTGACCGTTCTGATTTGTCAGTATTTCATCCAATAGAGTTGCTTCATTTACAACGTTCGAATGTACTTCCAGTTTGTTGGATGACTGACTATAAAACTGAGTTTCCTGATCAGTTTTATACTGACTATGTCAGTTTTCAGTTTACTAACTGACTAGAGCATTAACTGAGTTTTTACTCTTCTTCAAAAACTTTAGTACTCTATTTATCTGATTATATGTGACTGAATCAGATTACACCATTCCTTATAAAGATCATCTAAGATATCATTGTCCTTATGATACTTAGGTCTTCTACAAGATCCGTAAAGTCAGTTCAGACCATCACAGACTTACCTGAATTCTAACTTTACAGTCTCGGTTTAAAATCTTCATAACTGAGTTTGAACCCTTAGTTGTTCATTCTTACTTAACTGAGTGTGTGCCCCTCAGTTCTTCAAATACTCAGTTCGTTCCCTCAGCCTTCAGTTCTAGATAAGCCAACCAAGTCTGTGTTCCTCAGCGAACTTACCTTCTTCAGTTCTGAGTGAACTTTCAGTTCTAGGTGTACATCTTTAGTCTTAGGTTCAGTTCCAGTTATTTAGATGATTTCCAGTTTCATAGATGATTTCCAGTTTTAGTTCTACGACACTTCTATCTATTACAGTGCTTGTCTGATATAACCTATGTAATTATCAGACTCTAGTAAAACCTATACATTCAGTTTTAGACATCTTTTAGCTTTCCACTATAATAGTTAGTTTCAGCACTTCATCAATAGAGTGTTAACAAACATGTTCTTGAATAAGATGAATCATCATCAAAACTAAATTTTGTTCCCAACAGTAATATTATTATTATGAATAATGAAATTACTTTTGTTATTATACATTTTTTTATTGCCATAAACAAATTTATTATAGTATATATAATAAAGTCCTTAGTATTAAGCTATGATAGAGAAACCATAATAGTGATTATGGTTGATGAGATCTCGACTCACTTTAAATGGTTTGATACTTAAATATATATCTCGATCTATTCGTATTTACTATTAAATGTGACATTCATGGTATGGTTAGACTATCACGTATTATATGTCTTTTATCTTATAAAAATAGTGATAATCTCATCTATCCTAGTGTAGGGATACTTGGTCTGTATGTGGATGTGTTTTAGAGAATGCGCATGTTAGATTGACCCACTTACTTTAGTGTCACACTATGTGACGGTTGTGTAATTATCCTTAGACCGGAGTCTTCATAACATCATGGTGTAGATTGTCATGCTTTTACGCTATTGAGGTTTCCTCTAAGCATGGGGTGATCATTCGGTAGTGCTTGGGTAAGATATTGAAGCATGCTTAGGATTTATGTTGCTTGTTCGGAAATTGCGTATCGTAATAGTATGAGTAAATATCCGAATGGGCCATCTTATAAGGAATGTCTTATTTTCGAAAGTCTTTGTAAAGGAGAAGTAATGAGTTACTTCTAGGGAAAAAGATATCCAGATTATAAGATATTGTCGGTATGTTTTGACACTCGAGCTATGACCATATGGGTAATATATCAGTGATAAGATTCTATTTACACAATAACTGTTTCACATGAAAGGTAGTAGTCAAACCACTTTACTTTTCCGATGATTAGGGATAATGACATGTTGCTAGACGCTAATCATGATCGTTAGCAGTGAAGAGCATTGTGGTAAATATACTTGATACTTATGGGCAACATATTCGGGAGTCTAGCGGGTCACACACATATGAGCTTCTAGCCAGAATTAAACAGTGGTTATAGTGATAACCAAATGAATAATTATTTCTACCGACTATTAAATGTTATAGTGATAAACTAATATAGTTGTATTTATTTATTATGGATAAATAACACAAGATATTAATTTGTAGATTAATTAAATGACCACAATATATATATATATATATATATATATATATATATAGTATGTGTAGTTCCAAATGTGTGTGTGTGTGTATGATACAAATGTATTTTACAATTTAATTAATGGATTCTTTAATATAAGATATTAAATAAAATAGATAAATTAAAAAAATAGATTTAATTCATTAATTCCATACATTATTGGGAAAATGTTTTCTGTCTCCCTACTCCACGCAGGAAGCTTCTCCTTAGCGATTTGGGAGACATACATATGGGGCTCCACTTCCCCTATATAAGTAGAGGTGTCAAGCTACTTTCTATCACAATTACACAACCATTATCTAACTAGAAAATAATAAAGCTTCCTAGAAAGAGTATTCAGAGACAGAGAAAAGGCAGTCTAGAAGCTGAGTATTTAAAATACTAATCCAATCAAGGATTCCGGTAGGAGGTTCGTGTGGATCAACGGTAGAGGTCGAACACTTGAGCGGCTCCGTCTACACTGTAGACAAAACTTTGATCTATTTTAGATCTATCTGGTATGAATCTTTATAATTTCACTTTGTTTATTGTTTAAACGAAGTCGATTCTGGTTAAAAGAAAATAATAATTTTAAAACGAAGTCGATTCTGGTTGAATCGTTTAGTTAATCAAGGAAAGACTGTTTGAAAACATCAAAGCATAAAATACTCTGTATATTCCAATGCACAATTAATGCAGTAAATCGAAAATTCAAAAAATTAGATAATTATAATTTCTAACTAATACTATTTTGTAATGTGTGTGTAGCAACCTAAATGATATATCTTTTATTAGCTAAATATGCCGACACTAATATGAGGTAGGTTTTAATAATCCCATTGTGGCAATGCGAATTACGAAGTTTACTATTTAGAAACCTGGTTAGTTTTATATCTAAATAATAAATTTTGTACATGATCCGGGTATAAAGGTAGACCTGAATCACAAACCCGAGAGGCACAGGTAACCCGATCAATTCGACATAATCATCAATGTGATGATCATTGAGACTCAGAATTTCATAAGAGACATATATTCATTTTTGACATAAGCCAAATCGGATCAATACATGTTTGAATCACAAACACAAGGTTTCATGAAACATTCGTCAAGAACATCATATGGTTTCATAGAGAGACTCAAGATATACAAAACCATATACTTGTTCAGAGACAAAAATCATGAATCACCTGTTTTAGACATGATTTACGCTGTCAGGACCCGTATAAGTATGGTACAAACACGAGAATGAATTTATAACATACTTATATCTTTCAGATTGACTCATTCCTTAATCAAAAGTGTAGATGAGATTTCATAAGTCAATCTGAGAGAAATACAAGGATAAAAGAAGACAAGTATCATACTGGTGCTTACCATTTTCGATTTAGGTTAGTTATGAGCCCAGAAGTGTTGCATGTTCATTAGATCAAAATAAAACAGCCACCAGACTTTATTAAGTGTAACAAGATCAAACCTTTTTCTCGATCCATTTCTCAAGACTTCGATTCAGTTATAACTCATCAAAGGAATGATAGATGAAGCTACCACGCCTTTGAGATGGTTTACGAGACTGCATGTTCAGGATATGGCAACAGATTTGGATTTAAGAAGTTATCTCATCATTATCGGAAAGTGGAGAGCGGCTAGTTTCGTTAATCGAAGGAAAGAGGACAACTTCATAGAAGACTTAACCTTCTCAGCAAATTCATAATAGTAGAAGGATTCTCGATCATGAAGACAATCGGAAAAATGAGACAGTCATCGGAGATAGTTCTCCGATTTAGGGTTAGGAAGATGAACGAGTTCCAGAAGCTGAGAGTTGAGAGGGGTGGAGAGCATTCAGGAATGTAAACGGCAAAAAACTGAAGGCAGAGTTAGGGTTTCAGATTAAATACAATAGGATGATTAATTAGTTAGGCATGCTTAGAAATTTCTGGCCCAGGGATTAAAGAAAGATAGATGTTGGGCCGTATATGAAAGGCAGAGCCCAAATTTGCAGTGTAGGAAATTTGTATTATAACACCATATCATATATAATGTGATGATAAAAAAAGTATGTACATCAAACATAGTTGTTTTTAATCATTTATGGTGTGTAATTCAGGGTACCTGCAAATACAACGAAGATGCCTTTGTAAGTCATAAAACTTCTTGGCAGGGTTAGTCATAGATAAATTATATATATGGCCCATAAGTTTAGGTACTATAAAATTAATCAAACATACAGAATACTGTGGGCACAACAATATCCCAACAATTCTCCCCCTTTTGATTGATTTTACAAAATACCTACGCTCCCCATAAATTGCAGCTTCCCCTACATATGTACATCTCTCCCTACTCTTTTGAAAAAGGAATCAAAAGAAGGTCCTAAAGAGGAACCATACATAGGTCACTACACAGCTTTTCGAACAAAGCCTGGGGTAGAGGCTTCATGAAAATGTCGGCGACTTGCCGCGCAGTAGGCACAAACTCTATATGTTGGTCCGTTGGAAAGGCTGACACAAGTATAGCGGGGGGTGAATAAACTTGTCACCAAAAATTAGATTTTAAGTCTGATTAAGTTCAATTTAATACTTTTGTGGAGTTGAGATGACTTACCAGAGTATAAGTCAAACTGACTTATGCTGAAACTGAGTCAACCGGCAACAGATATATTTTGCCTTTATACGGATCTTTGTTGGTCCCAGAGAAGGGTGAAACTATAGTCAGAGGGGGGGGGGTGAATGACTATAGTGGAGTTTCAAAAACTTTTCTTTTATTTAAAAGCTTTTGGGCAGCGGATAAGTCCATTCTTACTATGTTGTTTTAAAATCAGTTTAGACAATCACAGATATAAGTTATGATGTAGGCAAATTAAATAAATGCTGTAAAGTAAATTGCAGAAATTAAATTGACACAAGGCTTATAGTGGTTCAGGGTGGTGTAATCCCTTAATCCACTCTTCTCCTGTGATGATCGGAGGAATTCACTATTGTTTTCACAGATACAATAGTATGATTGTCCTTGGCTTCCCAAACTTCACAATCTACAAGACTATCACTCCTTGACTGCAACAGCTTCAGTGATTCAGTCTTCCTTGCTGCTCCTTGAGACCAAAATCCTTCAACAGCTATCACAGATTCAACTCATTCTCGATTGCCTCGATTCGATTTGCTTGATTTGATGTGAATGTGATTCACACACTTGGTTGATCAATCTCAGCCCCAAGTATGACTTTGTAGCTCTGATATCTGAGTTGATCACTAGATGTTTCCTTGTAAGTTCAGAGAGAAGGCTTTTCAAATTGACAGAGTTTTCACTTGATTTTTCTTTTCAGTTTTTTCGTCATTTTCTCTGTCTGTCAATGCCTTCTATTTATAGCCTTGAATAACCTTGATTTTGAAATTCCGTCCGTTGGCTATATTAATGAGGTAATAATCCTTGATTTTATTCTTGATTCCCCATTAATTGCATTCTCCTTGATTTCAGTGATCGGATTCTTTCTTCAAAGGTATAGCAGAAAATCCGTCCTTGATTGATCCTCTATTGATTGTGCATTTAATGCATGATCTTCTGAATCTTCAACGTATACTAAATCTGATCTGGTAAATGTTACTTCGCCGTTTTAGACGGTCGAGTGATCCTTCCGACTTAGCCGTTTTAGCTTTTCCTTCACCGTTTTCGTCTTTACTTCACCGAAAGTGAGTCCGCTTTGCCGATTCACTTTGTTTTCTTCTTTGTTTCGTTTGAGGAGAATCTTTGTACTTCACCGATCTTTGATTTGGGTGAGATCGGTGTACACCATATTCGAATATTAATGTACATCGCTTGTAGTATAACTTAGACTTGTCCAAGGTCATCACAGACTTCCTTGGTTACAAGTCGGACCTTTAATGTCTGCATTGCTTCTCTGCTTGGTGCTTGGTGGCTTCACTCTGCCGAATATCTGTTTTTGCTTTGCCGTCCTACCAACTAGTACAATACTTGTCTGACTCAACTTATACAACATGTCAGACTCTAAGTAAAGACTTATACAAAGAATTCTAATTTATTTCAGGCTTGCTATAACAGCTAGTATGGCCATCATCAAAACATAATAAAATGTTCCTCACAATTTCCCCCTTTTTGATGATGCCAAAAACCCTCATAAGCCTGAACATAAGTAATCAAAACAACAAAACAAAATTTCAACGATTTTATTCATCCATCATAGGTCAATAAGATATTGCATCTTTTTATTTAAAGACAGGGCACATAGAAGTAATCTAGAAATCATTCAGATATTGTGTAAGATCTACTTCTTCACATCTTCAACCCTGATGCCTTTGCCTTTGCTGCCCTTGCCCTTTTCTGTTGGGCTTGCCTTCTCTTTACTGCTTTCAGGGCTTGCCTTCTCTTTACTGCTTTCAGGCTTAGAACTTCCTTCCCCATTTTTGGTAGCACTAAAAAAGGCTTCAAGATTTGTTGGTGCTGTATCAGAATCAGGGAGAGGTCCATACCTTCTCTCCAGTATCTTGTTGTTGGCCTCACCAACTTTGAGTAGAAGGTCCAATTGCTGGCCAGAATGCTCCATTACCTCATCCAGATGCTGAATTTGATGAGCATGAGCATTGAGAGTGTCCACCAATGGCTTAAGATTGTTGTCCATTGTCTCAGCATGGAATTCAAGATTGGTTTCGACATGATGAGGAATGAGTTGCTGTAAGTTGCAAAGTAAGTTCCCTTGCCTTTCCATGACTTCATCCTGAATCTTGATGTGATTAATGAGGGCCTCAATCTTTTGGTTGAAGGAGGTAGCTTCACTCCTTAAGGCATGCTTCAAATTTTTCCAGCTGTAGTATTGCCTTTCCATGTCCACAATGAGGGGTTGAATGTCCAGATTGAAGACTCTTTCTGGATCAATTTCTTCTGGTGCCACATGGGCATCCTCTTCATCCTCATCATTTTCACCCTCAGCATCTTCACCTTTCTTCTCCTCATTTTCCACTTCAACTTCTTGCACTTCCTTTTCCTCTTCTTCCTTTTCATTTTGTGCTTCTTCTTTTTCTTCCATCTGCTCTTGTTCTGCCTCATTAGACACAGGGTCATTTAGAGGTTGTTGTTGAGTGTGAGCTTCTTCATCTGCTACTGTTCCTCCTTGTTCAATTGTGGGGGAGTTGACAATTTCGGCTGAGTGAGCTTTATCATTTGGCTCATTTGATTTGTTTGTCAAGCTGTACCAATGCTTTTGAAAAGCACTTCTTGGAGAGTCAGTTCATCATCAGAAATCCCCAAATCTTCTTGATTGGTTTCAAGATTTCTACCTCCTAGGTGTTCATCCTCTGACTCATCTTCTGCCTCATATATTTCTTCCTCTTCGATGAGGTGATTTCGTATCCTTCCTCGCCTTCCTCAGGATAGGTGATTTCCTCTTTGTTGCTTTTCTTCTTCCGTTGTTGTGTCGTCACTTATTGTCACAGTTCATTCAAATTCTTGATTCAATCAGAGAGGTGCTTTCATGTCTTTGTTTGGGATCTAGTTCTTCGTCCCACTCCCGATCTACTACCTTCAGGTCGCTTTCTTTTGCTCCCAGCAATGGGTTTGGGCTTCAAGGAAGCCTTGATGTAGGTAAACATGGTTTTTGACTTGTGTGGGGACTGTAGATTGGTGGGTTGTACCTTCAATTTGTTGAACAGGTGTTGAAGAGGGAACCCATATGATTTCCTCTTCTAGAAATCGCCCTTTTTTCTGTAAACCCTTGCTTGGTGCCGTTGTTGATTGATCAATTTCCTTTTGAATTTGGTCCTTCAATCGATTGAAAACAAACGTTGCCCAGTCGAATTTGGTACCTTCGTAGATGATGGCCATTAGTCTGATCCGAACCTCAGTCAGATTTTCCATAGACCCCTTTCTGCCCTCGATATTCTTGGTGATGACTGGTGCAAATTCCGCGAATGGAAGTTTGAGCATTGATCTGGCAGATTGTATGTTTTGCTGTTTCTGCTGGGATTCTTGGCTATTTCAGCCCAGAATTTCTGGACGTTAACCGTCACAAACTTGACATTGGCTGGACCGATTATTGAAAGTTGCAGATATCTGTTTAGTGTACCAGGCGTTATGACTATGTCTCTTCCAAAGATTGAGCTCGTGATGCGGTCGACTTCAGTCTTCTTTGTGCTGGGCACAAATTTGGCGTTTTTCCAAAACACAATCAGATTTTCATAACAAATTCCAGTGATTGGGGGGTTTAGGAAGGTCATCAGCCCCAAATTTGAACAGCAGTCAACCAAGCGTTGAGCTTTCGTATCATTATCACAATACGATAGATAATGTTCTGGTTTGAAGAATGAACCAGTGATGATTGACTTCTCATAGTATTTTTAGTGGGAGAGATTGTGGAAGATGAAGCCATTGATAGTAGATAGATGTTTAGAAAGGAGTTCTTCAAGTTTTCAGTGAAAATCAGAAATAGGGTTTGTAATTTGCAAGAGAGCGTAAAGATTTCTGAAAATCTCTAAGTCTTGTTTATATAGTGTGATTTGGGTAGTGTGAACGTGGTTTGAATATTGAAGGATTTTGTGACATAATGGCGTGATTTTGTGTATGTGAATTGCGATATTCGGCGTAAATGGGAAGTGGTTTGAGGTAAGTAATGATAGAGCACGGGAATCGAGGAGTTTATAATTGAAAAATAATATAATTACCTCCATGATCATAAGTTGATCTCCACGTGTGTAATCTTTCACAGAATAATCCTCCATAATTTCCTTATTCTCCACGTGTAATCAGAATTGATTTTGTTCACACTTATAATTTATCCAAGTCTTTATTTCGGTGAAGTGCCTTGGGTGGTCACTTAGCCGATCCAATGAGTTCTTCACCGAGGTGCTCCATTTAACTGCTCCTAACAATCGGTTAAGTTACCTTCATTTGGATACCGATGCCTTACCGCAACATCTCCTCGTAACGGCAAAGGTTGTACCAGTTGATGAAGTCACTTAGCCGATTACTCCGGTTAGCCGCTATTTGATACTTATTCAATTTCAATCATTCTAACGCAGATTCTCAACATACTAAATCTTTCATAATCGAGTGGTTTATTGAAGATGTCACCAATTGATCTTCGGTGGGTATGTGTTTTAGGATGAAATCCCCTTTTCAACATGGTCTCTCGATGAAATGATGTCTTACATCAATGTGCTTTGTTCTTGAATGCAATCATGGATTTTCGATAATAGATATTGCACTTGTGTTATCACACATGATTGGAATTGTTTTCTCTTCCACTCCATAGTCCCTTAGTCGTTGTCTTATCCAAAGTACTTGTGCACAACACTACCGCCGCTATATATATGCGCTCAAATTGTTGATGTAGATATGGAGTTTTGCTTTTTCTTGAACCAAGAGACTAGTCCGGTTCCTAGCATTTGACATGTTCCAGAGGTGCTTTTTCTATCTATTTTGCATCCAAAGATAGTCGAGTCCGAATATGATATCAATTTAAATCCTCCATCTTTTGGATACCAAATTCCAACATTTATAGTGTTTTTCAAGTATTTGATTATCCTTTTAGCTGCTAGAAGATGTGATTCTTTTGGTTGAGCTTGAAATCTTGCACACACTCCTACTGCAAATGCTATGTCAGGTCTGCTTGCAGTTAAGTATAATAAAGATCCAATGATTCCTTTATACATTTTCTGATCAACATCCTTTCCTGCTTCATCTTTTCCAAGTATGACTCTGGCACACATTGGTGTGTCTGCTGTGCCACTTGTATCCATCCCATACTTGTGTATCAAATCTCTTGTGTACTTGGCTTGACTAATAAAAATGCCATCCTTCATTTGCTTTACTTGAAGGCCAAGGAAATAGTTTAATTCTCCCATCATGCTCATCTGAAATTTGCTCTTCATCAGGTTTGCAAATTTCTCACAAAGCTTTTCATCCCCTGATCCAAAGATTATATCATCAACATAGATTTGTACTAGCAATGTGCTTGCTCCTTCCTCTAGTTTGAATAGAGTCTTGTCAATAGTTCCTTTGTTGAATCCATTCTTGATCGAAATTGTGATAGTGTTTCATACCAGTGCTCTAGTGCTGTTTGAGGCCATAGAGGGCCTTCTTGAGTTTGTATACTTTGTCTTCTTTTCCTTTGATTTGAAATCCAGGAGGTTGTTCTACATAAACTTCTTCTTCCAAAAGTCCATTTAGGAATGCACTCTTGACATCCATTTGATAGACTTTGAAGTCTTTGTATCAAACAAATGCTAGAAAGAGTCTGATTGCTTCCAATCTTGCTACTGGTGCAAATGTTTCATCATAATCTATTCCTTTTGCTTGAGAATAGCCTTTTGCAACTAGCCTTGCTTTGTTTCTGACAAGAGTTCCTTGCTCATCCATCTTGTTCTGAATACCCATTTTGCACCAATGATGTTGGCCATATCCGGTCCTGTCTACAAGTTCCCAGACTTCATTTCTTTCAAATTCATTTAGTTCTTCTTGCATGGCTGTGATCCAATCTGCATCTTGGATTGCATCATCTATGGTCTTGGGTTCCACTTGTGATAGAAAGCAAGTTAGCATGTGCTCAGGTTGTCTTACAGTTCTAACTCCTGTGTGAATATCTCCAATAACTTGTTCTTGAGGATGGTCTCTTAGCCAATTTAGATCTCGGTTGAAGTTGTTCTTCACTTGGTGCTTCCATACCTTCATGCTGAGCATGAACTTCAACTTCAGGTGCTTCTTCTGTTGTATTGATATGTGGCTCCTCTTGATTTTCAAAATGATGATTCAGGATAGTAGCTGGTATGGTTGCATTTGTATAGATTTCCTCTGTGCTACTTTCTCTTCTTGGTCTTGAAGATCTTCACCATTTGTATTTGGTTCATCAAAACCACATGTATTGATTCTTCAATCACCAATGTTCTTTTATTGAGTACTCTGAATGCTTTCTTTGGTGTCGAGTATCCCATGAAGATTGCTTCATCAGCCTTCTCATCAAAGGTATGTAGCTGGTTCCTGTTTAAGACAAAACATTTTGATCCAAATATATGAAAATATGAGATATTGGGTTTTCTACCATTCCATATTTCATATGGAGTCTTTCCATGATATTTGTTGATGATTGATCTGTTTTGTGTATGACATGCAGTGTTCGTTGCTTCAGCCCAAAACCTCTTTGGCAAGCATGCTTCAGCAATCATTGTTCTAACTGCTTCTTTGAGAGTTCTGTTTCTCCTTTCTGCTACACCATTTTGTTGTGGAGTTCCTGCTACAGATAGTTGATGTAACACTCCATTTCCTTCACAATAGGTTCTGATAATTTCATTTAGAAATTCAGTGCCTCTATCTGATCTGATCTTGATAATCTTTAGATCTTTCTCATTTTGGAGTCTTCTCAGCAAATCTGGTAGCTTCTTGAGTGTTTCTTTCTTCTTGTTCATGAAAATGGTCCAGGTGTACTTTGAGAAGTCATCCACCACTACAAGAGTATATTTCTTACCACTCACACTTATCTGGTGACTGGGTCCAAACAGTCCATGTGTAACGGATGTAGAACTCTTGTTGTAGATTGATAAGGCTTTGACTTGAATGAACTTTTGATCTGTTTTCCTTTCTGACATGCATCACATAGACTTTCTTTCTTGAATGTGATCTCTGGAAGGCCTTCAACTAACTTGCTCTTTGATAGTTTGTTGATGGTCTTGAAATTCAGGTGATTTAATCTTCTGTGCCAAATCCAGCTTGTTGATTGTTTATTCTTGACAAGTAGACAAGTTTCTGCCTTGGATGTTCTCCAGTCCACCACATACATGTTGTCTTGTCTTCTAACTGCAAGAACTACTGTGTTGGTTTGGCTGTGAATCACTTTGCATCCTTCTTTGTTGAAGTGCACATTGTAGCCTGTTAGGTGTTATGCCCGAAAGACAATTTTTGTAATTGTTTTATTTAATAAATGAATTGACATTATTATTCATATTTATTATTCTCATATTCACCGATGTGACAATAGTATTTACACTACAGAAAACCCTAAAGTATATCGTTTATGTAATCACTTAACTCAGTGTATGGAATATACACGGGAGGATTGAGTTAGTGAAGATGTACTTAAAATACAATTAGCCCATAGTGAAGTTAATCGAGATTATCGGGTCTCTCCTTTAACGTGCTATTAATGCGTCCAGAACACAATAGGTGTAATTGTCTTATCCGGACTTTCGGTTAAGAGAACCTAATGGGGCATTTATATATGATAGATATATCATATAGGGCAAGACCGATTTGATTAGAGTTCACGATATAATTCCGTAATCGAGAATTCTTATCGAATCAATGGATGATCATATTTATGGATATATCTTAATCCTGAGGTGATCACGAGTCCAAGCCGCTTGAATCGGTATGAAGTTTGACTTGACGGTTAAGGATTACACCGAGTCTGTGATCTTAATTACCCCATCTTGGCATTGTCTTGAATTGAGTGAGTAGTACGTGTTATCACAGATACGGAATCCATTCCTTCCATTTATGGAAGTAGATAGACGATTCCTTATTTGTTAATCCTAGAAAGCGATCGATCCATGGAGTTCATATTACACCGATTAGCTACCGGTGAGTTTTATGAATTAATTGATCACTAGGGGTTAATGGTAAATAAGGATAAGAGGTTCGAAAAGGGTTAACGGTAACTTCCGATTTAGAATGAGCGATCATGGAGGATTAATCCATATGTAATGATTATATCAATGGACGCTTATTATTATTCTCGTGATGAGATAAATATAATCTTATAATCGGAGGAGTGCGATCACGGGATTATGGTGGCATATTCTGTGATTGATTTATCGAATATAATTATTACATTTCGTAAGATAATTAATTATTTGATTTATCGAGTCACGATTATTAGTCCATGGTCCCCGACGTGCCTCCAAATATAGCATAGCTATTCTCGGATGTCGAATCCTAATAATATTAATTTAGTTCTTGTTGGACTTTATTAAAACGATATGTGAATTAATTGTTTAGTGGACTATTAAATTAGTTGGGCTAAATAATTAAATATGTGGAAAAGACATTTTCCATAATCTTTGCCCAATTATTGTGTTATGGCAAAATTAATATTGACTAGGTCAATATGTGTGAATTTCGCCCGTTGTCTATTTTATGGAACAAGAAATTATTTTCTTGTGATTTAATAAGACATGTGCATAAAATATTTATTGGATAAATATTTATGGAAAGAAATAAAGATAAATATTATTCTAGATTTGTTTTAGAATATTATGGGATTATTTTTATTTAATGGATTTATTTTAATTGCAAAATAAAATCCTTGGAGGCTAAGTTTTACTCTCCTATATAAAGAGAGTTCTCCCAAGCCTTACACACATTGTAAATTTCGACTTCCATCTCTTAGAGAGAGGAAGAAATTTCGTCCAAGGGTGTTTAAGGGGAAAATCTTGGAGATTTTTCCGGGTAGCATATCGGAAGGATTCGAGACGAGAATTTCCTTCCACCGGGAGTTGCTTGGATCACACGTACGGAAGATCGTGGTGCTCTTCACATCTACTTGCAATCTTCCTATTGCGGTTCTTCAACTTGGATTTTGAGATCCAAGATGTATGATCTACAAACCCCTTGTAGATATAGATCTAGTTATTTTATTACGTGTATTTTATAGATGTAGATCCTTAAATCGCTTCCGTTGCGGATGATATTACTAACAGTGGTATCAGTCGCCATGGTGATCTATATTTATACGTATAAAATATTAGATGTAGGAGTGGTAAAACATGTAGATTTTTTGTCCCAATTTTTTTAAAAAAGGGGGCCGATGCACATGCTTAATTTTTTTTATGTTATGAATGTCTTGGTTGAAGAGATGGATTGGGGTTGGTACTGTTTACTCGTTAGATCTATTGTAGCTCCTTTGTTTAGTAACAATTGAGCATAGGAATTGTATTTTATTTATGTCAATTTTCGAAATTTATATGTAAAAGTAGCATCTTTTATTGTAATTTTGAATATCCGGGCTAGAAAAGATGAAGTTCTTGCTGGAAAATTGAAGATCAAGGCGAAACCCAAGGTATGAACGAGGAGAAACGGATAAAATTTTATTAAAAACTCCTACAGGACTTTCTGCGACGCTGAAAAACGTCGCTATAAGTCCTGTTTATAAATAGATGCATGCGGCTAGGGTTCAACATGCATGCGGCTGCATGATAATTTTGGTAAACCTAATTTCCATCTCAATTACTGCCGTATGGCAGAGAAAAAGAAAGGAAAAAAAATTTATTTTTGGAATATATATATATATTTTTTTTGGTAAACAGCCGCATAACAAAAAAATATAAATAAAAAATAAAAAAAATTTTGGATTAATTATAATAAATCGGATTTATTTAATTAAAAAGGCCTTTCTCCTCTCGGGTGTTCGTGGTTCGTGATCCGACGGTTCGAGTTCAAGATTCGAAGATCAAGACTCGAAGACATAGATTAAGTACTTTACTGCTTTCCTATAATAGATTAGATACGTGGATACCAACAATCCATCTCGGTGTTTAAATTTTCCGCAATTTATTTTTTATGTGTTTGATCATAAAATAGACATAAAATCGGAATTGCCATGACATGCATCATATCATAAATCCACTCCATGCATACATGTAGAATTTTAATTTTGGTAATTAAAATAGGCATGTATACAAACTCGAGTAATTAGTTGAAATTTATTTAATACGTGGTAATTAATAAATTTAGTAACTAATCAAAGATCCGAGGACGGGTTATGAAATCGTTAAGCCTTTGGGTGTGTGTTCTCGGTGAACCGCCTTAAAGCCCAAACGAGATCACGTTTTCGATCGTAGTGTCTACGAGATTGAATGATGGTAAAAGAACAATAAATCTTGGATAAAAATGGTTCGCTTATAGGTTGGGTGGTCAACTGAGCTTCGCTCGACCGACTTAACCCTCCTAGTGTGATGTATGCACGGGGGTCCGGCAAGACTAAGATACACTGGAGAGCGGAGGGGTGATTCCTTCTTATCTCAATAGGGTTTGTCTTGACCCGATTTCGTCCGATCGTCACATATGTTCCAACGAATAGGACGGGTAGGCTTGCCTACGTTACCGACACCATTCGAATCCTTGATTTGATGAGCTTTTATGTTAACATCAAAAGACGTGGTTAGTTAACCCACAACCACTTCCAAAATATTGAGTGGGAGCGGAGAGGCGACTGACCAACCCCACGGCCTCTACTATAGATACAAGTAAGTGAGAGAAGGGTGACGCCGAGGCGCTTTGATTTCGTCCCCCTAAGGATGGTGTTCACCCCTATCAACATTCATGGCTTGGTCTCCGAAAGGATAGGTTTTACTGGTACTCATCGGGTCACCGACCTATCCTAAGACGGCACACTCGGGCGTACTAAGAGATCCGATATAGTAGGTCACACTCATCATGGGTATTTTTGATAATATCTAGGCTAAAAGGAAGGTAGTCAATGAATAAAGGGATGTTCGATTCTCGTGGGATGTTCGATTCTCACAAGTTATTCATTGACGAGATTGTCTCGATTTAACCGTCATCTCTTTGACCTACCCTAAGGCGGCACTGAGATGCGAGGTTAAAACCTTGGAATGGTAGAGTAGACTTAATTTTAGTTTACAATTCCTAAAATAAATATAGTAGTGTTAACTTGAATTAATATATGTCATTTTATTTCTGACATTATATCCCTTACTAGATTGCTTAAATTTTATAATTGACTAGTATTGACTTCGTTAAAAAATGGAAAGTAACTAGGACGTTGAACTAGTTAATCGATAAAGCAATTAATTTTCGAAAGAGATATTTTCTCTTAAGCCTTTTAAAAACCAGTGACATATAGGTATGTCACTAGTGTCATTCGTGTCAAACGGAAGACAAACTTAGTCTGATCAAAGGTGATTTCGGACTTTGAAATTCTTCTAGTGAATTTTGAGTGTGTAGTAATTACACAAGTAATTTTCTAATTGAAAATTCGGAAAATCATGAAGTGTTACTAGTTGGACGATATTTGGAATCGATGAACTAGTGGGAGCTTTATGATTTATTGTTTTTCTAGAACATTAGAAAAGTATAACTGACTACACACGTAACCGTTCTAATTGAAAAACCGGAAAGTCATGAAATGTCGCTAGTTGGACGATATTTGGAATCGATGAACTAGTGGGAGTTTTATGATTTGTTGTTTTTCCTGGAAACATTGGAACTATGTACGAAAGATTTTCTAATCGAAAAAATCGAAAAATCATAAAAAATAAAGCATTGCTCGTTAGACGGTATTTGGAACCGATAAACTAGTGGGAGCTTTAATGTTATGATTTATTGTTTTTTCTGGTATATTAGAAAATCCGAGAAGCCCCGACAGTAACACTCGAAATAGACATCCCACGGTTCAAGAGTAGTGTCTACTCAAACGAACGGCCCGTTCAAGACTGTTTCCATTTACGGAAAGTCAAGAATGGGAGAATATGTCTAAAAGTGTTAGTCATCTAAAGCGAGAAAATTTTAAATTTGAACCGAAAATTAATTAAATCGAAAATCATAGGATAAGGACGGTGATTTTGGATCACCAACCTATGAATCTAGGCGATTTTCTCGAGCTAAGTTCTTTGGCGAGAACAAGGTAGCGGTGCATTTAACGATTAAAGGAGTAAACAACGGGCGGTTAATTTTAGCTAGAATAGTGGGAGTGATATAAGGAAATGAATCTCGGATTCAATCCTTGGATATCGCGGAAAAATTATTTTTCATTTAAGATTCGTTGGAGCGAATGGATTTACCTTATATTCGATAATTTGTTTGTCGTATAGAAAGTGAATATACCATTTGTAGTGCGAATCTAAGACTCGAACTTTTGTTTGATAAAGTCAAAACCACTTAGAATCGCTTTGAAATATGTATATAAAACACATCTTAAGAACTATTAAAAGCAATTGGTTTCTATATTTAGATAAACACTTCTTCATATTCCATAGTTAGTGCATAGTCCCTAAAAGACAAGACACAAGAGGCGGCTCGGGGTGATTCCTTTTCTCCCGATCTGGTTATATTGTCTCAAAGGTTCAATGACTAAGTTTCTTTTCAATCGGGAAAGGATAATGGTTATAAAGAAGTAACATAGCTTGTTCATGATGATCTTCGGGGTCTGATGAAAGATACAAGCTAGTAGGAGCTTCCGAGTAGTGACTTCTTGTCTGATAACTATTCAAACGCTCCGGTAAGTTTATCCAAAATATTTTTGAGGTTTCTCTGTTTTCAACAGAGATAGAGTATTCTATACTTGGAATAGGCCATTCATAGTCCTCGAGACTGATGCTCAGCATGCCTCATTGTGACATGTTCTCACTAAGTAAGAAACCGTTAAATTGCCTTACATAGTTTTAGATGTGCTACAATACACTGCTTAACTCAATTGGAAGAGAAATAACGGTTTACATTGAAATGTAAGACCGAGAAGTCTACCTAGAATATGCTTTGGAATTCATAGATAAGGTGTGGATTCGGTTCACCCCACTTCCATAAATATAAGCATTTAGCACACGGTGCTTGAAGGTATGTATGGAAATTTCGCGAACACGTTCGGTCAGTGACCAATCGTTCTATATCTTGTAGCATTGAGAAAAAGGTTTGTTATAAGATTCTTGAAATCGGGAAGGGATAGTTATAATGTTGCGTCCTTTCTGATAGAGTCTATGAACAGTAAAACCTTAAACCTTGAAGTACGTTTACTCAAGGTAGTTACTAACTGATTAAAATCAGACCATATCCAACATCGGTTGTTGGTGATAACACTAAATACTACTAAACTAGATCAGAAATTCGATCCACCCGGAATGTAGTGGGAGTATGGTTTATCCATTACCCATTACGCGCTGCGGACTTTGTAGTCGAGGATCGATTGATGACCTATGGCTCTTTTGTGAGCGATATAGGATTACGATAATAGAGGTTGGTTTAATAGCCATAACCACCCCGTGAATGGAGTTCGGTACTCGATTCTGTTTCATACTCTTGTAGAACCACCTGGCGCCTCAGCCCAAGTGGGGAGTAATTGGATCTACACGGAAAGAGTAGAAAGCATAGGAAAGTTTATCTTTGAGCAAATCTTGAGTGGTCTAGGGGTAATTCCCAAGAAGTAGAGAGTTAATCGGACCTTGAACTCTCTTACCACTTAGTATTGCATGATTTCGTTCAAAAGCGAGAAAATAGGGGTGATTCCACGAGACTTTCTTGCCAAACAAGCGGAGTCTGGATTCATTCGAACAAAATGGTATTGCCTTATGAACTTATGACGGGATATTTATCAAGGCTTATGTCCTTTGTGGATAAAAAGCAAACCTCTCGGTCATTGGAAGTCATATATTTCTACAATATGTGGATTTGACGAGAATATTGATAAGTCTTTTGTAGACTGGATATCAATTTTAGTACATGATAGTGAATATATACATACATATATTAGTGTTTGTGAAGGATAACACTGCTCCAGTTGGAATCAACATGGGTGTGTTATCGAAGTCGAAATCGACAATGCCACAATTCTCTGCATGAAGAGAATTGGACAACATTCGAAGAGTTTGACTCGGTCGAATTCATTAGAATCGATCCTTTGGTTTCCCATCCATCTTATTGGTTAAGATGATGCATCTGTGTGTATGCAACATTCAACGAGGAAGTTCTACCCTATGCCTCGGGAATGACTCTCTAAATCTTCGGATCAAGAGAAATGGGATAGATTTTCTTTCTAGTAAGAGATTGTCGAGGTTATTGAACGTCAACTTTGATCGAATCTTAGATTCGGCGGTTACCAAAGCAAGTTTAGTATGTCCTTTAGTATCTTGAAGAGAACGAGGAACAATATGCGGACATATTCATGTGTGAACTTGGATATGTGTGATACACTGATTTTGACTTTAAGTCAGATTGAGGATGATTGTTAAGTCGATCTCGGGCTCAGTGTTTACTCAGTACCACATGACTAGATGGACCGGTAACGTTTCGATTCTACGGATCGTCTCGAGCCGACAACCTGACTAATCATTAAGACCCATGACATTTAGATGTAGGTACTCCCGAGTCAACGACCTATCCTACGACGGCATACTCGGAGTGTACTTTGGAATCTGAAATGGTTATGATATGCTTAATGGGTACTAGAATACGGGATGGGTCTCCATTGCTTTAGAGCAGTGGGAGATGTGGTTTGTTGTAGTTTAAATAATAGGGTGTGCTCTAAAACAATTAATCACATGCTTTCGTGCAAGTGGGAGATTGTTAGGTGTTATGCCCGAAAGACAATTTTTGTAATTGTTTTATTTAATAAATGAATTGACATTATTATTCATATTTATTATTCTCATATTCACCGATGTGACAATAGTATTTACACTACAGAAAACCCTAAAGTATATCGTTTATGTAATCACTTAACTCAGTGTATGGTATATACACGGGAGGATTGAGTTAGTGAAGATGTACTTAAAATACAATTAGCCCGTAGTGAAGTTAATCGAGAGTATCGGGTCTCTCCTTTAACGTGCTATTAATGCGCCCAAAACACAATAGGTGTGATTGTCTTATCCGGACTTTCGGTTAAGAGAACCTAATGGGGCATTTATATATGATAGATATATCATATAGAAATTTGGACCGATTTGATTAGAGTTCACGATATAATTCCGTAATCGAGAATTCTTCTCGAATCAATGGATGATCATATTTATGGATATATCTTAATCTCGAGGTGATCACAATCAAGCTGCTTGAATCGGTATGAAGTTTGACTTGACGGTTAAGGATTACACCGAGTGCGTGATCTGAATTACCCATCTTGGCATTGTCTTGGATTGAGTGAGTAGTACGTGTTATCACATATACGGAATCCATTCCTTCCATTTATGGAAGTAGATAGACGATTCCACTTATTTGTTAATCCTAGAAAGCGATCGATCCATGGAGTTCATATTACACCGATTAGCTACCCGGTGAGTTGTATGAATTAATTGATCACTAGGGGTTAATGGTAAATAAGGATAAGAGGTTCGAAAAGGGTTAACGGTAACTTCAGATTTAGAATGAGCGATCTATGGAGGATTAATCCATATGTAATGATTATATCAATGGACGCTTATTATTATTCTCGTGAGGAGATAAATATAATCTTATAATCGGAGGAGTGCGATCACGGGATTATGGTGGCATATTTCTGTGATTGATTTATCGAATATAATTATTACATTTCGTAAGATAATTATTTATTTGATTTATCGAGCGGCCGATTATTAGTCCATGGTCCCGACGTGCCTCCAAATATAGCATAACTATTCTCGGACGTCGAATCCTAATAATATTAATTTAGTTCTTGTTGGACTTTATTAAAACGATATGTGAATTTATTGTTTAGTGGACTATTAAATTAGTTGGGCTAAATAATTAAATATGTGGAAAAGACATTTTCCATAATCTTGGTCCAATTATTGTGTTATGGCAAAATTAATATTGACTAGGTCAATATGTGTGAATTTCGCCCCTTGTCTATTTTATGGAACAAGAAATTGTTTTCTTGTGATTTAATAAGACATGTGCATAAAATATTTATTGGATAAATATTTATGGAAAGAAATAAAATAAATATTATTCTAGATTTGTTTTAGAATATTATGGGATTATTTTTATTTAATGGATTTATTTTAATTGCAAAATAAAATCATTGGAGGCTAAGTTTTTCTCTCCTATATAAAGAGAGTTTTCCCAAGCCTTACACACATTGTAAATTTCGACTTCCATCTCTTAGAGAGAGGAAGAAATTTCGGCCAAGGGTGTTTATGGGGAAAATCTTGGAGATTTTTCCGGGTAGCATATCGGAAGGATTCGAGACGAGAATTTCCTTCCACCGGGAGTTGCTTGGATCACACGTACGGAAGATCGTGGTGCTCTTCACATCTACTTGCAATCTTCCTATTGCGGTTCTTCAACTTGGATTTTAAGATCCAAGAGGTATGATCTACAACCCCCTTGTAGATATAGATCTAGTTATTTTATTACGTGTATTTTATAGATCTAGATCCTTAAATCGCTTCCGTTGCGGATGATATTACTAACATAGCCTTTGTCACAGAATTGACTGATGCTCATCAGATTGAAGTTAAGTCCCTTGACATATGCCACATTTTGAATCTTTAGATTGTTGTTGAGTATTATGCCTTCCCCCTTAATCTTGCCAGGGTTTTCTTTGCCTCCAAATGTGACTTTGGGTCCATCAAAAGCTTTGAAGTCAGTGAGCCATTTCTTGTTTCCTATCATGTGTCTGGAACATCCACTGTCTATGTACCAGACATCCTACAAAACAGATTAATTAAGTTTAGGTACCCAACCTTTGTTTGGGTCCATACTGTTAGCAATCATGCCTCCCATACCAAGTGTGTATCCAAAAGGTCTTCTTTTGGATAATTGAAGTCATCAACTTCATATGTATAAGGCATGGCGAATAGCTTCTAATATTTTTATGAAGGTATTACGATACTTTTCTCCACCCTTTGGTGCATTTACATCCTTCTACACTTTCCAATATGCAATTATGAAACCTTTCTTGCTTCATGTGTCTAGAGGCAGATTGGTTTTCTTAAACACATGATGCATTTTGTGGAATGGTTTCCTCTTGTATTTTGGAGGTGCAACATTCAATCATCCTCACGAAGGGTAAAGTCTGCCTTTACCTTTCAGATGGCTGTTGTTCTTGATTGACTGGAATGAGGATTTAGTCTGCTGTTTCACTACACTAGGTTTTGACTTCACCGGAACAGGATGATCTGTTGGAACTATGGTCTGTCCCTTTCTAAATTTTGATCCATTAATGGTCCTGAATTTAGAATTGTGTTGACCATTATTCCTACTTTCATCCTGACTGTTGTAGCCAAGACCAGATCCGATCAAACCTTTTTGAGGGTTTGTAAGCTGGTGCTTTTAGTGGTGCAGTGGTTACCTTTACTGGTGAGGAGATTTTCTTAACTGATCTGTTAATAACAGATGTATGATCATCTGCTTTTTGTTGATCATTTAAGTAGGTCTCCTTACTAGTTAATTCAGCTTTTGCTTTATCCAGTTCTTTCTTTAATCTCTTATTCTCTTTTCTTAGATCCTTGCATTCCTTTTCCAGAATTTCATGATTCTTTTCAATTTCATCAAATTTAGTCATGAGATTTTGGACTAGGTCTGCTGTATCTAATGGGAGACTAGAAGATTGTGCAGTGTTAGATGTGGATGCATTTGATGAGGAACATGAACTAGATGTTACCTCAGTTTCATCTGATTCTTTAGTCATTAAACATAGGCTTGTTTCCTCAGTGTCTGAGCTATCACTTTTATCTTCATCCAATTATTTGGTCATGAGGCATAGACATGCTTTTTCATTTTCTGAGCTGTCTTCTTCATCACTATCAGCTGAATCATTATCAGATGATTCTTCATTCTTTTCACTGCTGGATTCTGCCTTGAGTGCCTTCTTGCTTTTTCTCTTTTCAGATGCTTTGCACTTCTTCTTTTCATCATCTTTGTCATTTTCTTCAGGACAATCAGCCTTGAAGTGACCTTTCTTGTTGCAGTTGAAGCATCTGTATTCATCATCTTTCTTCTTCATATCTTTGTTTGAGCTTGACCTCTTGTTTGATGATGAATTCCCTTTGAAGGGCTTAACTACGCTAAACACATCAAAGCGTTTAACTAATAAAGCTACCTGTTCTTTTAGTTCATGTGTCACTTTGCTGAGGCATTCGGCAAAGTTACTTTGCTGGGGTGCAGCTAATGCAGTAATTTTGGGTGTCTCTGCCGGAGCACCATCTTCACCATTCAATTCGAATTCATGAGCTTTTAATTGGGACATCAGTGTCAGAGTGTCAGTGCTTGCAAGATTTGTTGTTCCTCTGATTACTGATGTTATGATCTTCCATCTTTCAGGTAGTCCTCTCAAGATCTTCAAGCATACTTCTTTCTGAGGATATATTTGTCCAAGCTGTTGCAATTCACTGATGATGCTTGAGAATCTGTTGTCCATTTGATCAATGGATTCACCAGCCTTCATTTTAAAGTTGTCAAATTTCTATTTTGCAACAGATAATTTATTTTCTTTAACTGCTTCAGATCCTTCATTTATCAATGATAGCTTGTCCCACATCTCCTTCACTGTTTTGCAGTCTTTGATTCTCATGAACATGTTGCTATCTAGGGTCTTCAAGATCATGTCTTTTGCAACAAAGTCCAGATTTGCTCTTCTCCTGTCATCCTTGGTCCAATCATTTTTAGGTTTGTCAATTTCCTTTCCTTGATCTGCTCCTGTGCCTACCACAGTAGTGATTGTGATTGGTCCATCATTAATTACATCCATCATCTCTTCATGAGTTGCTGCAAGATGAGATAGCATTCTTATTTTATATTCATCAAAATTATTAACATTAAAAACAGGTACTTTTAACAAGAAGTTTGAGGAATCCATCAGTGCAAATGAAGATATAAATGTAGCGTATAGAAAACTCGATTTGAAAACTACTTTGAAAATATGTGATCTCCTTGTTACGTAAATTAGATCTGAGCAGGTTACGATACTACTAGGAACACCTTTGCTCCGATACCAATTGTTGGTCCCGAGAGAAGGGTGAAACTATAGTCGAGAGGGGTGAATGACTATAGAGGAGTTTCAAAACATTTCTTTTATTTAAAAGCTTTTGGGCGTGGATAAGTCCCTTCTTACTATGTTGTTTTCAAATCAGTTTAGACAATCACGGATATAAGTTATGATGTAGGCAAATTAAATAAATGTTTGTAAAGTAAATTGCGAAATTAAATTGACACAAGGCTTATAGTGGTTGAGGGTGGTGTAATCCCTTAATCCACTATTCTCCCTGTGATGATCGGAGGAATTCACTATTGTTTTCACAGATACAATAGTATGATTGTCCTTGGCTTCCCAAGCTTCACAATCTACAAGACTATCACTCCTTGACTCGCAACGGCTTGATGATTGATCTTGGCTTTCCTTGTCGCTTCATTAAGATCAAAATCCTTCAACAGCTATCACAGATTCAACTCCTTCTCAGATTGCCTCTGATTCAGTTGCTTCAGTTTGATGTGAATGTGATTCACACACTTGGTTGATCAATCTCAGCCCCAAGTATGACTTTGTAGCTCTGATATCTGAGTTGATCACTAGATGTTTCCTTGTAAGTTCAGAGAGAAGGCTTTTCAAATTGACAGAGTTTTCACTTGATTTTTCTTTTCAGTTTTTTCATCATTTTCTCTGTCTGTCAATGCCTTCTATTTATAGCCTTGAATAACCTTGATTTTGAAATTCCGTCCGTTGGCTATATTAATGAGGGAATAATCCCTTGATTTTATTCTTGATTCCCCCTTAATTTCATTCTCCTTGATTTGATGATCGGATTCTTTCTTCAAGCGTATAGCGAGAAAATCCGTCCTTGATTGATCTCTATTGATTGTGCATTTAATGCATGATCTTACGAATCTTCAACGTATACTAAATCGATCGGTAAGTGTTACTTCGCGTTTAAGAACGGTCGAGTGATCCTTCCGACTTAGCCGTTTTAGCTTTTCCTTCACCATTTCGTCTTTACTCACCGAAAGTGAGTGCGCTTTGCCGATTCTTTGTTTTCTTCTTTGTTTCGTTTGAGGAGAATCTTTGTACTTCAATCGATCTTTGATTTGGGTGAGATCGGTGTACACCATATTCAAATATTAATGTACATCGCTTGTAGTATAACTTAGACTTGTCCAAGGTCATCACAGACTTCCTTGGTTACAAGTCGGACCTTTAATGTCTGCATTGCTTCTCTCTTTGGTGCTTGGTGGCTTCACTCTGCCGAATATCTGTTTTTGCTTTGCCGTCCTACCAACTAGTACAATACTTGTCGACTCAACTTATACAACATGTCGGACTCTAAGTAAAGACTTATACAGAGAATTCTAACTTATTTCAGGCTTGCTATAATAGCTAGTATGGCCATCATCAAAACATAATAAAATGTTCCTAACAATCTTGTTGTTTCTAAGAAAAAGCTTATGAGTATGCAAAACTGAATTCTGGTGAATGTCAGTTTGTCACCGTGAGTGAATAGCAATCAGTTTGTTTAGTTATGCGGTATGAAAAACTTATATGAAAACAATGACACAAACTATAATAAAATTGACAATAAGTAAAATGCGTAAAGTAAGTAAGGCAAGAATTATAGTGGTTCCAGGTGGTGTAATCCTGTCAGTCCACTCTTCCCCTGTGATGCTGAGGAAAATTCCACTAGAACTCTTTGAGGTAGTTGGTTACAAAAAGTCCTAATTGATAGCAATTCAGATGAACAAGACTTGGGCACAATAACTCCTGTATTCTCGTGTTGTTGTGTAGTGATCTTTGATGCCAAGTCCTCTATTTATAGTGTGAGGTCCAACGTTCATCTTGCTTGAATTTTGAATTTTATCGATGTCTATATTTTTAGATGTCAGATGTCAGTGACCGTTCTGACATGTCAGTGCTTCATCCAATAACATTCCCTGATTTGTAACGTTCATATGTAAGTTCAGTTCTTTGGATGACTAACTTTAAAACTGAGTATCTTGATTAATTTTAGTCTAAGTATGTCAGTTATCAGTTTGTCAACTGACTTAGAGCATTGATTAAGTTTTTACTCTTCTTCAAAATTTAGTACTCTATTCATCTGATTTTACTTGACTTAATCAGAGTTCCGCCTTTTTTTAAATAAATCATCTAAGATATCATTGTTCTTATGATTCTTAGGTCTACATAGAAGATCAATAAAGTCAGTTCAGGCCATCACAGACTTACCTGAATTCTAACTATACAGTCTCGGCTTTAATCTTCATAACTGAGTTTGAACCCTCAGTTCTTCATTCTTCAATAACCGAGTCAGTGTCTCTCAGTTCTTCATCTACTGAGGTTTTTCCCTCAACCTTCAGCTTCTAGATAAGTCAACTGAGTTTGTATCCGTCAGTGAACTTACCTTCTTTAGTTTTGAGTGAACTTTAGTTCTAGGTTCTGAGTGACATTTTCAGTTTACGTCAATATCCAGTTTTCTAGATGATTTCCAGTACTCAGTTTTACGACTCTCTAACTATTACAGTGCTTGTCTGATATAACCTATACAATTATCAGACTCTAAAATCCTATACATTTAGTTCTAGACATCTTTTAGCTTTTCACTATAACAGCTAGATTCAGCACTTCATCAATGGGGTGTGAATAAACAAATAGATAAATAAGATGAATCGTCATCAAAACTCAAATTTTATTTCTAACAATTTTCCCCTTTTTGATGATACCAAACCCTCCTTAAAAGAAAAGATTAAAGATAAAAATAATGCAAAAACAAGGTAAAACGAGAAACTGGATATATCATTAGAATTCACAAAAACCGGAATAA
This sequence comes from Gentiana macrophylla, assembly GCA_026214975.1. Taxonomy (NCBI): domain Eukaryota; kingdom Viridiplantae; phylum Streptophyta; class Magnoliopsida; order Gentianales; family Gentianaceae; genus Gentiana; species Gentiana macrophylla. The sequence continues at coordinate 109,434,555 of CM047805.1, forward strand.
GTTACACAAATGATGATAAAAACTGAAATATAAGCTAAGCATATTTTTGTGTAACTAAAATGAATTTTCTTTGTTTATCATGAAAGTGATATTCATTTTCCAACTTTGTATCTTCCTTGGAAAAGGTTCTGAGATAGTCAACTTGGCTTGTCAACTTCAATTTTCTCCATAGAGCTAACTTAGGAAGATCGCTTTCACGTTTGTAGTATTCTTCAAATTTAGCAATGTCTGCTTTCATTTGTTCTTTCATGTCTTTGATCTAAAGTTTCTCTTCAATCTTCTACATCTTCTTGTCGTTTGCCATTTTCTGATTTTGAAATTCATCAGACAAGAAGTAAGTAAGAGATTCTTCATAATTCTTGTGATTGTACTTGGTCTAGATAGGATTGTAATCCTTAACAAATTTTATCCATAGATCCTGTGTAAGAGTAGCTCGTTTCTCTCCAGGTTGGCTGTATTTCAAAATAAGCTAATCATCACTAAGTTCATCAGTTTCTTTGATATAGGATCTGGTTGCTGACTTTCCTTTCTTCAATTCTATCAGTTCAGCTTCTAGCTTCAGCTTCTCTTCTTGTAACATTAGCTTTTCTTCTTCTACTTCCACTTTTTTGGCATCATACAACTGATTGATTAATAAATGAGTTGCTTTTTGATCATCTAATATGCCTTTTTGAGAAGTTAGAACCTCTTTAAGCTGAGTTACTAAGCCAAAAATTCTATGATTCAGGTGCCATTCAGCTTGAGCTTGAATTTCATGATCCTCCGTGGTTGTGATTTCAAACTTTTTCTTCAGTTTGAGAATTTCAAAAATTGAGTTAGAAGTTGTCTTCTTGATAGTGTCTAGCTTTGAATGAACTGAGACATCTGTCTTTGTCCTGTAATCCAAGTATCCAGATATTCTTGACAGTAGAGCATTGTACTCTTCTTTCTGGTTAAGCATATTGTCCAAGGTTGTTTGGACCTTGTTCGGTTCTTCAGCTGTCAACATTTCCGTTGGATCTTGTTCTTCTTTGATTATAGACTAATTGTTATCTTCTATCAACATCTGTTGTTGATTGTCAGCTTCTTTTTCTACTTTCTGATTGTCAGTTGTCTGATCCCCAACTGGCAATTCTTTCTGCTGAGTATTAGTTTTGCCTTCTTGACCTTCAGTTTGTGCTTCTGGCTGTAAAACTGTACTATGTTCTGCTTCTTTCCTTGAATCATCATCCTTATCATCGTCTTTCTTCTTTAAAACATCCTTCAGTATAGATGATTCAGGAGCTTTTTCTTCAAGTTTTTTATAGCATCTTGTAAGGAATTCATACACAGGAAATAATGCATATAAGTCTTCTACTCCAAGGATTTCTATGAAAAACTTTTCTTCAGTCTTTAGAATATCCTTAACTGATTCCCAAGAGTCTTCCGTTTTGAGCTTCATCCTCATCAGTTTGATGATTCTTTCAGGTTCAAAGATGTATTCTGATTGCTGAAATTGTTGACATAGAGAACTGTAGTATCTTTCTTTTCTACATGATCCCTTATGAAGTGATGTCTCACATCAATGTACTTTGTCCTTGAGTGCAAAACTATATTCTCAGTTATGGCTATTGCACTTGTATTATCACACATTATAGGAATCAAACCTTCTTCTATCCCATAATCTCTTAACTATTGTCTTATCCATAAAACTTGAGCACAACAGTTTCCAGCTGCTATATACTCAGCTTCAGCAGTTGATGTTGAGATTGAGTTTTGCTTCTTACTGAACCATGACACAAGTCCATTTCCTAGTAAATGACATGTGCCTGAAATACTTTTTCTGTCAACTTTTCATCCAGCATAATCTGAGTCTGAGTAGGATATCAGCTTGAATTCTCCTTCTTTTTAGTACCATATCCATACTCATGTTGTGTCTTTAGATACTTGAAGGTTCTCTTGACAACTGCAAGATGACTTTCTTTAGGTATGGTTTGAAATTTGGCGCAAACACCAACTGCAAAGGATATGTCTGGTCTACTTGCTATGAGGTAAAGTAGACTTCCAATCATTCTTCTGTAGAGAGTTTGATCCACATCCTTGCCATCTTTGTCTTCATCTAATCTGTTGTTGGTTCCAATAGGTGTTTCAATGCCACCACTTTTCTATATTCCAAACTTTTTGATACCAATTGTCGGTCTGATGAATGAATATTCCTTCATCCATCTGTTTTACTTGTAAACCAAGAAAGTAATTCAGTTCTCCCATCATACTCATCTAAAATTTTCTCTTCATCAAACTTGCAAATTTTTCACAGAGTTGTTCATTTCCAGATCCAAAAATAATATCATCAACATAGATTTGAACTAGGAGGGTACTTTCATCGATTTTCATTCTGAAAAGGGTTTTGTCAAAGGTTCCTTTGATAAAGCCATTGTCTACCAGAAACTGAGATAGAGTTTCATACCAAGCTCTTGGTGCCTGCTTCAGTCCATAAAGTGCTTTTCTCAAGTTGAAAACTTTATCAGGTTGATCCTTAATTTCAAATCTTGGTGGTTGTTGTACATAGACTTCTTCTTCAAGTACTCCATTCAACTCTTAACGTCCATTTGGTATACTTTGAATTTCTTGTAAGCTGGAAAGGAAATAAATAATCTGATTGCCTCTTATCTTGCTACTGGAGCATAGGTTTCATACAATTCTATCCCTTCTGCTTGTGAATATCCTTTGGCTACAAGCCTTGATTTATTTCTGACAATGTTTCCATCTTCATCAAGCTTGTTTCTGAATACCCATTTTGTGCAGATTATGTTGACATGATCTGGTTTATCCACCAATTCTCATACTTGATTTCTTTCGAATTCATTGAGTTCCTCTTGCATGGCTCCCTGGATCTTTTAGTGCTTCTTTTATATCTTTAGGTTCAGTTTGAGATAAAAAAAAAGCATGCAATCATAGAATCTAATTGATTTCTTGTGCGAACTCCTTGTTGAAAATCACCAATCACCTGATCTTTAGGGTGATCTCTCACCCATTGATGCACTGGGGGTAGCATAAGAGGATCTTGATTTTGTTGTACTGGTTCTTCATGAATTTCTTCTTGATTTCCTTGAGCTTGATTATCTTGAAGTGGGTCAATTTCATGTTGTTTATTTGTAGGTTTCTCTGGAAATCGAGCCGATCCCCGATCTGATGCGAAGATTCTGAAATTCTAAACCTTCCAAAGTCAACATAAACTAATTCTGGAATCATTTTTTACTGAGACTGAGAAACTAGTTCTTGTTCATCTTCAATTGAGTCTCCAGTAAAGTTTGGTTCATCAAAAACTACGTGTGTAGATTCTTCATGCTTGAGTGTCTGTTTGTTTAGTACTTAAACGCTTTACTGACACTTGAATATCGCAAAAAATATTCCTTCATCAGCTTTGGCCTGAAAAGTCCTGAGCTAATCTTTTTCAATATTGTGAATAAAACATTTGCTTCCAAAGGCATGAAAGTATGAGACATTTGGCTTCTTTCCATTCCAAATATCATATGGTGTGTTTTAATGACTTTTGTGCTGGATATACAGAAACCCGAATCCGGATCCGATCCATAATTGGATCGTCAGATCTGATTCTCAGCATCGATCGAGACACTCGATCATGCACATCGGAAGCAATGAATAAATTCGTTTACGATTTTACCACAAAACGATTCGCATAATTAATTAATCTCTACAAGAAGGTTAGTAGATTTACCCAAACCGGAGAGAGATGATAAAATCGACCAAGGGAGAAGCCGTAGTCTTCCGGATTGTATCTCCTAGAGACGACTGGTGGACGTCGATCCTCGCCGTAGAACCACCTCGAATATGCACAAGAAAAACCCTAGGTTTTTCTTCTCTTAATGACTAGAACGAGAAAGTAATTTTTCTCTTCTTTTTATCAAGTGTGGCGCCAATTGTAGTCTATTTTGTGCTAGGAGGAACTCTCTTTATATAGGAAAAAAACTAGTCAAGAGAGTTATCCTTTTCACACCACAATTACCTATTCCCAAAAGGAAAAGATATTTTTGCTACAAAAATAAGAGATAATTCCCAAAAAATCAATATCTTAATTTTTCCATTAATTATCCAACAAATAGATAATTAATTAATTACACATATGAGATAATCTAGGAAAATTTCTTCTCCTAATTTATCCAAAAGTGAGGCGCCATTTTCATCATTATTTTAATAGAAAATATCTTTTCTATTTTACATATTATTTACCAAATAAATAATATTGAATATTCATTAAATAGACCAACTATTTAATTTATTCTCGATGTTCCATTAAACGAGAAAACACTCGCGTGTTAGGAGCCAACCCGGGAACCATGGACCCATAACCAGTAGCTACAATAAATTAAATAAAATATTGATCGAACAAAATATTTCTACTCAACTTATTAATTCCGGAATTACGCAACCATAAATTCGAAACTGAACTCTATCGATTATAGATATAACTTATTCTCAAAACGTCGAGTCGAGTCGATAAGTGTCCATCAATATAATCATTACATATAAACTAACCCTCCATAGACTATCCGTAATGAAGCGGGATTATTTCCGTAAACCTTCTTCAATACATCTTATCATTATTTACCATTAACCCACTAGTGATCAATTAGTTCATAACCAATACGAACTCCACGGATCGATCAGTTTCTAGGATCAACAAATAAGGAGATTGTCTTTCTACTTCCCGTAGGAAGGAATGTATTCCATATCTGTGAGACACACACTTCTCACTCATTCCAGAATAGTGCCAACGTGAAAGTGATTCGGACCGCGCCTCTTAGCGATCCTTAACGAACACATCAAACCCTATCCTGAAACAAGTAGGAGTCTGTAATCACTTCAGGATTTAGGTTAATCCATATATGATCATCTTGTGATTTAATAAGATTTCTCAATCACGGAATTATATGAGAAACTCAGATTAAATCGGCCCAGTCCTATATGACTCTCATCATATATAAATGCCCCACTTAGACAACAAATGTCGACGGTCCGGACAAGACGGTCACACCATAAAGTGTTCTGAGCGCATTAATGGTGGTTAAATCAATAGCCCCATACTTTGATTAAGTTCACCACGGACTAATAGTTCAGGTGTATCACCATAAACTTAATCCTTATGTGTGAAACACACTAAGTTTTATGGCTACATATGATACAACTTGGGATTTTCAGTAGTGTATTACTTACAAGCAAGAAGCAAGTAATAAGATGAGAATAAATCTGTCATTTATTAATTCTAAAAATAATTACATAAATTGTCTTTCGGACGTTACTTCCAACAATCTCCCACTTGCCTGTAAGTACAAGCAACAATTGTCTTTCGGGCACACTATACCTAACAATCTCCCACTTGCTCGTAAAGACAAGCAATGATTGTTTTTAGAGCACCTCACCCTTATTCAATCTATCCACAACATTCTCCTACTTGCTCTAAAGCAGATGAGACATATCTCTCAATGTCATACCCGTCAAGCGCTCATCAGTGACAATAGATGCCACGCGACTTGGTAAACTAATCAGTTAGGTTGTCGGCTCGAGGCGATCTTTAGGACCGAAACATCACCTCTTTGCACGATTTGTCTGACCAGGTAGTACTTTATCTCAATATGTTGTTGACCTTTGGTGCCTACGAAGATCATTTGCATGAGCTACCTCTCAACTGTTTTCACAGTAAATTGATATCGGCTCATCGAGACCTGGAATCACTTCCTGATCCAACAAAGAACTTCTCAAGCCACACTGCCTTTTTAGCTGCTTTGAAAGCTGATATGTATTCGACTAACAGAGTCAAACTGGAAGTGCTGGATTGCTCCAGTCTATAGCTCCATAATTATGAGTAAACACTGAGCCTGAGATCGATTCACGATCATCCTTAATCTGACAAAAAATCAGAATCAGTGTAGTCAACGACACTCAGGTTCACACCCGAATGAACAAGCATACGATTCCTCGTTCTCTCAACATACTTGAGGATGCACTATACTGCTTTCAACGTCCGAATCCATGACTCGACTTTTATTCACTTTTAATAACCTGACTTTCTATATCCAAAAGAGAAGCTATCCCATTTTCTCTATATCCGAAGACTAAGAGAATTATTCCGTGAGGGGTTGGGTAGGAAACCTCTCGTTGAATTCTGCATTTGAAAATGCATTATCATCTTTAACCAATAAGATGGATAGGATAATGCCAACAACTTGTTCTCATGAATTCGACCGAATCAAATTCTAAGAATTTAGTCCACTTCTCTGATTCAAAGAAGCTTTGGCTCGTCAGTTTTTGACTTCAGATAATGCACCCAAGTTGCTTACAACTGTTGCAGTGTCATCTTTGTCATTAACACTAACGTCTACTACTTTACCAATATTGATTCTCCAGTCTACAAAAGACTTATCAATATTCTGGTCAAGCCCACACATTCCAAAACATGTGACTTTTAATTACCTGGAGGTTTGCTTTAATCCATCAATGGATATAAGCATAGGCAGTCAATCTGCCATTGGATTTAAGCTAAAACCCTTCCGTTCCCAATGAATCTAAGCTCCATTGTTCGGCAAGAAAGTTTCAGGGAATCACCCATGTTAATCTTTCTGCTTTTCATAGAGTCAAGCAAGGCTGAGTGCTGAGAATGTTTCAGGGCATCACCCCTATTTAACTATCTACTTCTCAGGGAGTTACCCCCAAAACCACTTAGCTTTGCTTTGAAAGTTAAACTTTCTCATTCATTCGTCTCTTCTACATGTAGATCCAATTACTCCCACTGGGCATGAGACACTCAGGTGTTTCTACAAGACTGTGAACAGAATTGGAGTAACAAAACTCCATTTACAGGTTTATGGCATTGAACCAAACTCTTATTATCAGAATCCTATACAGCCCTTCCAGAAGAACCATATGTAATCAATCACCCCAAGCAGACTGTAAAGACTGCATAATCACAGCGGGTCAATGGTTAGACCATACTCCCATTGTATTTGGGTGGATTGATGTTCTGATCTGGTTTAGTAGTATTAATCAGCGTAAACCCCAACAACCAATGTTGGATGTGGTCTGATTTGATCAGATAGTAACTCCTTGAGTAACTATACTTCAAGGTCTACTGTTTTTTTTTAAACATTCTTTTAGAAAGGATGTAACGGTGTAACAGTCACCATCTGATCTTAAGAATCTTATAACCAACCATTACTCATTGCACTAAGATACTTCATGAACAGTCACCATCTGAACGTGTCCTGCCTTCAAGCACTAGTGCTAAATGCCTCTATTTGCGGAAGTGGAGTAAATGTTATTCACTCTTTATCCACAAATTCATAAGCATCTTCTAGGTAGACTTCTCGGTATCACATAATAATGTGAACCGTTATTTTGTAAGCAATATCTAAATTGAGTTAAGCAGTGTAATGTAGCATATCAATAACTATACAACACAATACATGGTTTCCTTTCAGTGAAATCGTTTCACTCGGAGGTAGGCCGAGCATCAGTTCCAAGTACTATACTATAGCCTATATCTGAGCATGAAATACTCATTTCCCTGGTAATATCAGAGATTTCTCTAAATATTTAGATAAACTAATCGGCGTTTCGAGTAGCTATGAGAGAAATTGTCCACTACTCAAAAGCTCCCACTAGCTTGCATCTTTCATAAGACCCCGAAGGTCAATATGAACAAGTTGTGATACTTCTTCAGCTCTATTACTTTTTCCTAATTGAAAGGTAACTTAGTCATTTTTTCTTTGAGATAGTGTTCTTAGACTGGGAGATAGGAATCACACTTAGCCAGTCTTCAGATCTTATCTTTAGGATATATGCACTAATTAATAGATGCTGAAGAATATTTCATCTAAATACGGAAACCATTTGTCTTAATAGTTTATGATGTGTTACATATACCTTTTCAGTATTACTTAGTGGTTTTGACTTTATCAGACAAAATTCCGAGTCTCAGAATCGTATACAAATGTCATATTCACTTTCTTTGAGGCAACTATATTATCGATGTGAAAGTGAATCCATTTGTTCCAACGAATCCGAAAACAGAAATTATATTTCTTTGATATTCAAGAATTAAAATCAAAAATTTATTCCTTATATCACTCCCACTATTTTAGCTGAAATAACTGCTCGTTGTCTACTCTTCATCATGAATGCCCAGCTACCTTGTTCTTACAAAAGAACTTTATCTTCTGAGTCAAATTACTCGGTTAAGAAAGTCTCCAAGGATTCAATGGTTAGTGATCCGAAATCACTTTCCTTATCCTATATTTTCTTCGATTAATAATCTGGTTTAGCCTTTAACTTATTTAGGATGACTTACACTTGTAGACATTTACCTTCCCATTCTTGGATTTCTTTAAAGAAAATGGCCGTGAACTAGCAGTTCGTTTGAGTAGACACTACTCATGAACTGTGGGATGTCTGGTGAGATTAATACCAAATCATTCTCGTCATCTTTGAACTAATATCGGTTGTCTCTCGTTCCACACGAGTGACAGCAGTGACATACTCATTTCTGTCACTTAAGTTTGAAGGCTTAAGAGGGAAATCCTACACTGAAAAATTAATTGCATTCTAGATTTATGAGTTCAACGTTCTTGTTACGTTTCCACTTTTACGAAGTCATTGCTAGTCAATTTAACGTATTTAGCAGTTTAGATACCTTGAGATGATATGTAGTTGTGAAAATAAATAATGACAGAAATATAAATCAAACCATACACTACAACAAATAATAAATTTTAGGAATTATAAACGTGATGTCATGCATGCAGTTTATCCTACCATTCCAAGGATTTAATCTCGCACCTACAGTGCCGCCTTAGGGTAGGTCAAAGAGGTGACGATTAAATTGAGACAATCTCTCTCAACAATTGACTGAGAATCGGACATCTCCATTTAATTGTTGATTACCTTTCTTTTTCAGCCAAGATAATTCCAAAAATATCCTTGTGAGTGTGACCTACTGTTTCAGATCTCAAAGTACACCCCGAGTATGCCGGCTTAGGGTCTGTCAGTGACCCGACGAGTACCCAGAATCCTATCCTTCCGGAGACCAAGCCATGCATTTTGATAGCAGTGAAGGCCATCCTTAGGGGGCCGAAATCAAAGCGGCATGAGGTGTCACCATTCTCTCACTTGCTTGAGTCAACAGTAGAGGCCGTGGGGTCGGTTGTCACCTTCCCCGCTCCCACTCGTTATTTTGAAAAATATGTAGTCTTTTATGATTTTCAGAATTTATTCACAATCCGAAAAACAATAAATCATTAATATTTAAATTAATCCTCCCACTAGTTCATCGGTTCCAAATACCGTCTAACTAGTGTCACTTATTCACGATATTCCAATTTCTTGGATTTATAAATTCTTTGTGTAGACACTACACAATTAAAATTCACCAAGAATTTTAAAAACCCTAATACATTAGGACTTTATGAATTTTTCTAATAATTCCAAAAACAATAAATCACAAAATTAAAAGCTCCCACTAGTTTATCAGTTCCAAATACCGTCTAACTAGCGACACCTTATTCATGATTTTCCAATTTTTTTGAATATTTAGAAAATCTCTTGTGTAGACACTACACAACAAAAAATCACCAATGAATTTTATAGTCCTAATTATGTCATGATAAAAATTTTGGATCGTAGAATTTTATCTCAATATTTTGAAAACAATAAATCTTGAAAAGCAATCACCAACTCATCGGTATTAAACCATGGCTGAGCTTTAACCGAGTTCTCCGAACGGTGTCAGGATTGGCTAAGCCAATCCGTCCTCTTCGTTGGTTCATATACGACTGCTGGATGAATCGGGCTAAGGTCGCGCCCATTGAGCGAAACTCGCGGATAGCTTGACCTTGCGGACCCCATCGACGCGTATGCGAGTGTCGGAGTTGAAAATCGGGCTAAGGTTGCCCCATTGAGCCTCAGCTCACCTAACAGCTTGACCTTGCCGGACCCCCTTGGCTAACCCGTACTTAGACGGACAAGTCGAGTCGAACCGAAGCCCTGTTGACCGCCCGAACCAATTTTCGAACCTTTTTGCTCGGTTGGTGTCCAACTTTTTCGGATTTTCCAATTTTTCAATTATTAAAATTCTTTTATGTAGTCACTACATAATTAAATCCACGAATGATTTTTAGATCCCAATAAAATTCCGTTTGTATCAATTAATTTAATTAATTACCTAATTTAATCTAAATTAATTACGTATAATACATGCCTAATTAATATCACGATTAATTATCTACATGTATACATATGCTAGGAGTGGAATTCATTAATATGATGCATGGCATGGTTATATCACATAAATAATCACAAAAGAAAATAAATGCGAAAAATAAACCATTGAGATGGATCGTTGATACTCGTATATAATCTATAAATAAAAAAATAAAAGTATTTATCTTTGTTGCACCATCTTGATCTTGGACAAAAGGAAAAAAAAAAAAAAAACCAATCCTTTTCTTTTTCTTCTCTTCTCATGTGTGCAGCCGGGGTAATTCTTATATGAGGAGGATATTTGAGGAGTAAGTGACGTGGATGATTCTGGACCACACAGTTTTAGACCAAATTCAAACTGTGTGGTCCAGAATCATCCACATGTTGACATCAGCGTTCCAATTCCAATTAGATCACCTTTGCTTTCAGCAACAGCAACAGCAACAGCGCCGAGTGAAAAGAAAATTAATAAATACAACTATGCATCCTATATCCAAAACAATTTGGATCCAAAAAATAAAAAATAAAAAATTTCCAGAAAAATAAATACAACAATTTCCTATACCGGAAAAACGGGTTTACAACAGATCTAACGGTAAACAAGTACCAACCCCAATCCATCTCGACAACCAAAACATTCAACCACGCATTTATATATAAAAAATATAAAAGATGCAATATTTACTCAATTTCACTCCTTATTAATTAATTATGCAACCAAGATCGCAAAATCGCTTTAACCTGGCTCTGATACCACATGCTGGATATACAGAAACCCGAATTCGGATTCGATCCATAATTGGATCGTCAGATTTGATTCTCAGCACCAATCGAGACACTCGATCATGCACAGCGGAAGCAACGAATAAATTCGTTTACGATTTTACCACGAAACGATTCGCATAATTAATTAATCTCTACAAGAAGGTTAGTAGATTTACCCAAACCGGAGAGAGATGATAAAATCGACCAAGGGAGAAGTCGTAGTCTTCCGGATTGTATCTCCTAGCGACGACTGGTGGACGTCGATCCTCGCCGTAGAACCTCCTCGAATAAGCACAATAAAAACCCTAGGTTTTTCTTCTCTTAATGTCTAGAACGAGAAACTATTTTTTCACTTCTTTTTATCAAGTGTGGCGCCAATTGTAGTCGATTTTGTGTTAGGAGGAACTCTCTTTATATAGGAAAATAACTAGTCAAGAGAGTTATCCTTTTCACACCACAATTACCTATTCCTAAAAGGAAAAGATATTTTTGCTACAAAAATAACAGATAATTCCCAAAAAATCAATCTCTTAATTTTTCCATTAATTATCCAACCAATAAATAAATAATTAATTACACATATGAGATAATCTAGGAAAATTTCTTCTCCTAATTTATCCAAAAGTGAGGCATCATTTAATCATTATTTTAATAGAAAATGTCTTTTCTGTTGTACATATTATTTACCAAAAAAAAATTATTGCATATTCATTAAATATACCAACTATTTAATTTATTCTCGAGGTTCCATAAAACGAGAAACACTCGCGTGTTAGGAGCCAACCCTGGGACCATGGACCTATAACCAGTAGCTACAATAAATTAAATAAAATATTCATCGAACATAATATTTCTACTCAACTTATTAATTCCGGAATTACACCACCATAAATTCGAAACTGAACTCTATCGATTATAGATATAACTTATTCTCAAAACGTCCAGTCGAGTCGATAAGTGTCCATCGATATAATCATTACATATAAACTAACCCTCCATAGACTATCCGTAATGAAGCGGGATTATTTCCGTAAACCTTCTTCAATACATATTATCCTTATTTACCATTAACCCACTAGTGATCAATTAGTTCATAACCAATAAGAACTCCGCGGATCGATCAGTTTCTAGGATCAACAAATAAGGAGATTGTCTTTCTACTTCCCACGGGAAGGAATGGATTCCATATCTATGAGACACGCACTTCTCACTCATTCCAGAATAGTTCCAACGTGAAAGTGATTCGGACCGCGCCTCTTAGCGATCCTTAACGAACACATCAAACCCTATCCTGAAACAAGTAGGAGTCTGTAATCACTTAAGGATTAAGGTTAATCAATATATGATCATTTTGTGATTTAATAAGATTTCTCAATCACAGAATTATATGAGAAACTCAGATTAAATCGGTCCAGTCCTAAATGACTCTCATCATTTATAAATGCCCCACTTAGACAATTAATGTCGACGGTCCGGACAAGACGGTCACACCATAAAGTGTTCTGGGCGCATTAATCGTGGTTTAATCAATAGACCCCATACTTTGATTAAGTTTACCACGGACTAATAGTTCAAGTGTATCACCATAAACTTAATCATCATGTGTGGAACACACTAAGTTATATGGCTACATATGATACGACTTGGGGTTTTCAGTGTATTACTTACAAGCACGAAGCAAGTAATAAGATGAGAATAAATCTATCATTTATTAATTCTAAAAACAATTACATAAATTGTCTTTCGGGCGTTAATTCCAACATTTTGTTCACGAGAGCTTTGTTGTGTGTGTAGCAAGTTGTGTTTACTGCTTCTGTCCAATACCTTTCTGGTAATTTTGATTCACAGATCTTGGTTCTCCCAGCTTCTATGAGAGTTCTATTTCATCTTTTAGCTACTCTATTTTGCTGAGTTGTTGTTGTGGCTGCAAGCTGATGTAACACACCATTTTCACCACAATATTCTATAATTATATTGTTGAGAAATTCAGTTCCTTTATCAGATCTTATCTTGACAACTGTTACACCTTTTTGATTTTGGAGTCTCTTGAGAAGTTCTGTGAGTTGTTGCTTGGTTTCACTTTTCTTTGACATGAAAATTACCCATGTATATCTTGAGTAATCATCCACCACTACCAATGTGTACTTCTTTCCACTGACGCTGATAGGTGTGATTGGTCCAAATAAATCCATGTGTAGGAGTTCTAGGACTCTTGAAGTTGAATGCTGAGCTTTGTCTTAAAACTAGCTTTCACTTGCTTTCTTTTTTTGCAAGCATCACATAAGCTATCCTTTTTGTAAGAAATCTCAGGTAATCCAACTACTAAATCCTTTTTGACCAGTGTGTTGATGTCATCAAAGTTGAGGTGACTCAGTTTCTTGTGCCATAGCCAGCTGATTTCGGATTTGGTATGCACAAGTAAACATGTCTCTGAGACTGCTGTTGACCAATCCACAACATACATATTTTCTTTTCTTATTCCAGCAAGAACTACTTAATATGTTGATTCACTAACAACGATGCAAAAATCTTTATCAAATGTGACTTTGTATCCCATGTCACAGAATTGACTTGTGCTGAGAAAATTGTAGTGTAGTTCTTCCACATTTGATACATTCTTGATTGTAAGTCCATTTTTTATCAAGGTTCCATAACCTTTTGTAAGTCCGTCCTTACTTCCAAAGTTGACTTTTGGTCCATCCTTGGCAACAAAATCAACTAGATAGTCTTTGCTCTTTGTCATGTGTCTTGAGCATCCATTGTCAAAGTACCATATTTCCTGCAAGACAATTTAAAAAAATTTAGGTGCACAACTCTGTTTGGGTCCATAGGGGTTAGTTGTAAGTACAACTCGGGGGATATATTCATAAGGTCTTCTTTGGAGATTGTTGCACTTGTTTTCATATATATAAGCCACGCTCTCATAGTATCTGTTTCTGGATTGTGCCTTATTTATATGATCTCTCAAGTCTTTTGGCTGAAAATGATTTCCATGATGCTTTCTATTATTGAAAACTGAGTAATAACCATCATTCTGTCTGTACTGAGGTCTTTGCTGACTTTGGTAATGAGGCTTCCATTGAGGATTGGGGTAAGTCCTTTGCTGAGTCCTCGACGGAGACTTATGATAAGTTCTCTGTTGTGAATGATTGTTTCTATTATTTTTAATAATAGGTTCAAAGAAATTCCAATCAGCATCAGTTGGAAATAATCTGCCTTTCCCCCCTATCTGTGTGAATCTATGAATGATTAACATTCTTGGATTTACTCTGCTTGAAGTTTTTCTGGTTCTTGGCATGGTTGGCTCTTGTAGATTTGGCATTTGATCTACCATTTGTATTTCCTTGATGTGCAGCTGATTTACCTTTTGATTTATTGAACTTAGCTAACTTCTTGGAAAACTGATGTTGAGACTGAGTTGATTCACGTGGAACTGGTTTACTGGTTCATCATGCTTCTCAGTTGAGGAAATTGCTCAGCTACAAACTTAATGCCAGTTTTGACATTAGGTTAAGCAGCTTTGCTCGTTCCTTCCTTTGAAGTTTGATGTGTCTCAAATCCTAGGCCAGTTCTGTCTCTAGCAGCTTTGCTCGTTCCTTCCTTCCAGATTTGAATCCGTGGTGAACTTCACCGAGCAAAAATTCGATTCTTTCTTCATCGATGAGAGGCTGATCATTGATTCTTTCCTTTGTCAGTTTTGATCAGTTTCAACATGTTCAATTCAGCTTTCAATCTTTCGAATTCTAGAATTAGAGCTTCTTTTTCTGCTTTAATTGATTCATATCCAGCTTGTATAGTTACCAGATGATTCATCAATTCATCAAGAGTTACTTTTAATTCTGGATTTTTAGGATTAGAACCTGTTGTTGAAGACCAAGCATTCTGAATGGAATTGTGGGATGAGGTGTATTTAGAATTGGACACACAAACCTCATTTGAGTCTTTCCATATGTGTCATCAAAGTTGTGTCATCTAAGAGTCTTTCAATGCCAGCTTCATAGTCTGACTCATCTCCAGCTAAGAGAGCCCTTCTCCCGGTTCTTCTTGGCTAAGTTCTTTTGCTAGTCAGTTCTGGACATTCAGCTTTGTAATGTCCTAGATTTTTGTAGTTGAAGAAACGATATTCATCATCTTATCTTTCCTCATGAGTCTTTTTGATGTACTTCTGAGTGACTGGCTAACCACTTTTCATTCTTCTGATTCTGTTCATCATGAGAGCCATCTGTTCTTCCATTTCATCTAATTGTTGAAGATTGGTAGAGGAAGTTTCTTGATTGTCATTGGTTGCTGCTGCCAGAGCTGTTGTTTTGGGTTCCTCCAGAGCTTTGATCACTGTTGTTGTGATTGTGAAATCCTCACTGAATTCATATGCTTTCAGATCTGAGAATATTTTGAAGGAATCTTCTACATCAAGTCTTCTTGACTCTTCCATTGCTGTGACTTTCATTTTCCATCACATAGGTAAAGCTTTCAAGATTCGGGTGTTGATTTCTTTCTTGGTATATTCAATCTTGAGAAGTGCTAGCTCATCCATTATTGCGCTGAAGCTTGTTTCCATCTGTTGTTCTCTCCTGATTTCATCTTGAAGTACTGGAACTTCTGCTTGGCAACTGAGATTTTATTTTTCCTTGATGGAATCAGTTCCTTCACATACCAGCTGAAGTTACTCCCACATTCTTTGTAGTTTTGCAATCTTTGAATTTTAGATACATGTTGATGTCGAGAGTTCTGAGGATGATATCCATTGCAACATTGTTGAGATTGTTTTTTTTCGATCATCATTATTCCATTCGCTTTTGGGCTTGGGGACTTGACTTGTGCACCATGAATTGTCTGCATGTGAGTGATTTGAATAGGTCCATCAATAAGTATGCCCATCATCTCATCATGGGTGGCAGCAAGAAAAGACTGCAAACGATGTCTATATTCATCAAAGCGGTCCATGTTACACATGAGCATCTGTCTGGCATACTGATTGTTATCCATAGTGTAAGTGGGTTTATGCAAGAACTGGAAACTGAAAACTGAGCTTTTTCAGAGGGTCAACTAGAGAGTATTGTCATATTTGAGTAACTAACTAGTTATGTGAGCTGACAATCAAGAATAGAAAACTCTGCTCCGATACCAATTGTTGGTCCCTTGGAAAGGCTGACACAAATTTAGAGGGGGGGTGAATAAAATTGTCACCAAAAACTAGATTTTAAGTCTGATTAAGTTCAATTTAATACTTGTGTGGAGATGAGCTGACTTAGTTAAGTATAAGTCAAACTGACGTATGCTGAAACTGAGTCAACCGGCTGCGGATATATTTTAGCCTTTATACAGATCTTCTGTTTCTAAGAAAAAGCTGATGAGTAGGCAAAAGCGAATTACAGTGAATGTCGGTTTTGTGGCTGTGAGTGAATAGCAATCGCTTTCTTGATTATCTTTGTATGAAAAACTTATATGAAGACAATCTCACAAACTATAATAAAATTGACAATAAGTAAAATGCGTAAAGTAAGTAAGGCAAGAATTATTATGCTTCCAGGTGGTGTAATCCTATCAGTTTACTCTTCCCCTGTGATGCGGAGGAAAATTCCACTAGAACTCTTGAGGTAGCCGGTTACAAAAAGTCCTAATTGATAGTCCTTGACTAATCCCTAGCTTCACTATCTAAACAACTACATAACATGTGTGATTGATGCTCTGCAACTGCTTGAATCACTGGTCCTTAGAGGGTTGCATGTATTGCCTCTTCACCAGCTCTACCACAAACACAGTCTACCTGACTGCAGTGACAACAACTGTCTTTGGCAAATCCTAAACCGGATTGCTTCACAGTCTAAACCTTTGATAAAAATCAAAGTTGGGCGATTCTTGCTTGTGGTTCTTCTAAGTGTTGGATTCTTGATTGAGTCTTTGTAGTTTGAACACTTGAAGAATTCTGGATATGATCTTGTTGAGCGCAAAGATTGATAGAAATTCAGATGAACAAGACTTGGGCACAATAACGCTTGTATTCTCGTGTTGTTGTGTTGTGATCCTTGATGTCATGTCCTCTATTTATAGTGTGAGGTCGAATGTTCATCTTGCTTAAATTTTGAATTCTATCAACGTCTATATTTTCAGATGTCAGTGACCGTTCTGACATGTCAGTGCTTCATCAAATAACATTCCCTGATTTGTAACGTTCATATGTAAGTTCAGTTCGTTGGATGACTGACTTCATAACTGAGTATCTTGATCAGTTTTAGTCTGATTATGTCAGTTATCAGTTTGTCAACTAACTTAGAGCATTAACTGAGTTTTTACTCTTCTTCAAAACTTAGTACATTATTCATCTGATTTTACTTGAATTAATCAGAATAGACCATATCTTTAAATAAATCATCTAAGACATTATTTTCCTTATGATTCTTAGGTCTTCATACAAGATCCATAAACTCAGTTCAGGCCATCACCGACTTACCTGGATTCTAACTTTACAGTCTTGGATTTAGTCTTCATAACTGAGTTTGAACCCTCAGTTCTTCATTCTTCAATAACTGAGTCTGTGTCCCTCAGTTCTACATCTACTGATTTGTTCCCTCAGCCTTCAGCTTCTAGATAAGTCAACCGATTCTGTGTCCCTCAGTAAACTTACCTTCTTTAGTTCTGAGTGAACTTCAGTTCTAGGTTCTGAGTGACATTTTCAGTTTACATCAATATCCAGTTTTCTAGATGATTTCCAGTTCTCAGTTTTACGACTCTCTAACTATTACAATGCTTGTCTGATATAACCTATACAATTATCAGACTCTAATAAATCCTATACATTTAGTTCTAGACATCTTTTAGTTTTTCACTATAACAGCTAGCTTCAGCACTTCATCAATGGGGTGCAAACAAACAAATACATAAATAAGAGGAATCATCATCAAAACTCAAATTTTATTTCTGACACTATAGATATCGTACCATTGGTCACATGGTCTCGTATAAAGTGATAACGGATATACATATGCATGGCACAAGAGTGCAATACCAGATTACGGGATAAGTCTATGGCACCGGTGCTGTCACAATAGACTGTCACGCAAGGTATAGTAATACCAAAATCAGCAAGCTATTGTTTGATCCACAAGAGCTGGGCACAATAATTACTTAAAGCAACATACTTGGCTTCAGTGGTGCTCAAAGCAACGCTAGGCTGCTTCTTGGAGAACCACGAAACATGTATGTTTCCCAAGAACTGGCATGTTCTACTAGTGATTTTGCTTTCCACATGGCAACCTCTATAGTCCGCATCACTATACGCGAGTAGTGTGAATGGTGTTGATGTGGCATAAAATAGACTCAAAGTGGGGGTGTGCCTATGATTGTGAAATATTTGTTTGACTGCGTTAAAATGTGATATCTTAGGGTTTGCTTGGAATCATGCACAGAGACAAATGGCAAGCATAATATCAGGGTGAGAAGCAGTCAAATAAAGTAGGGAGCCTATCATGGATCTATAAAGGTGTTGGTCAAAAGATTGGCCATCTTCATCCGTAGTCAACCTAATGGATGAGGTCATCGGTGTGCTTGCGGGCTTAAGCGTGTCAAACTTGAATTTAGTGAGCATGTCTTTAATGTACTTGGTTTGACTAGCATGTGTCCCTAGAGACGTTTGTTTGATTTGTAAACCAAGGAAGAAAGTAAGTTCTCCCATAGCGGACATCTCAAAGTTAGACTTCATCAAAGTCTCAAACTCGGTTCAGAGGTCAGGATTGGTGGAGCCAAAAATTATATCATCTACGTACACCTGAGCAAGCAGGATATCTGAACTAGATTTCTTAATGAATAGAGTATTATCCACCCTACCCCTAGTGAAACCATGTTTCAGCAACATAGATGACAGCCGGTCGTACCAGGCTCGGGGGGCTTGCTTCAAGCCATAAAGTGCCTTTTTTAGATGGAAAACATGATCTCGGTGAAGTATATCCTCAAAACCCGGGGGTTGACAAACATACACTTCCTCCTTGATAACACCGTTCAAAAATGCACTCCTAGTCTATTTGGAATAACTTTAGGTCAAAGGCTAATGCAAACGCTATAAGTAGGCAAATGACTTCAAGCCGAGTGACTGGCAAAGGTTTCATCGTAATCAATGCCTTCCTCTTGGCAATACACTTGTGCCGCCAATCAGGCTTTATTCAGAACGACTAACCCGTTTTCATCCATTTTGTTCCTAAATACCATCGTGTTCCTATAGTGTGTGTCTTGGGAGGTAAAAGGACTAGTTCCCATTCATCATTTCTTTTGAATTGATGTAGTTCCTCTTGCATGGGTATCACCCAATCCGTGTCTATAAGTGCTTATTTTACATTTTTAGGTTCAAGTAAGGATACTAAAGCCGTAAAAGGAGGAGGAAGAGTGGATCGGCGAGTGGATACTCCAGTAGTTGGATCCCCAATGATCTGATCTGAAGTATGATCTCTATCCTATGTGCGATTTCAGGTAGGAGCAGGCGGCTCATTTTTCTTAAGAGGTTCTTCACCATGGGGTTCACCATTTGCTAAGGTTTCAGCACCCATGGGTCTGTTTTCATTGATGGGAGCCTCTGGAGTAGGAGTTTCAGGAATCTCCGGACTTACTTCATTTGTGGCCGGATTAAGAAACTCAAACTTGGAATAATCTGTTAATTTAGCTTTCTTTAAAATTTCTTTAAGTCCTTCCACATTAATACATGCATTAGTCATGGAATTTGATTTGTTAAATGAAACATGTATGGACTCACAAACGCGTCGTGAAACCGGATCATAACATCTATATGCCCGTGAGGTTATGGAATAACCCACGAATATACATTCGGTACTTAGATGCAAATTTATCCAAGCTTCCCTTATCGTTTAAGACAAAACACTTAGACCCGAAGACATGGAAATAGTTTATTATGGGAGGTCGGTTCATAAGAATCTCGCAGGGAGTCTTGTGCAAACTATTTCGAATAAATAATCTGTTAATGTTATAATAGGCACAAGAGACCGTTTCAGCCTATAGGAAACGAGGCACATTGAACTCGTTCAGCATCATTCGTGCCGACTCCTGGAGAGAGCTATTTTTACGCTCAACAACCCCATTTTGTTGTGGAGTTCTAGGAGCAGAAAACTCATGTCGAATACCGGAGTATTCACAAAACTCAATAGGTTCTGCATCAATAAATTCTCTGCCTCTATAACTCTGGATTGTTACAACTGATATATCAAAAGTATTCAGCAATTGCTTCACCAGAGTTTCAAATGACGTAGCATTGTCACTCTTATGAGTCAAAAAAAGGACCCATGTGTATCGGGAGTAATCGTCTACAACTACGAGGACATACGATTTCCCTCTAAGGCTTTGAACACGACTTGGGCCAAACAGATCGATATGCAAGAGTTCAAGTATGCGTGAGTGGTGATATCAAGTTTGGAATTGAAAGAAGTCTTTGTTTGTTTACCTTTGATACAAGGCTCACAAATCTTAAAGTCTTTCAAGTCAAAATTTGGTAGTCCACAAATTAGATTTTGGCTAACCAATTTCTGCATGGTGGAGATAACCAACGTGTCCTAGGCGTTGATGCCAAAGATTAGCATTTTCATTCTCAGAGACAAGACAAGATATTGGACAATCCAGAAGCTTATCTAGTTTGATTGTATAAATATTGTCCTCACGATGACCGGATAGAAGAAGCTTGCCAGACATATCTTTTATCTTACATGTCTTTTTGTCGAATGTAATCTCTAGATCGGAATCACTAAGTTGGGATATGCTTAAAATATTATGAGTTAAATTGTCTACAAAATACACATTGTTTATGATGAGCGATTTAGGGTTACCAATGGATCCTTCACCAAGGATCTTTCCTTTGGAGCTATCACTGAAAGTGACACAGCCTCCTTTGGATTTTGGTTCGTTTGATCGAAAAAGTGTGAAGTTTCCAGTCACGTGCCTAGAGAAACCGCTGTCTAGCACACATTTGTTTGGATACTTCATGGTCTCGGTTTAGGGTGATCCTGCTGTTAGGTGTGATGCCCGAAAGACAATTTTTGTAATTGTTTTATTTAATAAATGAAATGATATTATTATTCATATTTATTATTCTCATATTCACCGATGTGACAATAGTATTTACACTACAGAAAACCCTAAAATATATCGTTTATGTAATCACTTAACTCAGTGTATGGGATATACACGGGAGGATTGAGTTAGTGAAGATGTACTTAAAATACAATTAGCCCGTAGTGAAGTTAATCGAGAGTATCGGGTCTCTCCTTTAACGTGCTATTAATGTGCCCAGAACACAATAGGTGTGATTGTCTTATCCGGACTTTCGGTTAAGAGAACCTAATGGGGCATTTATATATGATAGATATATCATATAGGGTTTGGACCGATTTGATTAGAGTTCACGATATAATTTCTGTAATCGAGAAGTCTTATCGAATCAATGGATGATCATATTTATGGATATATCTTAATCCTGAGGTGATCACAGTCAACTGCTTGAATCAGTATGAGGTTTGCTTGACGGTTAAGGATTACAATGAGTCTGTGGTCTGAATTACCCCATCTTGGCATTGTACTGGATTGAGTGAGTAGTCTGTGTTATCACAGATACGGAATCCATTCCTTCCATTTATGGAAGTAGATAGACGATTCCCTTATTTGTTAATCCTATAAAGCGATCGATCGCGCGAGTTCATATTACATCGATTAGCTACCGGTGAGTTGTATGAATTAATTGATCACTAGGGTTAATGGTAAATAAGGATAAGATGTTCGAAAAGGGTTAACGGTAACTTCCCGATTTAGAATGAACAGTCTATGGAGGATTAATCCATATGTAATGATTATATCAATGGACGCTTATTATTATTCTCGTGAGGAGATAAATATAATCTCATAATCGGAGGAGTGCAGTCACGGGATTATGGTGGCATATTCCTATGATTGATTTATCGAATATAATTATTTATTTGATTTATCGGAGCCGCTGATTATTAGTCCATGGTCCCCAACGTGCCTCCAAATATAGCATAGCTATTCTCGGACGTCGAATCCTAATAATATTAATTTAGTTCTTGTTGGACTTTATTAAAACGATATGTGAATTAATTGTTTAGTGAACTATTAAATTAGTTGGGCTAAATAATTAAATATGTGGAAAAGATTTTTTTCATAATCTTGGCCCAATTAGTGTGTTAGTCGAAAATAATATTGACTAGGTCAATAATGGTGATTTTCGGCCATGGCATGTATTAGTCAACAAGGAATTAGTTTTCTTGTGATTTAATCAGACATGTGCACAAAATATTTATTGGATAAATATTTATGGTAAGAAATAAAGATAAATATTATTCTAGATTTGTTCTAGAATATTATGGGATTATCTTTTATTTATTGGATTATTTATTTGCAAAATAAAAATCCTTGGAGGTTAAGTTTTACTCTCCTATATAAAGAGAGTTCTCCCAAGCCTTACAACACACATATTTCGACTATCATCTCTTAGAGGGAAAAAAGAAAAATTTCGGCCAAGGGGTTGAGGAAAAATCTTGGAGATTTTTCCGGGTAGCATATCGGAAGGATTCGAGTCGAGAATTTCCTTCCACCGGGAGTTGCTTGGATCACACGTACGGAAGATCGTGGTGCTCTTCACATCTTCTTGCATTCTTCCTATTGCGGTTCTTCAACTTGGATTTTGATATCCAAGAGGTATGATCTACACCCCCCTTGTAGATATAGATCTAGTTATTTTATTACATGTAATTTATAGATCTAGATCCTTAAATCGCTTCCGTTGCGGATGGTATTACTAACAGTGGTATCAGTCGCCAAGGTGATCTATATTTATACGTATAAAATATTAGATCTAGGAGTGGTAAAACATGTAGATTTTTTGTCCCAATTTTTTTTATTAGGGCCGATGCACATGTATGTATTTTTTTTATGCTATGAATGTCTTGGTTGAAGAGATGGATTGGGGTTGGTACTGTTTACTCTTTAGATCTATTGTAGCTCCTTTGTTTAGTAACAATTGATCATAGGAATTGTATTTTATTTATGTCAATTTTCGAAATTTATATGTAAAAGTAGCATCTTTTATTGTAATTTTGAATATCCGGGCTGGAAAAGATGAAGATCTTGAAGAAAAGTTGCAGATTAAGGCGAAACCCAAGGTATGAACGAGGAGAAACGGATAAAAACCTGATTTTAAATTAACTGCGCTACAGGACTTTCTGCGACGCTGAAAAGCATCGCTATAAGTCCTGTATAATAAAATTGCATGCAGCTAGGGTTTTCTTTTTTTTTTTTTTTGCTTAAAGCCCCCGGTGTCCAGAACCCACTAGTCCGACTAATCCGGAGTCAGTCCTTGTTGTGCCTGCAGAGTCTGACTCTTACTCAGGGGTTGGGACTTGGCCAAGAGCTCTTTAAACATTGGCGCCACTAAGGAGAATCGAACCTGCGACCTCCCGGGCATTCTCAAGCCACTCACCAAGAAAAGCTAGGGTTTTCTTTTTGTTGCGGCTGCATTAACTTTTCTTACCCTAATTTTTTTTTTAATAAAACTGCCGTCAGGCAGTAGAAGAAAAAAAAATTTGGAAATTTTTTTTTTATGGTAACAGCCGCATTGTAACAAAAAAAAAATTAATTATAATAAATTGGGTTTATTTATTTAATTAATTAAAAAAGGCCTTTTTCCTCTCGGGTGTTCGTGGTTCGTAATCCGGCGGCTCGAGTTCAAGATTCGAAGATCAAGAATCGAAGAAATAGATTATGTAATTTACTGCTTTCCTAGGATAGATTAGATACGGGGGTACCAACAATCCATCTCGGTGTTTAAATTTTCGGCAATTTATTTTTTATGTGTTTGATCATAAAATAGATATAAAATCGGAATTTCCATGACATGCATCATATCATAAATCCACTCCATGCATACATGTAGAATTTTAATTTTGGTAATTAAAATAGGCATGTATACAAACTCGCGTAATTAGTTGAAATTTAATTAATACGTGGTAATTAATTAATTTAGTAACTAATTAAAGATCCGAGGACGGGTTATGAAATCGTTAAGCCTTTTCGGTGTGTGTTCTCGCTGAACCGCCTTAAAAGCCCAAACGATATCACGTTTTCGATTAGTAGTGTCTACGAGATCGAATGATGGTAAAAGAACAATAAATCTTGGATAAAAACGGTTCGCCTATAGGTTGGGTGGTCAACTGAGCTTGCCTCGACCGACTTAACCCTCCTAGTGTGATGTATGCACGGGGGTCCGGCAAGACTAAGCCACACCGGCGAGCGGAGGGGTGATTCCTTCTTATCTCAATGGGGCTCTCTTGACCCGACTTTGTCTGACTGTCACATATGTTCCAACAACTAGGACGGGTAGGCTTGCCTACGTTACCGACACCATTCGGAATCCTTGATTTGATGTGCTTTTATGTTAACGTCAAAAAGACGTGGTTAGTTAACCCACCACCACTTCCAAAATATTGAGTGGGAGTGGGAGAGGCGACAGCCAACCCCACGGCCTCTACTATAGATACAAGTAAGTGAGAGAAGGGTGACGCCTCGTGGCGCTTTGATTTCGTCCCCCTACGGATGGTGTTCACCCCTATCAACATTCATGGATTGGTCTCCGAAAGGATAGGATTTCCGGGTACTCGTCGGGTCACTGACCTATCCTACGACGGCATACTCGGGGCGTACCTAAGAGATCCGATATAGTAGGTCACACTCATCATGGGTATACTTGATAATATCTAGGCTAAAAAAGGAAGGTAGTCAATGAATAAAGGGATGTTCGATTCTCGTGGGATGTTTGATTCTCACAAGTTATTCATTGATGAGATTGTCTCGATTTAACCGTCATCTCTTTGACCTACCCTACTAAGCGCCGAGATGCGAGATTAAAACCTTGGAATGGTAGAGTAGACTTACTTATAGTTTACAATTCCTAAAATAAAATAATATAGTTGTGTTAAACTTGAATTAATATATGTCATTTTATTTACAGCATTATATCCCTTACTAAATTGCTTAAAATTAATAATTGACTAGTATTGACTTTGTTAAAAAGTGGAAAGTAACTAGGACGTTGAACTAGTTAGTCGATAATGCAAATTAATTTTCGAAAGAGATATTTTCTCTTAAGCCTTTTAAAAACCAGAGTGACATATAGGTATGTCACTAGTGTCATTCGTGTCAAACGGAAGACAAACTTAGTTTGATCAAAGGTGATTTCGGACTTTGAAATTCTTCTAGTGAATTTTGAGCGTGTAGTAATTACACGAGTAATTTTCTAATTGAAAAATCGGAAAATCATGAAGTGTTACTAGTTGGACGATATTTGGAATCGATGAACTAGTGGGAGCTTTATGATTTGTTGTTTTTCTAGAACATTAAAAAAAAAGTGTAACTGACTACACATAACCGTTCTAATTGAAAAACCGGAAAGTCATGAAATGTCGCTAGTTGGACGATATTTGGAATCGATGAACTAGTGGGAGTTCTATGATTTGTTGTTTTTCTGGAAACATTGGAACTATGTACGAAAGATTTTCTAATCGAAAAAAATCGGAAAATCATAAATAATAAAGCATTGCTCGTTAGACGGTATTTGGAACCGATAAACTAGTGGGAGCTTTAATGTTATGATTTGTTGTTTTTTCTGGTATATTAAAAAATCCGAGAAGTCCCGACGAGTAACACACGAAATAGACATCCCACGGTTCAAGAATAGTGTCTACTCAAACGAACCGCTGGTTCAAGACTGTTTCCATTCACGGAAAGTCAAGAATGGGAGAATATGTCTAAAAGTGTTAGTCACCAAAAGCGAGAAAATTTTAAATTTGAACGAAAATTAATTAACTGAAAATCATAGGATAAGGACAGTGATTTTGGATCACCAACCTATGAATCCTTGGCGATTTTCTCGAGCTAAGTTCTTTGGAAGAACAAGATAGCAATGCATTTAACGATTAAAAGAGTAAACAACGGGCAGGTAATTTTAGCTAGAATAGTGGGAGTGATATAAGGAAATGAATCTCGCATTCCATCCTTGGATATCGCGGAAAAATTATTTTCTATTTAAGATTCGTTGGAACGAATGGATTTACCGTCTATTCGATAATTTGTTTGTCGTATAGAAAGTGAATATACCATTTGTAGTACGAATCCAAGACTCGGACTTTTGTTTGATAAAGTCAAAACCACTTAGAACTGCTGAAAGATGTATATAAAACACATCTTAAGAACTATTAAAAGCAATTGGTTTCTATATTTAGATAAACGCTTCTTCATTCCATAGTTAGTGCATAGTCCCTAAAAGACAAGACACAAGCGGCTCAGGGTGATTCCTTTCTCCGACCTGGTTATATTGTCTCAAAGGTTCAATGACTAAGTTTCCTTTCAATCGGGCAAAGATAATGGTTATAAAGAAGTAACATAGCTTGTTCATGACGACCTTCGGGGTCTGATGAAAGATACAAGCAAGTAGGAGCTTCCGAGTAGTGACTTCTTGTCTGATAACTATTCAAACACTCCGGTAAGTTTATCCAAAATATTTAAGGTTTCTCTGTTTTCAACAGAGATAGAGTATTCTATACTCGGAATAGGCCATTCATAGTCCTGGAGACTGATGCTCAGCCTGCCTCATTGTGACATGTTCTCACTAAGTAAGAAACCGTTATATTGCTTTACATAGTTGTAGATGTGCTACAATACACTGCTTAACTCAATAAAGATATTAGAAGCGAAATTTCGGTTTACATTGAAGTGTAAGACCGAGAAGTCTACCTAGAATATGCTTTAGAATTTACGGATAAGGTGTGGATTCGGTTCACCCCACTTCCGTAAATATAAGCATTTAGCACACGGTGCTTGAAGGTAAGACTGGAAATTTCACACATACGTTCGGTCAATGCCCATTCGTGATATATCTTTTAACATATTGAGTATAAATGTTAGATATAGGATTCTTGAAATCGGGAAGGGACAGTTATACTGTTGCATCCTTTCTGATAGAGTCCATAAACAGCAAAACCTTGAACCTTGAAGTACGTTTACTCAAGGTAGTTACTAACTGATTAAAATCAGACAACATCCAACATCGGTTGTTGGTGATAACACTAAATACTACTAAACTAGATCAGACTTTCGATCCACCCAGTATGTATTGGGTGTATGGTTTATCCATTACCCATTACGGGTTCTGCGGATTTTGTAGTCTGAGGATCGATTGATGACCTATGGATCTTTTATGAGCAGTATAGGATTCTGATAATAGAGGTTGGTTTAATGGCCATAACCCTATGAATAGAGTTCGGTACTCAGATTACATTCATGCTCTTGTAGAACCACCTGAGCGTCTCAGCCCAAAGTGGGAGATAATTGGATCTACACGGAAAAGAGTAGAATGAATAGGAAAGTTTATCTTTCAGAGCAAAGATTGAGTGATCTAGGGGTAATTCCCTAAGAAGTAGAGAGTTAATCAGACCTTGGACTCTCTTACCACTTAGTATTCCATGATTTCATTCAAAAGCAGAAAATAGGGGTGAATCCCTGAGATTTTCTTGCCAAACAAACGGAGTCTGGATTCATTAAAATGGAAGGGTATTGCCTTATGAACTTATGACGGGATATTTGTCAAGGCTTATGTCCTTTGTGGATAAAAAGCAAACCTCTCGGTCATTGGAAGTCATATATTTCTACAATATGTGGATTTGACCAGAATATTGATAAGTCTTTTGTAGACTGGATATCAATTTTAGTACAGTAGTGAATATATACATATATTAGTGTTTGTGATAGATAACACTGCACCAGTTGGAATCAACATGGGTGTGTTATCTGAAGTCAGAATCTGACAATGCCACAATTCTCTGCAATGAGAGATTTGGACAACATCCTAAAGAGTTTGGTGGTCGAATTCATTAGAATCGATCCTTTGGTTTCCCATCCATCTTATTGGTTAAGATGAGGCATCTGTGTATGCAACATTCAACGAGGAAGTTCTACCCTATGCCTCAGGAATGACTCTCTAAATCTTCGGATCAAGAGAAATGGGATAGATGGTCAGGTTATTGAATGTCAACTTTGATCGAATCTTAGATTCGGCGGTTAACAAAGCAAGTTTAGTATGTCATTTAGTATCTTGAAGAGAACGAGGAATAATATGCGGACATATTCATGTGTGAACTTGGATGTGTGTGATACACTGATTTTGACTTTAAGTCAGATTGAGGATGATCGTTAAGTCGATCTCGGGCTCAGTGTTTACTCTTGTGTTGAAGCTATTGCCTGGAGGAATCCAGCAACGCCAACTCGACTTTAACTAGTTGGGTGATTAGCGGCTTTTGTAGTAGCTAGAGAGGCGATATAGCTTAAGGATTTCATTTCCATATCTGGGAGTGATTCTAGATTTGGAAGCCGATACCACATCATTGTGCAAACGATGAAGGGGTAGCTTATAAGGATTTTCGAAATCACTAGAGGTCAAAAGCATATTGGGAAATTACCACATGATTAGATGGACCGGTAACGTTTCGATTCTACGGATCGTCTCGAGCCGACAACCTGACTAATCATGAAGACCCATGACATTTAGATGTAGGTACTCCCCGAGTCACTAACCTATCCTACGACGGCACACTCGGAGTGTATTTTGTCATCTACAATGGTTATGATATGCTTAATGGGTACTAGAATACGGGATGGGTCTCCATTGCTTTAGAGCAAGTGGGAGATGTAGTTTGTTGTAGTTTAAATAATAGGGTGTGCTCTAAAACAATTAATCACATGCTTTCGTGCAAGTGGGAGATTGTTAGGTGTGATGCCCGATTTGTAATTGTTTTATTTAATAAATGAAATGATATTATTATTCATATTTATTATTCTCATATTCACCGATGTGACAATAGTATTTACACTCTGTAAAACCCTAAAGTATATCGTTTATGTAATCACTTAACTCAGTGTATGGGATATACACGGGAGGATTGAGTTAGTGAAGATGTACTTAAAATACAATTAGCCCGTAGTGAAGTTAATCGAGAGTATCGGGTCTCTCCTTTAACGTGCTATTAATGCGCCCATAACACAATAGGTGTGATTGTCTTATCCGGACTTTCGGTTAAGAGAACCTAATGGGGCATTTATATATGATAGATATATCATATAGAAATTTGGACCGATTTGATTAGAGTTCACGATATAATTCCGTAATCGAGAAGTCTTATCGAATCAATGGATGATCATATTTATGGATATATCTTAATCCTGAGGTGATCACAGTCAACTGCTTGAATCAGTATGAGGTTTGACTTGACGGTTAAAGATTACATTGAGTCCGTGGTCCGAATTACCCCATCTTGGCATTGTCTTTGGATTGAGTGAGTAGTACGTGTTATCACAGATACGGAATCCATTCCTTCCATTTATGGAAGTAGATAGACAGATTCCCTTATTTGTTAATCCTAGAAGCGATCGATCGTGTGAGTTCATATTACAGCGATTAGCTACCGGTGAGTTGTATGAATTAATTTATCACTAGGGGTTAATGGTAAATAAAGATAAGATGTTCGAAAAGGGTTAACGGTAACTTCCGATTTAGAATGAAGCGATTACATGGAGGATTAATCCATATGTAATGATTATATCAATGGGACGCTTATTATTATTCTCGTGAGGAGATAAATATAATCTCATAATAGGAGGAGTGCAGTCACAGGATTATGGTGACATATTCCTGTGATTGATTTATCGAATATAATTATTTATTTGATTTATCGGAGCCGCTGATTATTAGTCCATGGTCCCCGACGTGCCTCCAAATATAGCATAGCTATTCTCGGACGTCGAATCCTAATAATATTAATTTAGTACTTGTTGGACTTTATTAAAACGATATGTGAATTAATTGTTTAGTGAACTATTAAATTAGTTGGGCTAAATAATTAAATATGTGGAAAACACTTTTTTCATAATCTTGGCCTAATTAGTGTGTTAGTCGAAAATAATATTGACTAGGTCAATAATGGTGATTTTCGGCCATGGCATGTATTAGTCAACAAGGAATTAGTTTTCTTGTGATTTAATAAGACATGTGCACAAAATATTTATTGGATAAATATTTATGGTAAGAAATAAAGATAAATATTATTCTAGATTTGTTCTAGAATATTATGGGATTATCTTTTATTTATTGGATTATTTATTTGCAAAATAAAAATCCTTGGAGGTTAAGTTTTACTCTCCTATATAAAGAGAGTTCTCCCAAGCCTTACAACACACATATTTCGACTATCATCTCTTAGAGGGAAGATAGAAAATTTCGGCCAAGGGGTTAAGGAAAAATCTTGGAGATTTTTCCGGGTAGCATATCGGAAGGATTCGAGTCGAGAATTTCCTTCCACCGGGAGTTGCTTGGATCACACGTACGGAAGATCGTGGTGCTCTTCACATCTTCTTGCATTCTTCCTATTGCGGTTCTTCAACTTGGATTTTGAGATCCAAGAGTTATGATCTACACCCCCCTTGTAGATATAGATCTAGTTATTTTATTACATGTAATTTATAGATCTAGATTCTTAAATCGCTTCCGTTGCGGAGGGTATTACTAACACCTGCAACCAAAGAGTAGTTGAGGTCCCCTTTAGTCTTTTGGGTCCTTAATGGTTAGTATTGGCGGAATCCTTTCTCACCCATACTTGTTTAACTTTGGGTACCCATAACTTCTTAATATTGGGTTTATGTGCAGGTTTAGATCCATAGCAGCTAGAGGGCTGATCATATCCCCTGGATATGGCCTAGTGGTGAAGGCATGGGTGTTGTAGTGACCACCTGGACTATAAGCTGGAGGTCAGCGGTTCGATTCCCGTAATGGGGTTGATTTCTGATTGATAACACCCTTCAGTGCAGTGGTCGACCAGACAGCCCATGTTGGAGCTACTAGGTTACCTGATTAACCTCTCCTCGCATTCATGTGGGATCGGGGGTGAGGGGGCCCTCACAGTTAGGGTTTAACCGTTTTTTTAGAGGGCTGATCATAAAAGCCAAAATAAGACCCATATCGATAGTGGGGCTAGTCATAATGATATTGTGGTTGAAAGTTATTATGTGAGTTATATAGGACACTCGAGGTTTAACAAAGGTGTAGTTAGGTGCTTGATGTATCCCATAATCATGGTGCATACGTGGAGCAAAGTTCGTTTGACGAGAGGTAGTCTGTCAAGTTGGACTTCTTGAGTACCTCTGGCCATACTTATATGCATGAGTGGGTGATTTTGTGTGTTGTTTGAAAAATCTTTTGGGGGAAAGTGGTTTGATTTTATTTAAGGCAATTGGCCTTGGTTCCAAGATATTTTCTTTGAGCTTTAAGTCTTTGAGAAGAGTCTCATTGTAGGAAGTCTCATACCCACTGACTATAGGCCCCTTCTCTAACCCTTGAATGGTTTTCTTGAGTATGATACACTCAGCTTTAAGAGAAGCATTTTCCAACTCAAGATCTTTGAACTTTAGCTCAAGTGAACTTAGAGAATTAATCAAATGAAGGATTTGATCCTCATTTTGAAAAATAATTTCTTGTAGATGTTCATTTTTACCTTTGATGTGTAAATTTTCAATAGCCAGTTTTACATTTAATTCATGTAGTTCACCATTTGTGAATGATGGATTAGACAAAGTCTCATCCGTGTCATTGGTGCTCTAAGAATATTCCATAAGAGAAACATTTGCTTTCTCACTCATTTCAGAGTCAGAATTCGCAGCGTCATTGTCTGAACTATCAGACCAAGCGGCTAGAACAGGTTTGCTTTTATTTTTATTTTCAAATGCCGGTTTTGACTTCTTATCATTTTTAGATTTACGAATCAGACAGTCACTAGCAGTATGACCTTTTTGGTTACATTCAAAACATTAAATGTCGGATGCCCTTTTGGCTTTTCCTTTGTGGGCTTTTGGATCAGATTTTGATCCTTTATTAAACTTCAAAAAAAATTGAAATTATGAACCATAAGTGCGTGATCTTCATTATCACTCTCACTTTCGGTAGTCTCAGGTTCGGGGGAATGAGATTTAGCTTTCAATGCTACTCCCCTAGTCTCAAGTTTAGTTTGCTTGCGAACGGACAACATGCTCTCATGCACAAGAAATGAACCGATAAATTCATCCTTTTGAGTGTGTTTACATCCTTAGCCTGTTGTATAGCCGTAACCATGGAATCCCATCTTTGGGGAGGCTTATAAGGGTCTTTTGCACAATCTTCTTGGATTTGAAGGTTTTACCTAATGTAGATAGTGTTGTGATAATATCAGTGAATCTGTTATCCACGTCACTGATTGTCTCGTTTGAATCCATCCTAAATGATTCATATGCAAACATGATTTGGTTAATTTTATTATACTTAACTTGATTATTACCCTCATGACGCATTTTGAGGTGATCCCAAATATCCTTAGCAGTCATACAGTCTAAACATATTTCCCTTCAGCTGGACTTAGTGCATTAACAAGGATAGCGGTAGCCTTGGAATTGAGGGTCATCTTTCGATAATCCTCGTCATCCAATTCTACCCTTTCCTTCTTAACTTGCACAATTACACCCTCATCTCTACCTTCCTTAGTAGGGACAAAGGGTCGATCCACTGTAATGAACCATAGACGGATGTCCATTGCCTCTACATGGAGCTGCATTGCCCTCTTCCATTGAATATACCCAGTACCATCGAAGTAGGGAGGTCTGACCAAGGATAAGCCCTCTCGTGGTGGTCCCTGGTTATAGTTCATGGAAGCCATGTAATTTAATCTAGGCGTTTAATGAGAATGAGATGGAATACAATGCAGGTCAATGCACTTATAACTGATGTAGTGTTACAATGCAAGATCACAATGCAGTTCTAGGACGGATTCAAATAAGATGTGTCAATAATCTCAAATTTGATATTGTGTTTGTGAGTGGTGAGTGGATAACCTTAAAACTGAACCATTTTTTGAAATTAAAACGCAGTCAAAATGAGTTGTTGAACCTAATGTTCAGACAGAATGCAACTTCGCAGTTTTAATATTCATAAACAAGAACTCGGATAAACACTTGCAGATAGTTTAGATCGATGAGTGATTACTGTGATAGAAGCAGTAGTACAAGCAAAGACTATAAACACAAGAATCACAAGACAGATATGCAGTGCTTTTAGAAGGAAATCACACAGAAGCAGAAATTTTGCAGACTACAGATATTCAAACATAATTTTGCAGCAGATTAGCGCATAGATATGTTATATAACATAAGCAGGATGTGGCACTTAGCCACTAATAGCATAATGTATCACAACAGAATTTAAATTCAGAAAATGCCAAAAAGCTGAATATCAGAATTTAATTCACAAGAGTCCAAGCTCTTCTACCACTTGTTGGATCGAGTTATGCATAATATGTATCCTACATGGGGTGAATAGGATACTACGGCTTTTTAAATTTTATTAAGACTTTTATGGAGTTTTAAATTACTTAACCTAATTATTGATAATAAACTAGGTGGACAATCTAGCTAAAATAAATGTTTATAGATTAAGGTTCATGTGAAGTTAACACTTTAGGAAATTAACGAGTTAATTCCTAATTTGTTTAGCATGCATTGATATAAGTGTGTTTCTGGTTGATTTCCAGAAAAGATAATTTGACTGATTTTAGTTGTTTAGACTAACCAATCAATCCTATGTGTTAATCACAATCATACACAGATTCACTAGGCACTTCTCAGTTTACAGATTACAACAATTGTAAGGGTAGGATACAAGATGAAATGGTGTTCTGACTTGTCACTCTTTTAGTTCACACTGTAGTGAGAGAATCTTAACCACTAAACATTCAATCACAAGTCTGTTACTAAAAGATGACACAACAGAACAATACAACAACCTTCGGTATTTATTCTAACAAACTCTATTATCAAAGACACGGTTGATAAAAGCAATCTAAAGGTAATAAATAAAAATGGAAACTTACTGACTATGAACCACAAATGTTCAGGTTGTGAAAGAACGGTGCACATATTACCAAAGACGAACCAAGAGCAACTCCAGGTTCAATCCAGTTCCAAAGTGAAATCCCCACAACCAGTTACTACCTTAGACTCGGTTAAGAGTACAAAATAGAACTCGGACTTGCCCACTCTGAATCAAGAAAACAGATGAGCAAGTGATTCGGCAAACACTTACAAAATACAAGGATGTTTTTAGTATAAAGAAAAGGTTTGATCACCTTAGATGCATGATCAGTTTGATATCAATAGGATTATACAACCAACTAATGGATAGAGCATTAAGTGACTTCAGTTAATGCAGTTTATGGGTGAAGAGTAAATGCAATAAATGTTAACTGAGACAGAATGCATAGGGGACGGTTCAGATTAAAATATTTAATGCCATTTCTTGAAAATCGGCTGACTCGATTAGTTAATCAAGGAAAGACTGTTTGAAAATATCAAAGCATAAAAGACTCTGTATATTCCAATGCACAATTAATACAGTAAATCAAAAATTCGAAAATTTAGATAATTATAATTTCTAACTAATATGATTTTGTAATGTGTGTACAGCAACCAAAATAAATATGCTGACACTAATATGAGGTAGGTTTTAAGAATCCCATTGTGGCAATGCAAATTATGAAGTTTATTATTTAGAAACCTGGTTAGTTTTATATCTAAATAATAAATTTTTTACATGATCCGGGTATAGAGGTAGACCTGAATCGCATACCCGAGAGTCATAGGTAACCTGATCAATTCGTCATAATCATCAATGTGATGATCACTGAGACTCAGAATTGCATAAGAGAAATATCTTCATCTTTGACAAAAGCCAAATCGGATCTATACATGTTTGAATCACAAACACAAGGTTTCATCAAACATTCATCAAGAACATCATGCGGTTTCATAGAGAGACTCAAGATATACAAAACCATATACATGTTCAGAGACAAAAATCATGAATCACTAGTTTTAGACATGATTTCTATTAATACAGGACTCGTATAAGTATGGTACAAACACGGACTAAATTTATAACATACTTATATTTTTCAGATTGACTCATTCCTTAATCAATAATGTAGATGATATTTCATAAGTCGGTCAGAGAGAAATGAAAGGATAAAAGAAGACAAGTATCATACCAATGCTAACCATTTTCGAATTAGGTTAGTTGTGTGCCCAGAAGTGTTGCATGTTCATTAGATCGAAATAAAACATCCACCGGACTTTATTAAGTGTAACAAGATCAAACATTTTTCTCGATCTATTTCTCAAGACTTAGATTTAGTTATAACTCATCCTAGAAATACTACCAAATGAAGCTACCACGCCTTTAAGATGGTTTACGAGACTGCGTCTTCAGGATATGGCAATAGATTTGGATTTAAGATGTAATCTCATCATTATCGGAAAGTGGAGAGCGGTTGGTTTCATTAATCGAAGGAAAGAGAACAGCTTCATAGAAGACTTAACCTTCTCAGCAAATTCATAATAGTAGAAGGATTCTCGATCATGAAGACAATCGGAAAAATGAGACACTCATCAGAGATAGTTCTCCGATTTAGGTTTAGGAAGATGAAAGAGTTCCAGAAGCTAAGAGTTGAAAGGGGTGAAGAGCATTCAGGAATGAAAATGGCAAAAAAGTGAAGGAAGAGTTAGGGTTTCAGCTTAAATATGGTAGGATGATTAATTAGTTGGGCATGCTTAGAAATTTCAGGCCCAGTGATTAAAGAAACATAGATGTTGGGCCATATATGGAAGGCAGAGCCGATTTTTGCAGTGTAGGCAATTGGTTTTATAAAACCATATGATATATAATGTGATAAAAAATAGTATGTACATCAAACACAATTGTTTTTAATCATTTATGGTGTGTAATTGAGGGTACCTGCATAAACAACAAAGATGCCTTTGTAAGTCATAAGACTTCTTGGCAGGGTTAGTCACTGATAAATTACATATATATGGCACATAAATTTAGGTACTATAAAATTAATCAAACATACAGATTATTGTGGGCACAACAATATCCCAACAGTTATATATCATTTTCTAAGGAATAAGAGGAGAATTTATGTGAAGAAGATTCGCACTGGTAATAATCCAACTGACATGCTTACCAAAACTGTTACAAGAGGAAAGTTCAAGCATTACCGGGATCTACTGAACATCTTAAGTTGTTAATATGTTGCCATGAAAGAAAATGAGGTGATCTGATCAGACACATCAAAACTAGCACTAGTTTGTGCATCTGAATTGGTATGGTAAGCTTTATGAGAGATCATGTGAAGGTGTATAATTGTAAAAGTGCCTTGACCTCATGCATCTGAATCAGGTAATCCAAATCTGTTAGAGAAGAGCTGAATTAAAAAGTCAACTGAGTTGCTTTCAGCTGAGGAGTGTACTCGTCCGATAGACTCAATTTCTGTGTTCGAGGCGAGGTCCGGTGATCAAGTCGATCGGTGTTCAGTGCAGTCGATGATCAAGTCTGAATTTGTTGATCACGTCCGTTCTCAGCCTTATCGTCTGAATTTTGAAGACATCTGAGGATCTTTTCTGAATCTGGGAGGTTCTCGTATGCAGTGGTTTTCTCATCTAGAGTTGGCTAACATTTAAAGAATTCACATATGAGGTTGGTTTTAGGTCGGCTAGGGTTATAGTCCCAGTACTATATTTACTCAACCATTGTAGCCTAACCCAATGCTAGAAAAATCAATAATTTCATGTGATAATATAATTCCTCGTTTTATGCATATACACTAGTCAATAAAACTTCGGAAGCCGTTATATAACTGTGTTCTTGTTTTCTGTGTGTTTGATCTTTAATTAAATTTTCTTGTTCTTGCAATCATTTATCCTCAACAACAAGAATAAAACTTACAAATAAAAACCACTTCAAAATTATAAAAGAACATGCACATTATTACTTG
The DNA here is from genome assembly GCA_026214975.1 of Gentiana macrophylla. Lineage (NCBI taxonomy): Eukaryota > Viridiplantae > Streptophyta > Magnoliopsida > Gentianales > Gentianaceae > Gentiana > Gentiana macrophylla. The sequence goes on from CM047805.1 coordinate 109,471,508, forward strand.
ATTGAGTGGAATTGGTTAATTTATTTAGCTAATTAAAATTAGGGAAATTAGATAAAATTACAAAATTATGTTATAAATTAGTGAATATGACAGTTTTTCAAAACTTTTACATAAAACACGAAATTATTATTAAAAAAGTGGCAGAATGCCATTTATAAAAAATATGAGAAAGAGGCCAGAAGGACAATGAATGTCATAAATGGAGATAGAGGGACATTTTCCATTTTGTGTGATTAAAAAGGACAAATTTATAATAAACGGACCGAAATACCCATGATTTTTTTTGGATAAATAGGAGTAAATGTTGTGCCATAAATTGGAGTAAATATCGTGCAATAAATTGGGAAGATTGAATCTGCCAAATCAATTTATTGAATGTAGTTACTTAGTAGCATAAAAAGAAATGGTATTAATCAACAAAATATAGTTACAATAAAAAAATATAGCAACACAAAAAAAATGTATTAACATATTAAAAAGTAGTTACAACCATTGAAACAAATTTACAATCAAAAAGATGTAGTAACACTCGAAAATAAATAGTAACAGCCAATAAAATAGATATAGTTACGGCCTAAAAATGTAGTAACATTGAAAAATTAGTAGTAACAACCGATAAAATATATGTAGTTATAGCAAAAAAATATAGTAACACTGAGGTGGATCGAGTAACATAGGTGGAATAATGTTGGATCAAAATGGTATATAAAGTGAGTATTTTGTTTCACATTAAAATAAAAAATGTGTACTATAATTGATGTATAAATAAGGGAAAATTAATTGACGGTTATAATAAATGATAAATGAGCATTAAATTCATTAAATGCATTGATTGGTTTTTATTTTTTGTAGAAAAGCATTAAATAACAGATTTTTAAATGGGCGTTGTTGGAAGTTTACCCCAGTTTTGTCCAGATTAATCAAGAGTTTTCTTGAATCCTCATTTATTCATAAAGATGTCCTTCTTGGCAAAAATATGTAAAAATAAAATAATAAATACAACACACTTTCTCTCCCATCTATAATTTTTAGAGGGAACGAGGGAAATCCCCTGGATATGGCCTAGTGGTGAAGGCATGTGTGCGTAGTACAGCCTCTAACCTAAGATGGAGGTCAGCGGTTCGATTCCCGTAATGTGGTTGATTTCCGATTGATAACACCCTTCAGTGCAGAGGTTTAAAAAGGCAGCCCATGTTGGAGCTACTAGGTTACCTGATTAACCTCTCCTCACTTTCCTGTGGGATCGGGGGTGAGGGGACCCATAATGGTAGGGTTTACCATTTTTTTAGAGGGAACGAGGGAAAAATCCATTTTTTTGGCATAAAATAAATAAACAGGACACCCAATTTGAAAAAGTTGCAAAAAGGACAAACATTTACCCGACGGACAATTCTTTAAAAAGAAAACGGAAATAGGATTCAATTTGGCACAAAACCACATTCAATAGCAATTAACCCACGATTCCAACAACGAAAATCCATCAAAACTGAAGAAATCGTTGCGATTCCACCAGAAATCATTCGATTTGAAGTAAAAACGAGTAAGGTAGAAGATTTTCACAATGCTTAAAAGAAAAAAGAGCAATGGAAACAACAGCGACGAAGAAGAAACAAAACAAGGGTAAAGATCTCAGAACTAAAATACTATTGAATTTAGACTACTTCTCTCTTGATTATTTGCATTTGCAGTTATGCATTTAGAATTTGAACTATATTCTACTAGTTATATGAACTTGTTACTGCAAAATCACTAAATGCAACCCGGTTCTAAGTTCTATGTTGTTTAATTTCTATGAAACTTGAACATACTGAAGAAATGTTATTCTGCATTCAAAGTTCTAATCTTAATTGAATGTTGATTAAGTGTTACTGTATGTGAATGTCATGTTTATACTAAATTGTCAATAATGTGATACTGATACTGTGATACTAATACTGATATTGTGATATTGATACTGTGATATTGATACTGATATTGTGATACTGAGCACGAATATCTTAGTAGTGAGAATTGATGTCATAATGCATCTGAAAATCTACTCAATATGAATTTTTTAGTGTTAACATTCACATATAGCTGATTATACTGAAGATATGTTATTTTGCATTCATAGTTCTAATCTTAATTGAATGTTGATTAAGTGTTATTGTATGTGAATGTCATGTATATACTAATTTGTAAATAATGTGATACTGATACTGTGATACTGATACTGTGATACTAATACTGATACTGTTATTGATATTGTTACTGAGTAGGGATATCTTAGTCGTGAGAAAGGTTTGACCTTGCTGGTCAATCTACCACAGATCGAGATAAAGGTTTGACCTTTCCGGTCAAAAGTCTTCAAGTCTACTTCTTCAATGGTAAGTGTGTTTTTTCAACCATGGTGAAACATCCGATGATGAAAAGAGTAAATGCTTGACCTTTCTGGTCAATCTTGCAACCTGCTCTATCATTGATGAGCTCTGATGAAGTCTTTCGGTCTGTGGTAGGTTTTGCATCATCATAATGCATCTGAAAATTTACTGAATATGAATTTTTTTGTGTTAACATTCACATGTGGCTACAAATTATTTGAAATTGCAGGTACTCATTGCAGTACGGGTCAAATTTGAAAGTTATTCAAGAATTATTTGAGAAAATACACGGAGATCTGCAAGAACCACACAAAGATGCAATCAGCAGGACTCCATTCAGGCACATGTTGCATGAATTGAATAATTCTAAGGTCATTAATAGGAAGAGGAAGAATGACATGATGGACATATTGTTTATTTTTAACAGTATATATATATATATATAGACATAAGTTGTGGGAGAATTTCAGAGCAAGAAATTTATGTAGACACTAAGTATATATATATATATATATATATATATATATATATATATATATATATATAAATGCAGAGAATTCTCAGTGTGGCATTGATATCTTAGTAGTGAGAATTGATGTCATAATGCATCTGAAATCTACTCAATATGAAATTTTTAGTGTTAACATTCACATGTAGCTGCAAATTATTTGAAATTGCAGGTACTCATTGCAGTACAGGTCAAATTTGAAAGCTATTCAAGAATTATTTGAGAAAATACACAGAGATCTACAAGAACCACACAAAGATGCAATCAGCGGGACTCCATTCAGGCACATGTTGCATGCATTGAATAATTATAAAGTCACTAATATGAAGAGGAAGAATGACATGATGGACGCATTTATAAATAGCTACGATAAACAGAAAATAAATTCAACATCGGTGGAAAATCGTGCATGCCAACAATATTGGATATAAAGCTAAATTTTGGGATAGAGGATGGTGAACAAGCAGTTGGCAATATAAAAGCACATGGAAGGCGTGAAATGAGGTTAGAGAAAAGGCAATTTAGGAATGCAAAAAGACTAAGTGCACACATAGTCAAAACTAAAGTGAAGGAGCTGGTAAAAGCCAAAGACGAACAATCTATTGATGATTGTGCCAAGCTATTGTGTCTACTACTTTTCCATGCAGTCTTGCTGCTAAATACAGGAGGGAATATAGCATGGGGTTTCCTACACTATGTTGATGACATAGACAGATTAAATACTTTCAACTGGTCACAATATATATTAGATCAACTGATTGATGGCTTAAATCAGGATTGGAACCACCCAACACAAGTGAATGGATGGACTATGATGTTACCTGTAAGGTTCTTTCGCTTTAATACTACTTATCTTATGCAATAATCATGTTAAATTACGAATATAAACTATATTCAATGAAGTATTGGTTCTGTGAGCACTCAGATGCAATTAGACCAAGGGATACAAAGGGTAAACAAAAAGGGATGAAAGGACTTTCATCAAAGGGAATCCCAAGAATTACAAAATAGGACACAGAAGAACTTGAGAAAATGGTTGTACCAAGTAGGAAGGGACAACAAGGAATTCTAAACAAGAAGGATATGAAATTGGTAAGATATCACACATTAACACAACAGTTACACCACAGTTGCACAAATTCACAGTATAAGTATCAAAGTATCACTATCATAGTAACACTTAGATTTAAACTAATAACCTAACATAACCTCTATTTGATGCATTGTAGTTCCACAGAAAAGAAATGATTCCTACAATTTCTGAAAGATACATGATTAAAGGCTTGAATGATGAAGAAGACATAGAAGAGGAACTAGAGCAAGAAGAGGAACGAGGAGAAGAAAAGGAACAAGAAAAGGAGGGGAAGAAGAGGAAGGAAGGGAAGAAGAACAAGAAGAGGAAGGAAGGGAAGAAGAACAAGAAGAGGGGGGAGGGGAAGAAGACCAAGAAGATGAGGGAGGGGAAGAAGAGGAAGCAGAGGATAAAGATGATGAATGACTATATAGTTCAGAAGATGATGCAATGGAGGGTGATACAATAGATGATGATGCAATTTATGATGATGGTTTAGGAGAATGAGGGGAAGGAAGTGAAGATGGAAGGCAAAAGCAAGGGACAGAAGAAAAGGACGATGGACAAGAAAATCAAAGCCCAGAACAGAGTGAAGGTGCACAAGAAATACAAAATCCTCAAGAAAGTGAAGTTGGAAAAGGAACTGAAGGGGAAATGTTCAAACTCAATCTAATACATCAGAGATCCCTTCATTCTCACTAAAGATTTCACAAGCATCAAGTGAGGTTCAAACCTACTTTATATTCACTATATCAGTACCAATATCACTAATATATCAGTATCAGTATCACAGTATCAGTATCACAGCTTCAGTATCACAGTATCAGTAACATAACTTATTTTTACAGGGCAATTAACAAGAAATATCCATGCTTCAAACAATGCTTAAGGGCAAAGAAAAAGAAATAAAAAGGCTTCAAGAGAGGGTGAACCGACAACAAAAATAAATATCTGAGCTTGAAGAACATCTTGGAAATTACGAGACAAACCAAGCAAATCTAATTGGGCAGAAAGAAGCATTGGGTGTTGAAAATGAAGACATGAAAACAGCAATGGAAGAACAAGTTGCAAAGAATGTTGAACTAACTTCCGAAGTACAGAAATTGAAGGAGTTATACGGAAAGGAAAGATTCAACAATGAACACCTTCAGGGATTCGTTGATAACAAGAATAAATACATTGAAAATCTCTTGGCGGAAATGAATCCAAACAAAGATGATCAAGAAAAACAAAGAATGAAGCAGCAGTAGGAGGAAGATAGAAGGAGGATTGAGATCTTAGCAAGGAGAGTTGCTCAAACTAGAGAAGGACAACTTTAAAAAAGAGAATACAATCAGCAACTTGAAAGGAACAGTTGATGAGATATTAGGAATCAAACAAGACCTAAAGATGCATCTAAGGGAAATGAAGAATGTGCATTCAAAAGAAAACGTAGAACTCAAAAACACAATTATAGAACTTGTCACGGATTTTATCAACGAAAAATAAACAAGTAATAAATTTATAAATCCGGTATACCCCAAGTGTAGGGATCGTAGTATAGAGGTTGATACCGGAGTCGATCTTAGGGAATCGGGGTATCTAGTTCGTATTAAGTTTCCTAAGTTTGATACCATTATTATTAAAGCCTAAAATAACAAAACGAAAAGATAAACTGGACAGAGGATTGTCAGTCCAAAGCCAGGGAAGATCGTTGCGAACATAACTAAACTACAAACGAGAAAAACAATAAAACTCACAAAAGCATGATAATGACTATAGCGATTAAACACAGAACAAGCAATGATCCACCATCCCGCAACCCTTAATTTCCTCTCTAGATTATCTTATGATGATTTAACTAAAATTGTGATTCACCTATCAAAGGTATGAACTCCTAATCTCTTAGAAAAGTTCGCCTATCAATCTTTTATCTCTCGATCTTAAAGATTAACGCTATCAAACCAAGGTGCAAGATTTCTCAATCTAACAATCTAGATACTCTAACCTAGCAACTCTCGTATTTTTAGGTTAAAAAAGATCTATTCTTTCCTATGGTGATCTAGTGTTTACACCGATTCTCATCATATGGCAAACATCAATAGCAAAACATCTCTCGATTTAAATTGCATAGCATGAAAATCATAGAAAAGAAACAACTTAATTAAAACTCACAAAATCATCCAAAGGAAGAAATAAAAACGATGCTGAAAAGTTTTACATGCTTGCCCCAAGTTTGATCAGCTTCAAGCCATCCTCATGAATCGAACAAGAAGAAACGACATAAAATAAAATAAAAACTAACTAACCTCGGTCGACAGAGCACAAGGCTCTGCCGACCGACCCTGCCTCTGCTCAGAATTTAGGGTTCTCTGGCGGCTGCAGTCGATATGATGATATTAGGGTTTGAAATAATGCGGCTATATATAGAAAAAGTAAGTCGGTTTCAGCATGGCGGCGGACGGACGCCCGTCCACTCCTTCCTCGAGGCCCGCCCCGATTGGTGTAAATTCTTGAGTCGGGCCGAGTCTTCTCAACGCCCATTCTATGTAAATGAGACGCGGCTCGTCCTTTGAAATCTTCAAAACTCGAATCAAATTTCCTCTCCGGGACGCTCATCCATATCTTCAGACGTCCGTCCAGGCTGCATGGGTAGTGAACGCTCGTTTGATTCTTCAAATCTTCATTCCAATCCTCAACTTGCGTCTTCCTCCTTCCATTAAATCTCCAATTATGATATGTTTATGCACCTACAAAACCACAAAGACATGCAAAGTGTAAAACCATAGATAATTACCAATAAAATCACGAAATTAGCTCAACTTTACACTTAAAGACTTTTAAAACTCATCTGCTCAATAGATCGATTAAACCCTTAATTTCTATGCAAATAATACGAATATGGAGGAAATTATTACAAAATATAACGATATAAATCATATAAAATCACCCTTAATAGAACTCGAAAAACAGTTGTCTGAAAAAGAGGAAACCATAGCTGAGATGAAAAGAAATGCTGAAGCAAATGAATTATCAAAATGAGTGCTTAAAGAACATGTACAAGCACAGAAGAAACGTTTGGATTCATAGAAGAAGAAGATTCAAAAGTTGCAAGATGAGGCAGAAACGTTGAGGACAGAGAATACCGAGCTTGAAGTTCAGAAAGTGTCTCAAGAAAGTAAGCAAGAAACTAGGGATTCATCGTTGATAAGAAGGATTCATCAAAATCCAAGAGGGAAGAAGGTTGTACAAGATGAAGCGTTTGACTACAACATCGGTAAAGCGAAGAAGAAAAAACATAAAGAAAAATACATTGCTCCCAAGGATAATGACGTGATCGACGGGAAAGTAGTCATGAAAGAATCAAAGGACGAATGTGGAGCACATGATATGGAAGAGGCATATCAACGTATCTGGGATCATAATCAGCAGGGTGGCTATGAGTAAGTATCTCTTCATAAACAATTACTGTAATATGCATTAAATCTTCAAGACTAATGTGACTATTATAATTATACATAGAAATGAAGTGTGTGCAAGGTCAATTGGAGATTACTCGTTTGTTACTGTCAACTCACTCGTAGCTGTATTGAATAACTTATTCATTGATGAATCGGTAAGAAGTTCATAATATCACTGCAATATCCACTTTTTATGAAAGTTAATTTAGCTACTAAAATAACTTCATGCACAGGTAATAGATGCAATGTGCATAATCATGAAAAAGGCAGGGGTAGTACAAGAACCTCAACACATAATTGAAGCAGCACCATTGGTATGATGGAATTCTGACTAGTATACTTGTATAGATGTTGTTAATACAACTATTACTATAAAGATTAAAATTCTTTTTTGCAGGCGGATTTCTTAAGATTCCATAGAATAGAAGGTGGTTCTGACAAAGAACACATCGAAGACTTTGTCAAACACGTAAGAGCAAGAAAATCAGTGCACATTCCAATGTGGGGCAGCGGAATAAACCAACATGGAAACCATTGGATGCTTCCTAGTCACAACAGCAAAGAAGGTACTTGGAGTATGTACCATTCACTGTAAACAACAAAAGGAACAGACCCTTACTTGAAGGATTGTGCATATCTGGTAAGCAACCTTGTGATCTGACATCTTGTGATAACGATATTGAGTTATCGATTACGATCTTGTGATATTGATATTGTTATATAATGTGCTAAATGGTGCATTTGAAATACACAATCATTCACAGCAATCGATTATATGGGACTGTATGTACCCAGATGAAGCAAAAAAAAGTAAGATGAATCAAAGAAAGCCTCAAAAAATAAACAAAGTTCCCAAGCTGCCACTAGAAAAATATGCAACGTAAGAAAGTATTATATTGTATGTTTATTGTATGTCAAAGTGTTCATTGCCTTTAATTACTATTATCAATACTAATCCTTGAACTAAAATTGATGCAGAAATGACTGTGTTGTTTATATGATATACTACGTCAAATGACTCGTGACAGGTAATGGAATTGAAAAAGACTTAGCAGATTAAGAAGTGAAGCAAATGAAAGGAATGATTACAAACAGCATAACAATGAATCAAATGTTACTGTTAATTTAGTATTCTTCTTGTAATGTAAAGTCAACTATTTAACTAATTTTCTAATAATGTACATATTGAAATGTTACACTGCATGATTCAAACTACTTATGTCAATTAATGATTTGTGTTATTCAAACTACCATGCCTATTACTATGTTAATATTGTAATTGAGAATCCATTCAATGAAATCTTTAACAAATAAGAAACTCTGAATGAAGAATCATGATCATTAAGGAACTACAAAAAAGATATTGAACAATCAATACATAAATGGTAGAGATTACAAAACTATTAATCAGTCCGAAATTGATATATCAAAATCAACATAAGCCCAGTAGAGGACAGGGTCCTCGGCCCAGCTCCGCCTTACACTATCACGATCCTCATCATTATCCAGTACAACAGGAATAAAGCAGCTAACAAATAGCTCGGTACGAAGCTCTGGGAGTCCGACCTCCGCTCGGCACTCTGAAGACTCTTTGCCCGCTCGTCCGATGGTATATCTTGGAACCGCAAGGCCCTCTCTGAGTCCGCCAGGGCTCTCTGTCCGTCGTGGGTTCCCCGAGTCTGCCAGCAGTCCTGCTCTCACCAGCTGTCCTGCTCTCACCAGATGTCCTGCTCTCACCAGCTGGCCAGCTTCATGCCTCTATAAATATCACCTTCACCTCCATTACAACTCTCTCGGATTTTCTTCTAAGAACTACGCACTGGCTTGATCCCTTTTGAAGGGTATGTAGGCAGTCTATCAGGCACAACTCATAGTCAAATACACCATCCTCCTCCTCTTGCTCCACAAAAGCTCCATCTTCTTCCTTGAGCTCCACCGCTCCTCACCGGAAAAATCACCCAAAATCAGCTAGATATCCACCTCAAAATCCATATACCCCAAACGTGATATTTCTGACAATATCAGTTGGCTCCGTTACCGGGAAAAATCATCAAGAAAAGCCTACTCCGGTAGTCCGCACCACCGCGAAATCCATTTTCACGGCATCGCCGGCGAGGTCTTTCCTCCATCTTCAACTTCAAAATCAACAAAAGCTTTGATTTTCTGGATTGTACATCATAGAAATCATCGTTTTCAGCATCTTAGCAGCAAACTCGGTGCAAGGATCACTGGTTTTTCGGATCGTTACTCCCTTTTCCGTCAAAATCATCTCAACTTGTAGGAACACCTTCGATGTCATCTTCAAAACTCGTACACGAGTCCTTCCTAATTTCCAGGTTGGCGTACGTGTTTTATCAACTCAGCTTTTACATATAAAGGGGATTGGCTCTACTTGTGTTGTTTGAGACCATTTGGGGTTACATCGCCTGAGCTCCGTCGGATTCTGGGATGAGGCTTCACCGGCCGGCACCGCCTTTGTTGAGTGTTCCTCTCGGCAATCTCTAAATCCGACTTCAGCCGGCAAGTTCTAAGCCCGACCTCAGCCGGCAAGCTCTAAGTCCGACCCAGTCGGCAACCTCAAAGCCCGACCTCGTCTCGGCAAGCTCTAAGCCTGACCTCAGTCGGCAAGCTCTAAGCCTGACCTCGTCTCGGCAAGCTCTAAGCCCAATCTCAGCCGGCAAGCTCTAAGTCCGACCTCATCTCGGCAAGCTCTAAGTCCGATCTCAGCCGGCAAGATCTAAGTCCGACCTCAGCCGGCAAGCTCTAAGTCAGACCTCAGTCGACAAGCTCGAAGCCCGTAGCTGCACGCACGGCCCTTTAAGCCCGTCGCTCCACGCACGGCACTCTAAGCCCGTTGCTGCATGTACGGCACTTTAAGCCCGTCGCTCCACGCATGGCACTTTAAGCCCGTCGCTCCATGTATGGCACTTTAAGCCCGTCGCTCCACGCACGGCACTTTAAGCCCGTCCCTCCATGCACGGCACTCTAAGTCCATCGCTCCATGCACGGAACTCTAAGCCCATCGCTCCATGCACGGCACTTTATGCCTGTCGCTCCAGGCATGGAACTTTAAGCCCGTTGCTGCATGCACGGCAATGTAAGCCCCATCACTCCACGCATGGCACTTTAAGCCCGTTGCTCCACGCACGGCACTTTAAGCCCGTCGCTTCATGCACGGCAATCCACGTCCGACCCCAGCTCGGCACTCCAACCCCATCGCTTCATGCCTGGCAATCCAAGCCCGACCCGAGCTCGGAATTCAAAGTCCGACCTCAGCTCGGCACTCTAAGCCTGACTCCAGATCGGCATCAATTTCAGAGCTCGCCCTCGAGCGAATCTTCTATAAGCCCGACTCCAGCACGGCATCATTTTCATAGCTCGCCCTCGAGCGGATCTTCTGTAAGCCCGACTCTAGCTCGGCCTCATTTTTCTGCTCGCACCCAATAGAATCTTATATCGCTCTACAAACAGCCATTTCGGCAAATGACACGTCATGTCATTTAAAACTTTACTCCATGATTCTCACCTGTACAGTGAAGAGCTCAAGGAGAAGGGGGCCATTGATATACCAAAATCAATATAAGCCCAGTAGCGGACAGGGTCCTCAGCCCAGCTCCGCCTCTCACTATCACAATCCTCATCGTTAGCCAGTACAACGGGAATAAAGCAGCTAACAAATAGCTCGGAACAAAGCTCTGGGAGTCCGACCTCCGCTCGGCACTCTGAAGACTATTTGCCCGCTCGTCCGACGGTCTTTCTTGGAACTGCAAGGCCCTCTCCGAGTTTACCAAGGCTCTCTGCCTGTCGTGGGCGCCCCGAGGCCGCCAGGGATCTCTGCCTGTCGTGGGTTCCCCGAGGCCGCCAGGGCACTCTGCTCGTCGTGGGCTCCCCGAGGCCGTCAAGGCACTCTGCCCGTTGTGGGCTCTCCGAGTCCGCATGGTCTCTCTGCCCGTCGTGGTCTCTCCGAGTCTGCAAAGGTTCTATTCCAGCCGTGGGCTCTCCGAGTCCATCAGGGCTCTCCGAGTCCATCAGGGCTCTCTGGCCGTTGTGGGCTCTCCGAGTCCGTCAGGGCTCTCTGACCGTCTTGGGCTCTCCGAGTCCGTCAGAGCTCTCTGCCCGTCGTGGGCTCTCCGAGTCCGTCAGGGCTCTCTGCCCTTCGTGGGCTCCCCGAGTCCGCCAGGGCTCTCTGCCCGTCGTGGGCTCCCTGAGTCTGCCAGGACTCTCTGCCCGTTGTGGGTTCCTCGAGTCTGCCAGGACACTCTGCCCATCGTGGACTCTCCGAGTCCGCCAGGATTTCTTCCCAGCAAGGGCTTTCAGCCCTCCAAACTCATGATCGCCCCTTTGTCCCGCTCTCACGGTGGCGCCGCTCCATGCCTCTATAAATATCACCTTCACCTCCATTACAACGCTCTCTCGGATTTTCTTCTAAGAACTACGCATTGGCTTGATCCCTTTTGAAGGGTACGTAAGCAACCTATCAGGCACAGCTCATTGTCAAAAACACGATCCTCCTCCTCTTGCTCCAAAAAATCTCCATCTTCTTCCTTGAGCTCCACCACTCCTCACCGGAGAAATCACCCATAATCAGCTAGATATCCACCTCAAAATAAATATACCGCAAACATGATATTTCTGACAATATCAAAAGTTTATAATCATTATTATTCAATGTAAATACAAAAATACAGTATCAATATCACAATAACAATATCAGTATCAACGTATCAGTATCACAGTAACAGTATCAGTATCAAAGTTTAATAGTCTATATCTAAACCCCAACAACCATTTCTAACAGCATTAAATACAAGATCAACCCAACTGAACAGCAGCAGTACATGTACTCCTATTGTGATGACTAGTAGAACCACAACGACTACATTTATAGCACGCTTTGAACGTTTTGATGACTCTCCACGTGAAGGAAGGCATTTAGTCCAAGGTCTTCCAGGCTGCCTCCTTGAGAAAGGAGGCAATACAATAAATGCAACTGATATCTGAGCTGTTAGATAAGTATCTAAAACAGGATAAAGTGCATATTGATAACAATCCAAAAATGAGCTGGTCCTGTAGCAAATATCAACATAATCATGCAAAAACAACCTAGTGCTCATGACAGCAGAAACTCCATGACGACATGGATAACCAAATCTTTTCCAAAGATAGCAAAAGCAAGTGTGATCCCTCAAATTCATTAAAGCACTCGGGGAAGATTGAACCTCAAAAATAAATGCAGTCGAGCTAACAACATTCCACTGCTTAGATTCATCTATCATAGCCGATAGGATTGCATCAATTGTGGGACATATAGGACTAATCCAACATGCAGCTAAAGATCTTTTATCTGCAACAACAAAAACAAATAACAAAGCAACTGTCAAAAAACACATCAACGTGAAATATATAACAGTAACAGTAACACAAATCTGAAAGTCACTGCATAATTTTGATACGGATAGCATCAATCAAGTTTATAACATGTAGATGAAACTCATTCACAACCCACGAATTAAAGGATTTTTCTATACTAGATGATATGTAACCATACCAACGACCCTTGAAGTGTGCATTAGCCCAATTCTCATGCTTCAGATTCTTAAAAAAATCTTTTGCAGCTTCACCACCCTCAAGAAGCATTACATTCATATTAGAATCTAATTCCGATTCAGTAGAAGCATAAACACACTGGTCAAGCAAGTCAACCATTCGTTGCCTAAAAATCTTACTTCTCAAAAATTCAGCACACTTCTGACGTAAATTAAGCTTCAAATGATACAAGCAATATGAATGGTAGGCATTCAGAAAAACAGTACGAACACTATCAATCAAGCCATAATTCTTATCACTAATAAACGTTATCCTCCTCACAGGATCCAAAATAGTCTTCAAATGCCTTAGAAACCATTCCTAATTATAAGAATCCTCAGAATCAATAACAGCAAAAGCAAGAGGATATATACCTAACATACAACAAAATAATATCATTGTTAGAGTTCATGATACTGTGTTATTGATACTGATATTGTGATACTGATATTGATATGTGATACTGATAATGTGATAATGTTACTGTGATAGTGTTAATCAACCCTATTAAAACAAGTCAAAACTCAAAATACCTTGGTTTCCATCCATCCCAGTAGTAGACAACAAATGACCCTTGAATTGACCTTTCAAATGTGCTCCATCCAAAAAAAGAAGAGCGCAAGAGTTGAAACCACGTATGCACCCATCAAAAGCAAAAAACAATCGTTTAAACCGACATGATATAGCATCCACATCATAAACAACAAGAGAACCAGGATTTGAATCCAAAAGGCATTGAACATAAGAAAGCAATCTCCTAAAGGATTCACGAACATTTCCAAACAAAGCTAGTTTTGCTTTCCAGACACCAATTATTGCTTAGAAATAAGTCACCCTAAATGAAAATAGTGAGAACAAATCACGTTTAACTACAGCAGGACTCAGATTAGGTGTATCACGAACCATCTTTTCAATAACCTCAGCAACAAGCTCAGAGGTCATTCGTGATCCATTAAAAGAACGACTAGCAGAACCAAAAATATGAACAGTGCATGAGTCCTTCACATAAAAATATCCATTCACATGCAATTTAATACCATGTACATTCCAAGCACACTTATATGTTTCCTTGAAAGGACAATAAGCTGTTATCATGTTGCTATCATTCTTTTTTAAAACATATTGAAAACCAATCTCTATAGACACATTTTGCAGCGATAATCTGAATTCTGAGGCCCCACCATAAAAGACTGTTCCCTTCTTAAAAGATATATTATCCCAACCTAGATTAATCCTAGCAGCCGTCTTACGCAATGAACACTCTGACACACAATCCTCATCACCCAACATCAACATAACGTACCCAACTATTGGAGCTTGACGAAAGAACATCATCAACCTCAAGAACACGTGTACTAGAACATGAGGAAGGAATATTTCTTTCTTCTACCACATCAACATAAATACAATTCCCAGTAAAGGAACGAGACACAACAAACAATGTAACAAAATCTTGATCACTAGACAAAAAACACCTAGAACAACCAGGTAACTTGTAGAACAACTTAACAGATGACGCATTCAAACAACACCATTTTCTACAAATCTTATCCAAAATAAACTGGAAGCAGTCAGTTTCAAAAACCGACAAAACATAGGTCTCCAACGCATAGGTACAAAGCAAAATCAACATCCTCACACAATCTACAAAGAAACACAAACACAAATTAACATCTAACACTAATGAAATAGGTCATTGCCAATGATATCTTGTGATATCGACATCGTTGTTATTGATTTCGACTTAATCCTTCACATAACACAAAGATGCTTCTAGAAACAAATAACAATGAAATCATACAGCATTTCATAGCAACAATACAAAGTAATTGAACAAGGATGACTAAAAATGAAATCTGATTTGATTCCAATGCAAAAAAAAAAACAGAACATCAGATTCCAAAAATGATAAACAACTGAAACAAAAATTTGATTCCAAAACTAACAAATACAACAAAAATCTCAGTTCAATCGAAGTCTTTAATCAGAATTCTACAATCAAATAACAATGGAATCATAAAACAATTCACAGCAACAATTGACAGCAAGTAAGCAACGATGTGTTTGCAATTGAAATACATCTCAAAATACATCTGAAAACATAATCAAAGTTTAGGAACAAACTATAAATTCAATGTGATTTGATTCCAATCACATTGCATTGGAATTCAAAACAAGCAAAACACAAGAACAAAAAAGCGAGATACAGTTCAAAATTTCAGTTGAAATATTACCTTCAATAGGAAAAAGAAAACAGGAGGATGCTTCGATAAAAAAACGACATTCACTTGAAAATCAAAGAAGATACGGAATAAATGTGCCAGAAGGAAGAAATTTGAGCCGCAATTGAAGCTGGATGCGCAATTAATGCATCGGATTCAGAAAAGAAGTATGAAATCGATGAATGAAGAGCAAATATAAATGAAGGGCAAAACAATCAAGACGGAAAAATTTTGTCCTTAATGCAACTAAAAAAACTGAAGCTGGATTAATGATTAATTAGGGGGGAAAATGTGGATTTTTCCCTAATTTTTCCTAATTTTTAAACACTTATATTTGTCCATCTACATCTCAAAACTTGAAAATTCTTTCACCGAGTTTTTTTTTTATTTTTTTCATGCTCTTTATTTTGAAACCACGTCCTCCATATTCCGACGTAATTTTCAGAAATCCACTATTGAAATTCACTATTATTTGAAATTCATTATTTTTCGGGATTCACTGGCGAGATTCAGTGAGTGAATTTCGACAGTGAATCTCACGAAAAACGATGTAATGATATCGAACCAAATCTCATAACGAAGAGTATGAAAAAATAAAAAATTCGGTGGAATTTTCATTACGTTTGAAGGTATAGATCAAAATTTATAAGTGTTTGAAAATAAAATAGGAAAAAGAAAAAACAATATTAAAAAAACAAAAAGAGGTTGCAGCCGCAGTTACGGGTGACCACTTTGAACCGTGAACCGGCGAACCGGACCGGACAGTAACCGAAGGTTCGGGTAACCGGCGGTTCACCGGTTATAGGGCGGTTCGGTCTTTTAGGGAACCGAAACCAGACCGGCAGCCGGCGGTTCAACCTGCCCGGCCGGAACCGGAACTACGTTCGCTTGTGTGAAAAGATCTTATAGCATATACAAGAAAATTAAGGGCTTTTTGTAGTGCTGTCTTGGGAATAAAAAACTATAGAACTACGTTCGCTTTAATTTTTTATAAGTGTCGTGTCGGACGATTATTTATAAAAGATACGTAGGCAACCGATTTTTCGGTACAGGTGTTACAAAAATAACATAAAATTTATATCTTACTTATACACAATATATATCTCACGTAATTTTTTTATAAGCAACAATTTTCTTAAACTTGTAACATTTTATAAAATAAACTTATTATACAACATATATAGTCAAATTATCTTAAAACTTAATAAAAACTATAAAAATCAATAAAAAAATTACTATAAAAGACTAAAAAAAAAACTATAGAACTACGTTTGCTTTGATTTTTTTATATTTGTTGTTTCTCCGACACGATTACATATAAAAGATACGTAGGTAACCGATTTTTGGTACAAGCGTTAAAAAAATAACATAAAATTTATATTTTACTTGTACGCAATATATATATCACGTAATTTGTAATAAAACAAACTTATTATACAACATATATAATCAACTTATACTTAATACTGAATAAAAAACTATTTAAAAACTATAGTACGTTTGCTTTTGGTTTTTTTTATTACAGTCGAATTTAATTAATAGTAATTTGTTATTATTATTGATAAGAATAAGTAAATTTTTTAAATGTAAAAAAAAAATTATGAATTTTTAGAACCGTGATCTGAACCGAGAAGAAATTGTGTGAACCGTAGAACCGCCGGTTCTAACCCTCGAACCGTGTGCAACCGGAAGTCAACAAAAAAACAACGGTTCAGTTACGGTCCGGTCCGGTTGATTCATTTCGCACCCGAGCCGCAATGTGTGTGTGTGTTTTCTTCCATCTTTAAAGTTGTTGTTTTTCATTCTATAGAAATTATTTGAGTATCCAATTAATTAAAAATAGGGAATGTCAGGTTTTAATCCACTTTATGTCTTGTAAATAAATTTTAATCTACATTTATTTTTATTTTTTTGATTTAAGGACAAAACATTTTACTTCGGACTAAATTACTTCTAATATAACGCACCCAATAATATTAACGCATCCAGTGCAGATAGTTCTCGATGCTTCTTACTCCGGCACCTATTTCGCCGGAAACCATGGCCATCTCCGCCATGACCAGCCACAATCGCCTTTTTCATCAGAACCCCTTTGTTCCGCCCCAGAGCTAAAAGAAGAGGTTGCGTTTTGTAAGTCTTCAATTAACAAGATCAAAGATCTGAATCGTAGAGCCCCCTCACTCTTCTTTACTACAACTGATTGTCGGAAAGTGCTTTGTTCTTACAGTGAAGCTATAGTGCTGAAAGATTGGCCTGTGTCTTGGAGTTATTCTCCCATTCTCTCCAAACAGTCAGTTTTGCCACCTGAATACTCTTGGGGGCCATTCCAATTAAGGAGTCCCCCACCTTTTGCTTCAGTTTTGAGTCATCTTCAGGTATTGATATCTTTGTTAAAAGTGATATAAGGAAATATAGTAGCGCCTTTAGTTTTGAGTCATCTTCGCTGGGGGGTACGGGGGGCAGCGCGCCCCCGTTCGGGGTTCGGGGCGAAGCCCTGAAATTTTTTTTTTGCCGCGTCGCTTTGGTGAGTTTTTGATTCAGTTTTGCATCGATTTTGTTTCGTTTTGTTTGGGGTTCCGATTTTGCATCGATTTGTTTGGGGTTCCGGCCATCATGTAGTATTGTCCGATTTGCTTGAGGTTCGACTTGTGCCTTTTTTTTGGGTCTTTTTCGGTTCACCAATGGCCCCTAGTGATGACTCCTTGCAGTCAATTGGTGTTCGTTTGGATGGTAAAATTACTCATATTGGAGCTATGTGATGAAAAAATTCTTCGGGAAAGAAATGTGGAAATATGTTTCGGGTTGCTAAAGCTCCCACAAGAGTAATCGATAATTATCTTTGATTTGCTTGATAAGTGGGATTGTGCCAATTCAAAAATTATTACTTGGATTAATAATTGCATCGATGTTAAGATTGGTGTGCAATTGGCTAAGTATGAAAGCGCTAAGGAGGTTTGGGACTACTTGGGAAGGCTGTTTATGCGCACCAATATATCCATTCGTTTTCGGTTAGAAGGGAAATTCGTGCTTTGTCGAGAATGATCGCAGATTCAGGAATTTTATTTCAAATCAACGCTCTTTGGGATCGGTTGGCTATGACAGAGTCTGCTTGAATTGAAGGCCTTTGAACCTTATATTGTTCATCGGGAGGAATCGCGTCTTGTTCAAAGCTCTCTTACACTCGCCGTCTCGAGAATATGAGCACTCGCCGTGTTAGCCCGATTATGCATCGTAATCCCTTGCCCTCTGTTGATTCGATGGTTCACGAGTTGTTAGTGAAGAAACTCGTCAAAACACAAAGCGAAAAAGGTACCAACCGCCCTTACGCATCCGTTTTAGCAAAGCACCATCTCTCAGCGATTTCGGACAAATCATCGCTAAAAAGGATGAGTGTCGTTATTGTAAGAAGCCTGGACATTGGAAAATTCGATTGCCTGTATTAGCCTTGAAGAATTCGACGTCTGGTGATAAGTCTCAAAGAATGTAACCGTGGTGGATAGCCACGCATTACGAGGGGTACCGGACGAGGGGACAGAGACCGTAGTGGGTCATCTTATATGGTCGCGGCTGCACCTACAGTGATTTGGATGTGGCTTCTTCTTCCGAGAATCCTTCTATGGATGCCCTTGCGAAGCAGTTTGAGAGATTCCTTGCTACTCGGTCTCCGTCCTCAGTCGAGATAGTCCCACCTCCTCAAAGCATTTTGCCATGACTACTCGTTTCTCCATGAGTTTGCCTTCATCAAATCCCTCAGGTAAACCGTCATCCCTATGGGTTTTAGACTCAGGGCTTCTTTTCATATGTCTCCTGATTCATCTAAGTTTACATCTTTGTCTTCGACTCATGTTCCCTACTATTGTTATTCACTGCTTGATGGCTCACATTTGCCATTAGATGGCATTGGCACTATTCACACTCCCCACGTGTCTCTCTCAAATGTCTATTGTATCCCTAAACTTACTCTCGAGTCTTGCATCTGTTGGTCAATTATGTGATTACGGATATTCTGTTCATTTTTTTTTTCTTCCACTTCTTGTGCATGCGGGATCCCGATTCCAAGAGGTGATTGGGACAGGCCGTGGCGAGGGGGTCTATATGTTTTGGATGAGCTGCGTGCTCTGGCTATCATTTGCCACCTCTGTTGATTTATCTTCTTTTCATTTAACCGAGTTCATCCTCTAAGTATTTTTATGGCATTCTAGACTTGGTCATGTTTCACACTCTCGTTTGAAATTTTTTGTGTAACACTGGTGTTTTGGGTGATTTGAAATCTCATGATATTTCGATTGTAGTGGATGTAAACTTGGGAAATTTTACGCTTTGCCTTTTCATAATAGTTCATCAAAATCTTGTGCGCCTTTTGATTTAGTCCACTCGATGTTTGGGGACCCGCTCCTATTCTACCAAAGGGGTCTAGATATTATGTGTCCTTTATTGATGACTATACTCGTTATGTTTGGGTGTTTTTGATGAAACATCGTTACGAGTTCACTAAGATTTATACCGATTTTCAAGCCTATGTTAAAACCCAACATTCCACTTTGTTGTTAAGTGTTTCCGTTACGATTTGGGTGGGGAATACACTAGTGGAACCCTTTCGATCTTTTTTCTTTCTGAAGTCTTGTGCATCGTCTTCATGCACCGATACCCTCTCCAGAATGGTGTTCTTGAGAGAAAACACCGACATATTGTTGAAGCGCTGGAGTCTATGTTGCTATCCGCTAGTGTTCCAAATGAGTTTTTGGGAGAAAATTTGTCCTCACATCCGCTTACATTATTAATCGTATCCCGACCGTGGTCATAACTCGGCCTTTCTCCTTATGAACAATTATTTGGTCAAACACCTAATTATTCTCTCTTAAGAGTCTTCGGTTCCACTTGCTTTGTTCTTCGTCCACATGTAGAAGCTGTCCAAACTTTCTTCTCGTGTTGCTATATGTGTTTTCCTTGGGTATGGTATAGGTCAAAAGGTTATCATTGTTATGATCCCTCCTCTCGAAAACTATACGTGTCTCGTCATGTCTCCTTCCTTGAGCATATCCCTTTCTTTACCATTCCCGCCAGCACCCACAACTTGACTAAATCTGATTTTATTCACATTGATCCTTTCTCGTCGACTCTTCACCTCCTCGCACCTATTATTGATGATGATTCTCGACCACGACACGGCTACCCAATCACCGCTTGACGACGGATCTTCTTGAGCCCCGCTTATCCGAAGACAGCATACGTAAGTCTACTCGATTACTGATTTTGCCTATTCTTGTTACTCTAAGTCTTTTGCTTCCTTTCTTGTTTCCATTGATCCTATCTCTCGAGCCTTCCTCTCGATAAAAGGAGGCTGTTCGTTCTGTGATTGGCAAAATGCTATGGGTGAGGAGGCATGCGCCTTATACAAGGCGGTACTTGGGACCTTGTTTATCTTCCTGTGCAGTAAAAAGACTATTGGTTCTAGATGGGTGTACAAAGTTAAGACGAAATCCGATGGTTCTATTGAGCGATACAAGGCCCGCTTAGTTGCTAAGGGGTTTGCTCAAGAGTATGGTTTAGATTATGAAGAGACTTTTGCTCTGTTGCCAAGATGACTTGATCCGTGTCCTCGTTCTTTGTTGCATCTGTTCGTCGATTGGCATATATCTCGAGATGGATGTTAAAAATGCCTTTTGAATGGCGACTTGAAGGAAGAAGTGTATTTGGTTCCCCACCAGGTGTTTCTCATGCTCCAGACAGGTTTTGTCGCCTTAAGAAAGCGCCAGATGGTTTTAAACAAGCCCTCGGGCTTGGTATGATAGATTTTCTCAGGTTGTGATCTCCTTGGATTTGTCTCTACAGCCCTTATGACTCTGCTTTATTTGTTCGATCGACTTCTGCTTTGGTCGTGTTCTCCTTTTGTTATATGTTGATGATATGATTATTACGGGTGATGATGTTGATGGTATTGTGGATTTGAAAGCAACTTTGTCCCGTTGCTTTGAGATGAAAGATTTGGGCCCCTTTACGATATTTTTGGAAATTGAAGTTGCCTCTCATCACGAGGTTACCTCTCTCTCGGTCCAAGTATGTCACGATATTATTCACCGTGCACGGCTCATCGACACTCGCACCTCGACACTCCTCTCGAAAGTGAACGCAAAGTATACTCGGATGATGGCACTCATCTACAGATCCCACTCTGTATAGGTCCATTGTTGGCGATCTTGTTTATTTGACGATCACTCATACGATATTGCCTATCTTTGTTCACATTGTTAGTCAGTTTATTTCAAAGCACCTACTCTTTGTACATTGAAATTTCTTTGTTGTGCGTATTTTGCGTTACTACGGGATCTCTTTACGAGTCTTTGTTTCCATCCACTTCTTCCTTGGAGCTTCGTGCTTTTCCGATGCAGACAGGTGGTGATCCGACTTTTCGGAAGTCCACGGTAGGTTTTGTATTTTTCTTGGTGATTCTCTTATTTCGTGGAAAAGCAAGAAACAAGATGTAGTTTCCGTTCTTCCACCGAGGCGTAGTATCGTGCTATGGCTTCCACTACGGTGAGATTATATGGTTGCGTTGGTTCTCGGGTCGATATGGGAGTTACTCTTTCGACCCCACTCCTATGTATTGTGATAATAAGAGTGCCATTCAGATTGCTCACAATACGGTGTTTCATGAGCGCACCAAACACATTGAGATTGACTGTCATTTCACTCGGCATCATTTGGATCACGGCACCATTTCTCTACCGTTTACTCCGTCATCCTTGCAGTTGGCTGACTTCTTCACGAAGTCTCACACTGTCGAGTGTCATAGATTTTTCGTTGACAAACTCTCGATGCTTCTTGCTGTACCATCGTGAGTTTGAGGGGGGGTGTTAGCATATATATTTATATTAGCTATTAGTATTTTAGCCTTAAGGGCTTTTTTAGTCTTTTTCCTTTTTTAGTTTTGCTTTGTGCCTGGCTATATAAGCCTCTCTCTTGTATTCTACTAGGTATGCTTTTCATTTGTAATGTCATAAGCTTCCAGCATTCATCTTCTCCTTTTCAATTCTTGTTTGGTTGTATGAATGCTAACAATCTTTATAACATGTTCTATAATGTATGTTGTGCCAGTAAATTAACAACTCACTTTTTAAGGTCATTGGAAAAAGTAACGTACGGTGAAGACACTCTTGCTCATTAATTGGCCTGCTGCGTCTGGTACAAAGACGATTGAAGAGGCTTCACTTGAGGTTTTAAAATATGTGGAGAGGGTTTGGGATTCTCTTTCTTCTTCAGGTGGCGTTTTTGTTGCTATCTCTATTCTTCCAGTATTTTTTGTTCCATTTTCTTCCGGGGGTAAAGTGTCTGGGGCATCATGGTCTTTGGTTTGTTTGTTTGTTTGATTGGAAGGGATCATGTCATTAAGATGTAAAACTTTGAACTTAAGTATGCACCGAAAAAAAAAAACTACTTCACTCCCCCTCCTCCCCCTCCCCTGAAAACAACAAAAATATTGATCATCATCTTCAAGTTGAGGAGAAAATTATTTATGATAAAAATTGAATTTTGCTACAATCTCCGAATTGATCTTGTTTTTCCCGATCCCCCCTCCAAGAATGTTTTAAGTATACTAGCTTCGTCCCGTAATACAAGTAGTTTTTAGAGCTCCCAAAAAAGTGCAGAAGTTATCATTAATGGTATCAGCATGGATATTTCGGGGATCTCTGTTCCTGTTTGCACGTGTACTGGAACTCCTCCTCAGCAGTGCTATAGATGGGTTGCTGGTGGGTGGCAGTCTGCTTGTTGTACCACTAGTTTGTCTAAGTATCCGCTTCCTATGAGTCCTAAAAGACGAGGTGCTAAAATCCCAGGTCGAAAAATGAGTTTTGGAGCCTTTAGGAAAGTGTTGGAGAAGGTTGCTTCTGAAGGTTATGACATCTGCAATCCAATTGACCTGGTGACTCACTGGGCAAAACATGGGACTAACAAGTTTGTCACCTAGTGTAGATACATAAGGATGACCTTCGTTATATATGGTATCTAACAAATGAAGTCTTTTTCTTCCTTTCTTGTTTTTTGAACTGGCACAGTTGTGGTTATTTTGGGCAAAAAAAAGTCATTGTTACAATCATAAAGGTTCCATGTTTTTACTTGGAAATTTATTTAGTATGCTTCCCAATTACATCCTGTTTCATACATACATGGTAGTTATGTTAAGATATGCAGTCCACTTTTTCCTTCATCAAAATTGTGTCTTAGCTTTTCTGATATGGAGGGAAACGCCTTATGTTTCAATATATGTGTCCACATTTTCTGATCCTGTAAAAACTTTATACACTAAAAAATGAGTATCGACCCACTAAATTTCTTAAATATTGACCCTTGTCCCATTTAGAAAAAAATATATGATGTGCTTGTCTCGATCCCCGACCCATGTTCGATATTTCCTGCACCCGCCCCAGTTCATAGCTGTTGCCGTACCAGTTCGCAAATTCCTTTGAGCAGTAACTTTATCTACGTTTTCACCTTTGTTCAAGATGTATGTTATTTAGGGTATTGTCTTGAATGGTTCACGTTGCTCTAAAACTACCCAGTCAGGTTATGTAGTTTAATGTTGTTTCTTTCGTTTCCAGACATTGCCGAATTGCAAAAAGTAGCTTTCTTACCAGCAGCAAATGGAACTCGCCCGGTGATGGCAAGGTCCCTGTTTGTGCGGTTGCCGCTGAATCTTTTTCCACTTTTTCCCGTAATTCAGAGTCTGATATGAGTACAATTTTGACTAATTCAAAGGTAAATAACACTTCTAATGTTTCTGTTTTGGACATTTCAAGTGTTATAAATTTTAAAAATCCGCGTATTGAGTCTGGAAATTCTAGAAATTCGCATATTGTGTCTGGGACCGTTCCTCGGGCAACTGGGGTTGAAAGGAATCCCAAGGCAGGTATTGAAACTGCCATGGTAGATATTGAAGCTACCATTGTCAACTTTTTTGATAACCATGGAGCTGAAACTAATAGTTCTGTTGAGAACACAAATAATGGTAAGTCTGTTGTGGTTGATAATATTAGTGATCCCACAGTTTAAGGGTTGGTTTAAGGATGCATCTATGATGTTTTAAAGAAGATCGATTGTGTTGTTCACTTGGTTCATATCATTAAGCTTTCTAATACAGTTGTTTTGGGGGTGTTACTGTGTTACTGTGTATATCACTATGTGTTGGGAGATTTTCAACCATATATACGCCAAGAATAAGGCTGAAAATCATATTTTGGAGCAGAAAACCAAGTGTTTCAGGGTTGAAAAACTTCAAATACTTTTATTGACTTCATGTTGTTGCCTTCTTCTACTTTGTTCAAATATACAGAAAGATTCAATGGTTTTTTTTTTCAAAAAATAATCTGTTGTAGTGTTCTTCAAACCCCCTCCCTTACATTGGGGAGCATACTAATGATGATATTTTTGTCATTAATGGATAAGAAATGCAATGTATATTTGTTTTCTGTGGTTATTAGTACTAAAAAGTGTTTTGAGAAGTTGAAAAGGAAAACACAATTGGTTGTGTTACTGTGTTACTGTTAATATCGCTATGTATTCTTCGTAAAAGGTGTTATTGCAGGCATATGGTGTCTTTATTTGGTTTAATCTTTCCTTGCATTCCACTATTTGTTGTTGTGTGGTTTTGGCCTAGGTGATTGAAGGTTGTTGTTCAAATGCTGAGGCAATGTTGGTGTTTTTTTTCCTTTAGAAAAATGGAGGAGCCTAGATTCTCTAATGATGAGGCCGAGCTGTTGCTATTTAATGCATTTTATGCTTCATACATCTTTCATTAAGTTTGATGTGTTGCGGGTTTGAAGGATAAAGGTCTATAGATGGTAAAACAGACTACTTTGGTCTTCAACAACTTGAAGAATGTTTTAGTTCTCCTGATAGGCTTTTTGGTTATATCCAATATTATTAGGCTTTTATTCTCTTGCTTCCCCGGGAGTTGCATCTCCATAATGCTTTGATAGATTGTTTCATTACGATATGAAGCATTTTTTGATAGATTCTTGTATTACGCAATGTTAATGGTGATATTTTGTCTGTTAATAAAACGTGTTACTGTTACTGTGTTACTGTAAACACTGCGATAAAATTCGGTTTTCAAATATTACGTCGAAAAGGTATCAAATGAGGTCTCAAAATGAAGTTAAAAAAAATATGAACTTTGGTGAAACAATTTTGATGATCGGTGTTCTAAATCAAAAGTTACGATTGTTTATAAGAAAAACGCTCCGGTTAATGTAAATATTTTTTCGGCTTTTAAAATTTCCGTCGGAAGGATATCGTAGGTGGACTCAAATTAAAGAGCAAAAAAAACATGAATTTTGGTGGAAAAATTTTGTTGATCATAGTTATAAATAAAAAATTACGGGTGTTTGGAAAAAAATACAAGCAGGATCAAACGGTTTGATCTTACAAGTCAGGTTTGATTCAAACCATGTACCTGAGGACGCGCGCTATGCAGCCATACAGGGTCAATTTTGTCCGTCTGAAAAAAAATTTGTCATTTTTTCAACTAAAAAAGGAGTGTGTCTTATTTATTCATTTTGTAATCTTTTTTGTCATTTTCCCTCAATCCCCCTTAAAAATATTCCAAAAATATCCTATTTCCTGATTATCTATTAAAATAATTTGTGAAATAAAATTGTTTATTTAAATTTATTGGTGGGCCGAGTTAGATGAAACATCAAAATAAAAATTTCACTTAAGACTTTTTTAGATAAAACAAATTGGAGTGTGTGGACTTAGCACCACTAACGTACTCCCTCAGTTTCGAAATATCTGAGGCAGTTGTCAAAAGTACGCTTATTAAGAATGTGATTAAATGCTATGACTTTAAGGATATAATGACTAAAAAATCATTATGGTACAATTAATGCGGTCTTCTTTTTAACTTCTTACCTTCTATTAAATAAGGGTAAAGTAGGAAATTAGCAATAAATGCTTCTTTGGAAAATGTCCTGCCTCAGTTATTTTGAAACAAATTTTTTTGGCAACTGCCTCAGTTATTTTGAAACGGAGGGAGTATAACATAGCTCTATGCTTGAGCAAGTTATGTTCCTCCTTGGAAAGTACACCGAAATGCACCGAACCAAAAATAATGGAGATGAAAAAAAACTTATTTCAACCTTATTGTCATGCGTCTTTTCAATACAAATGTTATTTTGTCATTATTATATAATGAAGAATACTTTATTTTGTCGAAACAAAATTACAAATATATTCGACATATATAACCTCTAATTGTTGCAAGTGAGACTTGAACCCAGGACCAGGTCCTGGCCTCAGCACAACAACAAGGATAACACTCGTTGGCTTGTAATAAAGAATATATAACTGAAGAGAGTTTGAGAAAGCAATAATACTTGAGTAAACTCAACTTATTTATTCATGATAAAATGAAAGATTATAAATAGATACAAGCTTGAAGGTGAGATGTCCTAGTAGGGTATTTAATGCTATGGGCGGCTAGATACTCCTATTACATAATAGGACAATATAGAGTTACTTTATGTCATATACTTTATGTCATATTAATTGTTTATACAATACAATTAATATGTCATGTTACAAATAATGTACACAAGTAAAATGTATTACACGATAATATGGTAATAAAGGTAATAATTCCACACCCCCCCTCAATCTGGGTTGTATATGTCTATACAGCCAAGATTGCGACTCAGTCTGTTGAACATAAGTGGTGGAATGGCCTTTGTGAGAATATCGGCGGGTCAATTTCTTTGGGGAACATATTGAAGTTGAATGATCTGGGCATCAAGCTTCTCTTTAAGGAAATGTCTGTCAATGTCCACATGTTTTGTCTTATCATGATGAACAGGATCTTCTGCCATGCATAGTGCAGAATTATTGTCTGATGAGAGTATGATAGGTTCTTTGAGAGGGTTCTTTGAAGTTGATGAAGGACTCTTTTCAGCCATAGTGCTTCACAGATGCCCAAAACAAGTGCCCGGAGTTCAGCTTCAGCACTGCTTCTAGAGACAGTAGGCTGTTTCTTGCTTCTCCAAGTGACAAGATTACCCCATACATATGAACAATAGCATGTGGTAGACCTTATGTCTATGTGGCAACCAGCCAGTCAACATCAGTATAAACCTTAACTGATCTCTCAGTAGACTTAGTGAAATGTAAGCATTGGCCAGGAGTTGACTTTAAGTACCTCAGTATTCTGGAAAGAACATCCCAATGTTGCTCAGTAGGGCAGTGCATGAACTGACTGACAAGGCTGACTCCATAAGCAATACCCGGTCTTGTATGGGAGAGGTAAATGAGTTTTCCTACAAGCCTCTCGATATTGTTCCTTTAAAGACAAACAATATTACAATGCACTAGTGGATTCTTTGGGGTCTCTTGGAGAGATAGTGGTTTGCACCCTAGCATGCCAGTTTCCTTCAGCAGGTCCAGCACATACTTTCTCTGTGAGACTGAGATACCCTGGTTGTTTCTTACTATTTCCATGCCAAGGAAGTACTTGAGGTAGCCCAAATCTTTAACTTGGAAGACCTGTGCCAATAGGGTCTTCAATTTTTGGATCTCAGCAGGGTCATCACCAGTAAGGATGATATCTTCCACATAGACAATAAGGATGGATCTTCTCTTATTGATTATTTTGATAAACATGGTGTGATCTGAGTTGCACTGATGATATCCAGCAGCCTTAACCACGTTAGTAAGTTTGCCAAACCATGCTCTTGGGGACTGCTTCAGGCCATGTAGAGATTTCCTCAGTTTGCAAACTTTCCCTTTGGTGTGAGTGTTGGTGAAGCCAGAAGGTATAGTCATATAGACTTCCTCAGTGAGGTCACCATTTAGGAAGGCATTCTTGATATCCAATTGGTGAAGTGGCCAGTCAAGTTGGACAGCTAGGGAGATCAGCACCCTGACTGTGTTTAGTTTTGCCACAGGGGCAAATATCTCTTTGTAGTCAAGTCCATATGTTTGAGTAAAGCCCCTTGCAACCAGTCTAGCTTTATACTTGTCAATAGTACCACCAGCATTGTACTTGATGGTGAACAGCCATTTACAGCTGACTGTCTTCTTTCCTTGTGGGAAAGTGGTGAGATCCCAAGTATGGTTGTCAAGAAGAGAAGTTATTTCAGTCTTGACAGCAGCCTTCCACCTATCATGTTGAAGAGCTTCCTGTATATTCTTAGGAATGGAGTGAGTATCCAAGTCATGTGTAAACATAGCAAAACCAGGTGACAAGTGATCATAGGACACATAATTATGAATAGGGTGATCAGTGCATGATCTCTTTCATTTTCTGACAGCAGTGGGTCTGTTATCAATATCAGTAAACGTGTTCATAAGTTAAGGAGTTTGAGGAGAATCAGCAGCCTGCTGAGGTTCAGTAGGTTCAGTGTCAGGAGGATGATGAGTATTAGTAGCTGATGAAGGTCAGGAATTTGCTGAGGAGTAGTTTGAGGGATTGGAATGGGCTCAATGTCCTCAACTGAGGATGTAGTGGGAGTTAGTGGACCATGAGAAGAGGGAAGTGCTTCAATTTCAATAAGGTTTCCATCTGTGACTGTCTCAGTAGGTGTGATGTAGTAAGGGGTTTTTTCAAAGAATTTTACATCCATAGAGTTGTAGAACCTTTTGTCAGTGGGAGAATAACACTTCTAGCCCTTTCTTTTCTTTGGCATAACCTAGGAAAATACACTTATGAGCTTTGGGGTCAAGTTTGCTTCTGTGTTGGGCATGAATATAGACAAACACAGTACATCCAAAGATTTTTTGAGGCAAGTCAGCAATGAGATGAGGACAGGGATGAGTTGTCAGTAGGGTTTGGATGGGAGTCTTGAATCCTAACACTCTACTGGGTAACCTGTTGATCAGATATGTGGCAGTTAATATAGCTTCACCCCACATGTATTTTGGCACATAAGTGGTGAACATGACCGATCTAGCCACCTCCAGTAAGTGCATGTTCTTCCTCTCAGCAACCCCATTCTGTTGAGGTGTCTCTACACAACTACTGATGTGAACTATTCCCTTATCATTCAGGAAGGTGCTGAGGTTGGACTCATAGTATTCCAGTGCATTATCTATTTTTAAGATTTTAATCTTAGTGTCAAATTGAGTGGCTACCATGTTATAGAACTCTTGGAAGATGGTTCCAACTTGGATTTATATTTCATCAAAAGCGACCATGTGATCCTGGTGTGGTCATCTATGAAGGTGACAAACCACCTCTTTCCTGTTATACTTTTAACTCTTAAGGGTCCCCATACATCACTATGAATCAAAGTGAAAGGTGTGGAAGGTAAGTAAGATATTTTAGTATACACAGATTTAGTAAGTTTGGCAAACTGACAAATATCACATTGAAGGTCACTGATGTTACATCCTTTAAACAATTCAGGAATTAAAGACTTTAAATAACCAAAACTTGGATGACCTAGTCTATAATTCCATAGCATGATATTGTCTAAGATTTGGTTGCAGGCTGTTGAGGCAGTTTCAGTCTTTAATCTTCTGTCTTCAGCAGGGTTGACCACAAACAATCCTGAGCAGGCTTTAGCTCTCCCAATCACTTCTTGTGAAGAAAGATCCTGGAATATACACTGATTGTTATTAAACATGGCTGTCCAATTTAAGTCTTTAGTGAGTCTACTGACAGATATAAGGTCACAGTCTAATTTTGGAACAAACAGGACATTATGTAGGTAGATCTTATCAGTAAGTTTAACATTACCAAAACCTTGTGCACAAGAAATAGATCCATCAGCAATCTTAATATTGTGGGTCTGATGACAAGGCTTAAGGTGAGATATAAGCCTCTTGTTACCAGTCATATGGGAGGATGCCCCAGAATCAACAATCCAAGTATCACTACTGAGAGGTGAGTGGAATATACCTGTTTTAGCATGAGTAGCTGTGTCAGTGATAGACCTACCTTCCTTTTGTTGAGAAAGGAAGGCTTTGAAGGTAGAAAACTGAGCATCCAAGGTAGTGTCTTTGTTACCTTCTTCACTGGCATGTCTGCCCTGACTCTCCCTGGTTGGTTTGGAGGGTTTAAAGGAGTTAGGCTTACCATGTAGTTTCCAGCAAGTGTCATTGGTGTGGTTTGTGCGTTTGCAGTGGTCACAGAACAGCTTTCATGTCTTCTCAGTGGGTCTACTGTAGGTCTCAGTAGCCTCAGCAGGCTTCCTAACCACCATCAGTGTTGAGCTCTTAGTAGGGTGATCAGCAGGGTTGCTTTGCAGCATCACTTTTCTCCTGCTTTCTTCATGTTTGACTTCAGCAAACACAGATTTGAGGTTTGGAAGAGGTTTAGTAGCAAGGAATCTACCTCTGACATCATCAAGAGATGGGTTTAGTCCAGTAAGGAACTTGAATACCCTCTTCTTCTCAATGATATCCTTGTATAAAGCAGCATCCCCTACATCCTTCCATGGGTGATTTTCCAACATATCTAGGTGTTGCCATGCCTTAGATAGTTGGTTGAAGTACTGAGTTACAGACAGATCACCTTGCCTGTAATTTTGGATTTGGGCTTCAAGATTATAGACCTCAGATGTATTGTCCTTTTTTGAGTAAAGGTCTCTGGCATTATCCCAGATTTCCTTAGTAGTGTCATACATCATGAAGTTCTCACTGATCTCTTTTGTCATTGACCTCGTGAGGATGGTCATGACCTGGTTATTTTATGTATCCCATGCTTCAAACTTGGAGTCAGTTTCAACAGGGGCAGGTTTGGATCCAGAGAAGTATCCCATCTTGCTCTTGCCTGAGATGTACATTTTCATAGATCTTGACCACAACAGGTAGTTGTTGCCATCAAGTCTGTGATTTGTAAACGAAGAGTTTTGGTGACCCCCACTCTTTGAGGTGCTGGGCTCTCTTGGGGTGAAGAGGCTTCGGATAATGAAGACATTCTTGAAATGATTGGAGAATTTGCAGCGGATTAAAGGAGATATGTCTCTAATACCATGAAGAGAGTTTGATAAAGCAATAATACTTGAGTAAACTCAACTTATTTATTCATGATAAAATGAAAGAGTATAAATATATACAAGTTTTAAGGTGAGATGTCCTAGTAGGGTATTTAATGCTATGGGCGGCTAGATACTCCTATTACATAATAGGACAAACTAGAGTTACTTTATGTCATATTAATTGTTTATACAATACAATTAATATGTCATGTTACAAATAATGTATACAAGTAAAATGTATTACACGGTAATAAGGTAATAATTCCACAATAACTAATGACACGTTTGTTGCACATGAATGGAATCCAATTGAATGAAATCATATGAACGAAATGGAATGAAATCATAAAACATGGAATGGAATAAACTCATTTCAATACCGCATTTGAAATATGAAATAATGTAATGAAACAAAATTTCATAATAGGTGACACATCGAGTGAAGAGTATGGTCGGGTTGAGGGGTAAGGTTAGGAGGGTGGGTAGGGTAGAGTGCGTGGGGTAGGATAAGGTGGAAGGGAAATGGTTGGCTAAGGTAGAGCAGCCTTATCCTACCACAACCCTTCACATTACCCCTCCGCACTCTAACTACCCTAACGTACCTCACAACCTCAACCTACCTTACCATCCACTTACATAATTCTACTTCAACCCACCCTGGCCCATTTTACCTTGCCACCATACCCGGTTCTTACCTTACCTAGCCTTGTTCCACCTAACTTATGGCATCACACCCTAACCCAGCGACCACCCCACCACCCTATCCCACCTTACCCCACCACCTTACAACCTACAACTCACCCTACCCTAACTTAACATACATGACCACCAACACCCTACCTCTCCACCAAACCCACCCTACCACCCTAACATACCCCTCCACTTCCTACATAACCTTACACTACCTTACGCTACCCTACCTTACCACATCTGACTCTACCTTACTCTATCATACCCTACCCTACCCACAACCCTAACTTATCCTACCTCATTGTACGCTACCTTACCCTACCTCATTTATACATCCACTCTATCATACCTAGCCTCATCCCTACACCAACCATACCCTACCCCTTCTCACCAGTCACAACCCACCCTACCCGACCACCCATCTTACCCAACCTAACCTACCCCACCTTCCCAACTTTACCCCACTCCATCCCACCCCACCACTGATGAGAGTCAACGTTACTATGCTTTGGTGCATGTTTTAACCCCTGTTTACGACACTTTTGGCTTATTTTGGGTACTCCTAGACCGATTATAGGGTAAAAATGCATTGCACACTCACTTAGAGGTGTACCGTCATATAGATGGGAAACCTTGGCATTTTAGGTGTTTTTTGACCCTATTTGAGCCCTATCTTTCTTGCAGAATTACGCTCGGTATGTTGGTTTCTATGTGAAATGCAGGAAATAGGTGACTTATGAACCCAAGAGACAAGGCATGAGGCTTAGAGAGACATAACCGAAGCCCGGGAATGGAAACGGATCAAATATAGTTGGTGTTTTCGCCTTACATTCACTTTATCTGCAATTTGAGCTGTGTTGGAGGCATTTTCTGGACTTGTGGTCTTCATGAAAGTTGTAGATAATTGAATGAGCTTTCCAACGTAACTTGAATCACTCAAAACGGTACACGCAAAGATATTGCCAGATTACTGAAGTTGTATCAGTGCTGAGAGTTTCAAGACTCTGTGCGGGCGCACCAGATGTAGTGCGGTCGCACCAGAGAAGCAGAAGGGCCAGTTTTGGTACAGCTGCTGCCAGTGCGGACGCACTAGATGTATTGCGGGCACACCGGACTATTTTCTGCACATTTTGGAGCACATATAAATACCGTTTTGCACAAATTTTTCACACACTTCTTCACACTCTTACACACATACTCTTAGATACTCCTACACCCTTTTAGGTCGACTTTTCCCCTTTTGATCCTTAGATTCATTCCTACACTAAATTCTCTTAAATTAAACTTAATTTAGCTTAGATTATTAACTCAACTCTTGGATTTTGGTATTTTGGAGTCTCCTTCTTCCCCAATTGACATGGGTTTGTATGGAGATTG
The DNA here is from genome assembly GCA_026214975.1 of Gentiana macrophylla. Classification (NCBI taxonomy): domain Eukaryota; kingdom Viridiplantae; phylum Streptophyta; class Magnoliopsida; order Gentianales; family Gentianaceae; genus Gentiana; species Gentiana macrophylla. The sequence continues at coordinate 109,504,731 of CM047805.1, forward strand.
AAAAAACATCATCTTCCTCTTATTTTGGTAATTAATATCATCTCTCTTCTTGTTTTATGGCTTTAATCCTTTCTTTGATTGCTCTTTCTTGTTTAATTATTAGTAGCTAAACACACCATAGCTAAGTCATGTGAAGGTTGAAAAATCACCCTCTAATTGATGAAATTGGGAATGGATAGTGTTTAATTGTTGTTGTGTCGACGAATTCATATCTTAAAACTTGTTCTTAATGCATGAATTAGTTTGATTACCTAGTTCATGAACTCACACACCACTTTTATAAATGTATGTTGCGAAGGGGTGTGGGAAAAGGGGTTTTAAGATAGTTCCTTATAATCAACTAAGTTGTTTAGATTGATTAGGGAGTGAGGTTCATTCGGTTGTGAAATCGAGTGGCTCTAGAGCGTTTATCTTGTTTCCTTCAATTAAATCCTCAAAGAAGGACTGTTGAACCGGGCAAAGGGTGATAGGTTGTTGCATGGCGTCTAGTACTATCTTAGGAGTTTGCACCCATGAAAAAGTCGATATATGCATTAGGATGGTTGGTTGGTAGTTTCCATTCCCAAATAATCGATTAGAGGGGCAAAAGTATTCAATTGGATCGTGATTTGGCTATGTCTCTCTCTATATCTTTTTATATCTAGTTTACATATCAATATTGTATAATTACCGTGAACAAACCTTGATTAGCCTAAACTAAGTACGATAACGACTTTGGTATTCGATTGATTCCTCGTAGGATACGACATTGCTCCCCTCTATAATACCCGGTACTCTACCGGTTAAGGTTGGACGTCACTATTTCGGTCATAAACCACCTACCACTACAAGAAAAAGTGTTTAAAGGGACTAAGTTTAAAGGGTCGACAAAGTCATTCCTGGAAAATCTTTAGTGGGACGACATTGTCGTCCCTTAAAATGAATTCAAAAATAGTCAAAATTTTTGCCGGATTTTATGGAGGGAAACTTTAAAGGGACGACAATGTCGTCCCAATAAATACAATATTAACCCATGTTGCCAGCTTGGAATTCCACGTGGCCAGGCCTATTTAAAAGGACGACATTGTCGTCCCATTAAACCCTTTCCAGAAAATAATATGTTATATGAGAAAATATATTACATTTTTGTTTTTAGGGACGACATTTGTCGTCCCTTTAAAGTAAATAAAAAAATTTCCAGAAATTATATGTTATACGAAACAATAATACTTTTCTTTTGTTTTTAGGGACAACATTTGTCGTCCCTTTAAAGGCAATTAAATGTTTTTTGAATATAAAACGTTGTGTTAATAAATTAGATTCACTTTTTTTATAAAATTCTCCTTTGAAGGGACGACTATGTCATCCCTTTAAATAAAAACAATTTTTAATATGCATATTCTAATAAGCATTGGTTTAAAATATAAAATACATTATTTTGTATGAAAATTCCTTTATCGAACGATAATATACACGTGATTCTGATAGTAATATCTACTATAGATCGTCAGTTCGTTATCGAGCGATTGATTTGAATCTCAGGGTTCGTTAACGAGCGATTGATCTCAATCCTGAGATCCGAAATCGATTAAGTGATTTCAAACCGATATCTTTCCTTACAGATCATTCTGATAGTAGTATGTACTATAGATCGTCAGTTCGTTATCGAACGAATGATTTGAATCTCGGGGTTCGTTAACGAGCGATTGACCTCAATCCCGAGATCCGAAATCGATTAAGCGATTTCAAACCGATATCTTTCCTTACAGATCATTCTCGATAAAATCGCTCTACTATAGATCGTCAGTTCATTATCGAGCGATTGATTTGAATCTCGGGGTTCGTTAACGAGCGATTGATCTCAATCCCGAGATCCGAAATCGATTAAGCGATTTCAAACCGATATCTTTCCTAACAGATCATTCTGATAGTACTATCTACTATAGATCGTCAGTTCGTTATCGAGCGATTGATTTGAATCCCGGGGTTCGTTAACGAGCGATTGATCTCAATCCCGAGATCCGAAATCCATTAAGCGATTTCAAACCGATATATTTCCTTACAGATCATTCTGATAGTACTATCTACTATAGATGGTCAGTTTGTTATTGAGCGATTGATTTGATTCTCGGGGTTCGTTAACGACCGATTGATCTCAATCCCGATGTTGGACTTATTTCTATGTTTTGATGATGAGTGCCAGACTAGCTGTTATAGTGCAAAGGCAAAAAGATGTCTAGATCAAATGTATAGGTTTATTAGAGTTTGATTTATGAATAGGTTTGATCAAACAAGCATTGTAAAGGTCACCGATTTATATCGCCAGATGGTCCATATCGATAGGGTAGATAGGTCGATGAGATTAGTCAGAACCTCTTTGAAGAATGAAAAGGTGAGGGCTCAAACTCGATTCTGAAGGCTAAGGGATCAAACTTAGTAATTTAAGTCAAGGATATGGAATCGAATTTAGGCAAGTGCGTGATGACCTAAATCGATTACATATACCTTGTGTACAAGGTCTAAGTTCCATAAGTTGGATGATGTTTGGAACTTGGTTATATTAAAAGGTGTAAGCTAACTTCACAAATAAAAGTTAGAAAAAAAATCACCAATTGATTGTATTTTATACACAAAGAAATTGTCATTCAAATGAGACAGATGGGTATCTCAGCAGACTGATGAACCTGCTGATGATATACCTCGATTAATTCAAGATTATATTGGAAGATTACATGGATAAGTGATTGCGGTCTGATCAGGTTATAAATTTATTTTACTTGACCACCAAATACTAGCAATAGCACTAGGTACATCATAGCATAGCGATGGTGAATTAAGGTCGATCCCTCAGGGAATCAAAATGTGGACCCTAGGTTTAAATAATTAATTCACCTAATTCGTTATTGGACAGCAGTCTAAGACCAACATAAAAAACAAAATAAGAAAAACAAACTCAAACTTAAAAGACACAAACGTAATTAACCTTCCAATTACCAACGTTATCGTTTGGACCAAGACAACTTATATAAGATAACCTAACTCATTAATTTGTCAATCTGGTTTGTATTCATATTTAATTGGCTACGGAGTCATCCCCTTAACTTGACTTAGCACCGGTTAGGTTACTAGATCACTGTGGTATCGTTACGTGACTTCACCTTTTGGGTTTCCATCTCATATAACTCACACGCTCATTACTCCAAGGATGCCGATATTAACCGTACACCTCGCTTAGGCAACATTCCTATGGTTAGGCGTATTTCCTAAACGATCGCTCAAGCCTCGCCCTATTAACAATTACTTGGTATAGTCTCTTGTTAATCTAAGATTTACGTATGACTAGGTGTCGACAATTCCCTAATACAAAACTAATCTAGATCTCATTTGAAAGTCCCGAAAGATCGTTCATGAGCCGAACTAGACGTCTTATATTGGTATTTCCTAATAACACGCTAATGAAAAAGCGACGAAGCGACGTAGCCGTAGCCATACCTCTTGAGAAAGTAAATTCAACTAGGTTAGACCCACCATAAAGGCGTGGCGGACTTAATCGCGAGAATTAGGGCTCGGTCGACCGAGTGAAGTGGCTCGGTCGATCGAACGACTCTGCCGGTCACCCGGACGAATTCAACCCTAATTACATCCTAGAAATAACTCTCAAAGTGTTTCCTTATACGAGCAGTTAAACAAACAATTCATACATCACTTATATAAACTATCATAGATACACATTAATTAAATCTAGTAGAGTCATGAATAAATCTAGATTATGGCGTAGGTCATGGGATCCTCATTGACAAGGTGTCACCACCACCTAACGTCATAGCCGAGAATCACATCATCTAGCTAGGTTTAATTAATTCAAACGATAAGAACATAATTGGAAGAATTAATTACTTGAAAATAAAACATGAAGATTAAGGGCTTACATTGTTGCAAATTACTAACTTGTGAAAAACTCTCAATTTGTTGTGCTCTTTTATGAATGATTGAATCAATGTATGAATGAATAAATAATACTAATGACAATGTGTTTATATAGAGCTCAAAACCGACTTAGAAGCCGACTAAGGATCGGATTCCCTAAACCCTAACCGACTTAAGTAGTGTCTTTGGACTCTGTTGGGCTTTTAAGTCCACTCGGTCGACCGAATAGTTGGCTCGTCGACCGAGCCTTCACCGCTTCGGGCTCCGTCTTTCTATCTTTCTGGCTGGGCTTTGTCCGTCCCCGGATCTTTAATTCCTTCTCCGTAGTCCGTCCATAACGCCATTGTATTTATCATACAAAAACATAGTTTGTATTACCAAATACTTGATAAATTACCGAAATGCATAATAATAAATCGTAACACGGGGTATATCTAAATAGGCACTTAACGACTTATTATCCCTCTCTTAAGGTTATTTTACATCAAAATCAAGGGTAAAGATTGCCAGAATAATGGGTACAAATCGACCGTCATCAACTGCCCCCCACTTAGCCTTTGATCGTCCCGATCAAAGTATTAACAAGTTATTCCCCATATGATCATTTTCCAGCGGTCACACCATACTCACACAAGAAACCCGAATCAACTCATACTATATATGCTAATAAGGTATCCATTATTTACTACTCGGTATGAATCGAAGTGATGTGTGCACATGCATTGGTTTTACAAATGTGGCATGATTAATGGTTATGCCAACTTTGAATTCTCAAATCCCACCATCATCGACATTCCTCCTGGTTAAGCCTCCTCGAATGGGTAAAGCACTAGAACAATAAGCAAGAATATATCTATACGGTTTTGGACTTGGAGACCGAGTACTACTCAAAGCCTCTTAAGAGTTGAATTTTTCAATTCTTCACATTCTCAAATACTACAAATCTCAAGGAAGAAAACTTTTTAAAGTATCCCCCTATCTTAGATCACATATAGCAATGAATATTACCACAAGCGCAAGGCTACTTTGGTAATTGACTACAAGCCCAGTGTTTAGCTCATTGGCAAAACACGAGATATATCTCAAGCTTATTATTCGCTTTTGTAGCTAGAAGATTAAGAATACATCGACGATAAGTATTGATTACAGCAGGGCACAACCCATTATCTATGCAATGTACACATATATTTCCATTTTTTGATAAGCGTGGTAAACGTTGATTCATATTTTGAGTAATCGAATAAGAAATAACTACTAGCCACTTATAATATGAATATCTTTAAGCTTACTGAAATTATATCGCAAGAGTATAACATGACCACGTACTAACGAAATATGGTTCCTACCTTATTAAATACAAAATTCGGGAATTCACAAAAGATAAGTGTGATTGTAATGTAAAAAAATTTAAATTCACTCATTATTTGATATACAAACTTATCAAGTATGCTACATGAGCTAAGTGACTCATACCCCCCACTTAAACTATGCATTGTCCTCAATGTATAAAAAAATTAGAACAAGGAACTTAGCTCTGGAATAAGTGCGGGAGTTGAACAAGTCTTGATGAACTCCGGAGAATTTTGACAGACAAATACAGTTACCAACTGCAATAAAATGCAACCTCTCGCAACAAACATCTTTAAAAAAAAGCGGGAACTCGTTACGTGATTAGTCCAGAAAAATATAATCATATCAAATGGACTGTAAAAGGTATAATAATTGCCTTAAACATATTTAAGCCCATACTTAATAATTATAGTGAAAATAATGCACAAATATCCAACACATTAAATAAGACAAACTTTATTCATTAGGGAAATGCAAAACGAACTCCATACAACACGACTTAACTTATTGGTACACCGAAATCAAAAATAAAAACCACATTGATAAAGAGAAAATTAATAAATTAACACAGATGCTTAGTCCGAAGGTATATCGTTCGGATCAACGAAAGCTAATGGAAGAACATTGGGATTCGCTTCAGAAAATCTTGGAATGCGCGATCGTCATCACCTGGACCGTCATCATCAAGGTTGCACAAGAGGTGGTGCAACGTAATCCAAAGATAGGATAGGCATGGGCCTAACATAAGAGTCACCGCCTAGCATCGGGCACTCGGTTGCCTCACATAATGAAGTGATCAATGAACCATAAGCAAAGCATGTGTCAGGCTTGCGGGCATCGGCGATCATCTCGTAACGCATCGGTGCCCAATATTAACAGCCATCCTCTCGCTCAACCAATACATCGGTGTAGCATGTGCATAATAAGCGTAGACACATGCTTGGCCGGAATAATGTTAGAACGGATAAGCCTATGTAAGCACTTATCTTCCCACCGCCTAAAGTATGGCTCTCAAAAGTGCGAGCAACTTCCCTATTGTCCATGCTATCCCGAGATGGGCACCAACCTCCTCCAACCATGCATCGACTCATCAAACGTCACTGTGTGTACTCGGCTCCTCCTCCGGGGTATCGAGACCATAATAATTATTAAAAGTCCCGGAGTAATTACAATGGATTTGCCACGAACCTGGACTAAATTCGTGTGTGGGTGAACGCGTAAATAAGAATAAAACTCTCTTACCCGATCGACATTAACTTGGCAGGTGGCGCAACAACCTCTTGCCACGCGATAATACTCCACTAGATCGAGCGACTCTTGACCACGAGTTGGTCAAATCTAATCCCGAGCCCGGTGTACCGGCGAATTGTTGAAGAAATTCGATAAACCGAAAATACCTCTTGGCTAGCGAATTGCGGTACCCCGTTGATCAAGGGTATGGCATCGTCGACTGCTACAAACTGTGCGGAGGATCGTCGTCTTGGTGGCATAGTTGCGAATCGAGCAGAGCTACGCCGGCGAGAGAGATGCAAAGAAGATGAAGCTCTCGGTCGACCGAGAGAATGGCCTCGGTTGACGAAAGCGAGAAAGGTTCGGTCGACCGAAGCGATGAAGCTCACTGCTTTGAGGTTCGAGTCTTCCTCAGTGATGACTGGGTTGGTTAATCCTTCAGAGATATGAACAGTCACAACTTGTGATATTGGAGGGGATCATTTAGGTTACTATCCCCAATCTTGGGTGGATGGAAAGTATTAGAAAGATTGGAAATGGGAATTAATGGAGAGAAGAAGAAGAAGAAAATTGGGGATTTGGAGAAGATGAAGATTTTGTGGTGTGGAAATGATGAAGAGAAAAAAGGAGGTTTAAATAGAAAGGTGTGGAAAGTGAAAGGATTGAAATGGTGGAAGGTGATTGGTGGAGATAGAAAGGCAAGGATTGAGGAGTGGAATGGTTTTGTTGGAGGAATAAATTAATGGGGAAAATGAAAAGGTGGATTGGGAAATGAAAAATGGGGATGTGTAAAAATAAATGATAGTTGACCTCCTCAATTTGATACACACGAAATTTTCAAGCTAGAACACATAAGTCTATCAAAATTATTATGTCACAATTTGAAAAATCCTCACCTCAAAAATCGAATAATCCAACCACAATCCATATAAATCATCACTTTTTCCAAATAATACAAATTTGAAACTAAGCATCTTTTCACCAAATTCTCATCATCAATGCATTTTATAATGATTTCTCTTCCTACTCTACTTCACGTTAAAATGATTCGAGTAAAAAAACTTTTTGCACATCCGTAACCTAATGGTCATTGGAACACGGCAAAAATAAAAAGGCTCGTCATTCTACGTTACTTTTATTCATACTAAAAATAAGGATGAAATAAAATAAAATAAATGAAACGAAAGAATTCTAAATTTTGAGTCTATAGCTCGACTTCCAAAATCATCACTCCTAAACATCGCCCTTGACTTGCCAGTTTTCACCCGGCCGACTTTCACCGAAAAAGTTTGACCGTCCTTTTCTACGAGTGCCCTTCCTTTGGATTTTAGTCCAATGAAAAGACGGCCGAATTGACCATCCGGATAAGCGCCGACTTTTGGATTCATCTCTCGATTTCGATGAGCATTTGTTACGAACTCTCCTAGTTCGTTTCTTCGCCTCTGGTCCTCCTATCCTTAGGTAGGTCTGACTTCAATATTGGTCGAGTCTGGTGCAGCCGTGGTGACCTATTCCGGCTTAGAATAGTAAGGACTTCCCTCTCATCTTTATCATCGACATTATCATCAGCATCCTTTCCTAGACCTTGAGTGGCATCAAGCTTCTCCGAACCAACTACTTCTAACACATTCACACTTACCGGTACAGGGAAATTCGGATTTGTTATCCCATAACACTCAGAACCCTTGGCGTCAAACAATACTATCTCATGTCTGGTCATCCGTATGAAGGCTCTAGCGGTGTTGATAAACGATCTACCCAAAATGATTGGGCATTCAGGATGTTCCTCGATTTCCATTACCACTATGTCTATCTTAAACCGTAATTGCCCCACACCAATAATCATGTTGTTCAGTCTCCCAGTCATGATTGTCCTAGTTCCATCCGCTAATCTAACTTGGAGCGGGGTGTTAGTGGGTGTTAGAATGAAATTCCTATCACAAAGGCTTTTAGGAAAGATATTAAGGCTCGAACCGGAACAATCAAGGCTAAACCTAAGTGGGTTTGTTCTAGGGTTACTCCAACCATAAAAGCTCCTGGGTCTGCTAACTTTTGCATCAGTCGAGACTCGTCTTTAATTAATATTTCATCTCTAGAACAGATGACAATAGGGCTCTCCATAGCTGCGCTACCCTCTGACTCAGATTCTATCTCGGACATGTAATCATCATAATCTAAAGCTGAATCGGAATCCGAAGAAATTTCCTCTGGATTCAAAATAGACATACCTCTTTGCCAATAGGCTTCTTTAGCCTCCCTCGATTTCCTTGCCTCTCGGATTTTCGCTTTCATCTTTTCTATCCTTTCCATGAGCTTTGGTGTTAACGGCTTTTTAGGTGTAGTTTTGGTTCGTAAAACCTTGACTTCTTCTTGGCCTTTGATAAAATCGTTTGATGACATTTTCTTGATCTTGAAAGCAAAGTTAAGTGAGTGATTTACGAATTATACGCAATATTTGAAAAACAATAAACAATTAGTAAATTGACAAAGCAAGTATGATTGCTCATACTGTTGTCAAACTTACAACCAACAAACAGGGGGAAACAGAACACTGGGGAAACGACACTGAACATAAAATTAAAGCTGGAAAAGGCTCGGTCGACCGAGTGAATGCGTTCGGTCGACCGAACGAATATCTTCCCATTCTCGCTTTAATCCTTTAACAAAGATACAAGTACAGATAACTCGTCAAAAGAAAAATAAATAATTCGACTAAAAACAATAAAGAAAGAACGAAGTAGATAAAAATAATTATTTAAACAATCATTGGGCCATTGATTCCCCGGCAACGGCGCCAAAAACTTGATTGCGGTCTGATCAGGTTATAAATTTATTTTACTTGACCACCAAATACTAGCAATAGCACTAGGTACATCATAGCATAGCGATGGTGAATCAAGGTCGATCCCTCAGGGAATCAAAATGTGGACCCTAGGTTTAAATAATTAATTCACCTAATTCGTTATTGGACAGCAGTCTAAGACCAACATAAAAAACAAAATAAGAAAAACAAACTCAAACTTAAAAGACACAAACGTAATTAACCTTCCAATTACCAACGTTATCGTTTGGACCAAGACAACTTATATAAGATAACCTAACTCATTAACTGTCAATCTGGCTGTATTCATATTTAATTGGCTACGGGAGTCATCCCCTTAACTTGACTTAGCACCGGTTAGGTTACTAGATCACTGTGGTATCGTTACGTGACTTCACCTTTTGGGTTTCCATCTCATATAACTCACACGCTCATTACTCCAAGGATGCCGATATTAACCGTACACCTCGCTTAGGCAACATTCCTATGGTTAGGCGTACTTCCTAAACGATCGCTCAAGCCCTCGTCCTATTAACAATTACTTGGTATAGTCTCTTGTTAATCTACGATTTACGTATGACTAGGTGTCGACAATTCCCTAATACAAAACTAATCTAGATCTCGCTGAAAGTCCCGAAAGATCGTTCATGAGCCGAACTAGACGTCTTATATTGGTATTTCCTAATAACACGCTAATGAAAAGCGACGAGCGGCGTAGCCGTAGCCATACCTCAATGAGAAAGTAAATTCAACTAGGTTAGACCCACCATAAAGACGCGTGGGGACTTAATCGACAGATTAAGGCTCGGTCGACCGAGTGAAGTGGCTCGGTCGACCGAACGACTCTGCTCGGTCACCCGGACGAATTCAACCCTAATTACATCCTAGAAATAACCTCTCAGTGTTTCCTTATACAGAACAGATTAAACAGCAATTCATACATCACTTATATAAACTATCATAGATACACATTAATTAAATCTAGTAGAGTCATGAATAAATCTAGATTATGACGTAGGTCATGGGATCCTCATTGACAAGGTGTCACCACCACCTAACGTCATAGCCGAGAATCACATCATCTAGCTAGGTTTAATTAATTCAAACGATAAGAACATAATTGGAAGAATTAATTACTTGAAAATAAAACATGAAGATCTTAGGCTTACATTGTTGCCGCCCTAACTTGCTGAAAAACTCTCAATTTGTTGTGCTCTTTTATGAATGATTGAATCAATGTATGAATGAATAAATAATACTAATGACAATGTGTTTATATAGAGCTCAAAACCGACTTAGAAACCGACTAAGGATCGGATTCCCTAAACCCTAACCGACTTAAGTAGTGTGCTGGACTCTGTTGGGCTTTTAAGTCCACTCGGTCGACCGAATAGTTGGGCTCGGTCGACCGAGCCTTCACCGCTCGGGCTCCGTCTTTCTATCTTCTGCTTTGGGCTCTCTGTCCTGGATCTTTAATTCCTTCTCCGTAGTCCGTCCATAACGCTCACTGTATTTATCATACAAAAACATAGTTTGTAATACCAAATACTTGATAAATTACCGAAATGCATAATAATAAATTGTAACACGGGGTATATCTAAATTAGGCACTTAACGACTTATTATCACTCTCTTAAGGTTATTTTACATCAAAATCAAGGGTAAAGATTGCAGAATAATGGGTACAAATCGACCGTCATCAATAAGGACAGCCAACTACCTCTGACTTGTCAAACAAATCAAAAGCTGAGATTAAAAGAACGTTGGGATGATTCAGATTTTTATCCAATGGTTATAAGTAAAGGGTGGATGATCAGCGCCTTCATCAAAAAGGAATTTCGGCGATGTGTCATCCTATGAATAGTGATGAAAGCAAATCGAAAGCAAATCAAATCGGAAGACAGTGAAAGCACGAGTTGTGTGAAAGATTTGTTGTTTGTAGTGGAGCGGTGAAGAGGCAATCCTACCCTTCAAGGACCAAAGTGGAAGACTCGGGGAGCAGCAATCCTACTGCTCCCGCCAGATTTGTGAAGCCATAGTTATTGGTGAAGGACAAGCAACTTAGGAATCTTTGTAATCGCAACATCAAAGATCTCTAGTGAATTACCTCCAACATCACAAGAGAAGAGTGGGTGATGAGGATTACACCACCTGGAACCACTATAAAATCTGCCTACTTACATTCTGCACTTAATTTATTATACACATCAATCCACTGAATCTAGCAACTGAAATCACACACATACACTACTGAGTATCCAATACTTAGTATCATATTTAACATAAAATAACAAGGCTTAATTTTGATATAATTCATTTGCACAAATTGAAGAATCGAACTATCAGATGACTCATTTTATCGCCAGAGCTCACGAGGTGTCGGCAGACTATCAAGTATCAAAGATTTCTTGAAATTGCTGAATTTGTTAACTCCAAAGTTTTAAGTGTTTTGTTTATTCACCCCCCCCCCCCCCTCTAAACTTAACCAAAGCATTTTCAAGGGACCAACAATTGGTATCGGAGCAGTGCTTCTGTTTTGAAGAAATCCTACTTGTTGTGCTTGTGAAAATACTTTGAAACTTTTTCAAGTTACTGGTTTTTCAAAACTTGCATCATGGATAACACCCAGTATGCTAGAACTATGCTGATGTGTTCTCTAGATAGATTTGATGAATATAAACGTCGAATGCAGGCATACCTTGCTGCAACTCATGATGAGATGATGGATGTACTAACTGATGGACCACTGGAGATTACCAAGTCAGTAAAAGTGGGTGATACTACAGAATACATTCCTAAACCAAAAAGAGAATGGAATGCAGAAGACAGAAAAAGAGCAAACCTCAACAATATTGCTATTGATATCATTTACAGAACATTGGATAGCAATATGTACATGAAGGTTAAAGATTGCAAAACTGCAAAGGAACTTTGGGACAAGATACAGTTGATCTGTGAAGGCACTGATGCAATAAAGAAGAATAAAATCAGTGTGGTCAAAAAGAGGTTTCAAAAGTTCAAGATGCTACCTAATGAAACCATTGAGCAAATGGAATCAAGATTTAATGCTATCCTGGATGAACTTACCCTGCTGAGTGTAAGTTATACAAAAGAGGAAATAAACACAAAAATCTTGGAAGCACTACTGCAAAAGATGTTTGGAAAATGAAGGTGACTGCAATAGATTAAATGAGAAAAATTTGCATGAAGAAGACACCTTCAAGTTATTTTCAGATCTTAAGGCTTATGAATTTAGCAAAAGCTTGTACCGAGATCGAAAAAGAAGAGCCAAAGACTATTGCATTGGCTGCTTCACATCGAGGAAGAAACATCCGGAGGACAAGATGATTTCTTTGGATGAGATGCGAGAGAATGATTGCTCACTTGAGCAAGAAAATCAGGATGATGAAGGCTGGAAAGGCCCTTCAAGAAATTTCACAAAAGGCCCTCTTGAAAGGAAGAAAGAAGAATCAAAGAAAGACAATGACTATCTGTGCTTTCATTGCAATAAACCAGGACACTTCAAACCTGACTGTCCTGAGTTAAAACAAAGTAAGGAACCTGATTATCTTTGTTTCAACTGCAAGAAACCTGGACACTTTAGACTGATTGTCCGGACCTCATCAAGACCAAGAGTCAACAAAGAATACATGGCAAGAAGGCTATGGTTGCTGAAGATGAATCAGGGTATGAAGTGGAATCTGAAAAAGGAAATGAATCAGATGACAGAGCATTAGTTGCTGATATGGAAGATTATGCTTTGATGGCCAATATGGATGAAACTGAAGAGGTATACAATAATGTATCAATTAACACTCCTGCTGGAAGTGATTGTGAATCAACTTATGGTTCAAATCCTAGAAACTCATACAATGAAGAAGCTTTGGATGCCATCCTCAATCAACTGAGGACAATACAATCTGCAGTTATGAGATTGTGAAGGCCGGTGAAAGAAGCTCTTCAAGTAGAAGTTGAAAGATTGAATCTTTGAATTAAGGACTCTCAAAGGTAAGGAAAATGAGGTGGACAGAAGAAAGATAAGCCCTCTTTGAACATTCAATAGCATCTGAATCTGCTGAACCATCATGTTCCTCTACTGCATACAAATCTGGAAAGCCTTATGGTGATAGAACAGGGCTTGGATTTAGAACTCAACAATCCAAAAAGAGTGGATCCAGTAAGGTTACTGAACCTAGTACCAGAATTGGTCCTAAGTTTGTACCTGCACAAGATCCAACTCCAAGTAAAGGTTGCCGAGGCGAAGAAACCTACCGAGAATACTTCAAGGAAGCAAAATCGAGAAGTCAAAGAAGTCAACAGATTCTAATAAAAGAACAAATCCAAAAATAGGATCTTGGACCTTCTAGACCTATCGATAGCGAGACACTGCTACCAAGTCTATTTGGACACTTAAAAGGTAAAGGTCGAAATATTCCAAGGATAAGAATCCTAAATCTAAAAATGTTAATCATTCAAGGATACTTATCTCGGGGAAAGGTAAACCCATTCCCTCACCGATGACGATTGGAATATTCTGTACTGCCGATAGAAACAACCAAGATAACCATGTCGCTAGGGTAAAACCTAAGCAATGGAATCAACAAAGGACTCAAAGAGGACTTATAAAAGGCCTCAGCGAGGACCTCAATGAGACTCCATACTATAGGGTTGTTCCTAACAGACAGCAAACAAATGGTTATACTAATGCTTCTAACAACAAGAGTCACTTCAAACAGCATTTTAAACCAAAAGGCCAGAAAACATATATGAATCCTACACAACCTACTGTTAGAACCTATGGATGTGTGGAATACATGTATGAACCAAAGTATGACACTTTTAGGAGAAGACCTTATGGAAACTTACCAAGGGTCATGCTTACTACTGACAACTATGGACCCAAATAGGTTTGGGTACTGATATACCTAACCCGTGACAGGACACTGTTCCCACGGATGGGGCCTGTCAACCCGGCCCCATACAAATATTATGGACCTCGTCGATGTAGCCACACCCACTTATAGCAAGTGGTCGCGGATCTAGCCGCGCCTCGTCCGCCACACTTAAACCGGACATATCTCCATCATATGGTTTCTTATCCTAATCGTCAAGGCAAGATCGTACCCGCTGCTCGCCATCACCGCGCTGTCGACGCTACGGACGGCGCATGCGGGCGCCTGACATGACTATTTACATGATTTAGTGCATACAGATATTTATTCAAGATACTTATGACACTTGTATAAGTTATTTCTTATCATATCATTATATCATTAGCTGTCTAATCATGAACAGTAGACCGACTTGCTCGTCTATAAATAGAGGATCATATGTAACAAAGAAAAGAGATCGGAGAATAAATACACACAGCCAAACTCTGCCATTTTGCCGCTAACCACCGGCCCAATCTCTTGTTATTTATTTTATGCTTATTCCGCCACCTTGTTCTAAATAACCACCCTACCCTCTCCGGAGGAATCATCCATAACAGCCTTATATCCTCAAGATTGACACTTTAATCCGCAAAATGGATATTCCACGCAACATCGGTACCTAAAATGTATTAACTTTGTTTTGTAGGTGTCCGGTACTTTGACCAGTGGATGTTCCAGACATATGACAAAGAACAAGCATTGTTTATCAAACTTTGTGGCAAAAGATGGTCCAAGGGTGAATTTGGCAACAAGAATACACTGGATATACAAGAGGATATGGCACACTTGTGAGAAATGGACTTACAATCAAGAATGTTGCATATGTGGAAGGATTGGACTACAACTTGTTGAGCCTTTGGACAATTCTGTGACATGGGATACAAGGTCACTTTTGACAAAAACAAGCTGTATTGTCATTAGTGAAAGAGGTGATCAAGTTGTCTTGGCCGTGAAGACAACAAAACATGTATGTTGTGGATTGGTCTCCGCAGATTCGAAACTCTGCTGATTGTGCATACCAAGTCTGAACTCAATTGGTTATGGCACAAGAAGTTGAATCATCTAAATTTTGATAATATCAATCAGTTGGTGAAGAAGAAGCCGGTGATTGGTTTACACGAGATCACATTCAAGAAGGATGCTATATGTGATGCATGTCAACAGGTAAACAGATAAAGTCAAGCTTCAAGTCAAAAACTAAACAATCAACTAATAGAGTGTTGGAGCTGATGCATATGGATCTATTTGGACCAATAACTCCAACAAGTGTAACATGAAAGAAATACACCTTAGTGGTTGTGGATGATTATTCAAGGTACACTTGGGTGATATTTATGAACAAGAAAAGTGAAACACTCAAAAGCATGCATAATCTTCTAAGGAGATTACAAAATGAGAAAAGTTTGACAGTAGTAAAAATAAGATCGGATCGAGTCTTGAATTTCTCAACAAAGTTATAAGAGAATACTGTGAATGTAATGTGGTACTACATCAACGTCTTCTTTCTTTGGTACACCTCAAACAAAATGGGGTTCTTTGAAAGTAAGCAGGACTTTAAAGAAGCGGGAAGGACAATGATTTGTGAAGCATTGCTACTGAATGATATTGGGTGAAGCGATTAATACAAAGATGTTATACACAAAAGCAGAACTTGATGAACAAGAAGCTGCAAGACACCTTATGAGATTTGGAATGGAAGGAAACCAAATATATCTTATTTCCATCCATTTGGTAGTAAATGTTTTATCCTAAATCACAAGGTACATTTGAAGACATTCTAACCAAAGTCAGATGAAGGAATTTTCTGGGGTTATTCTTCAGTCAACAAGGCATTGAGTCTTGAACAAGAGATCACTGAAACATGAAGAAACTATCCATGTTGTATTTGATGAACCTAAGTTCTTTGGCATGGAAGATGAAGATTGTGAACTCTTGAGAATCAACAAGTCACCGATCAGTTGTGTTGAAGTTTTGGAAAGATTCAATGACTTAAAGATTTGTGATACTGCCCCTGCTGAACACCCTGCTGGTAATACTACTGATGCAACAACTGAAGCAATTCAAGGATCTGTTGAACCCCCGTTGTTGAAGAAGCTACATCGAGACCTACCAAGATGAGGTTCCCGATAATCAAACTAACCGTAATCCACAATGGTTAAGGAATCACCCGCCGAACAAGTTATTGGCAATGTACGCCAAGGTGTAAGGACTAGAAGACAAGCTGGAAGCTATGTTTACTTGTTTTCTATCTCAAATGGAACCTAAAGTTGTTGAAGAAGCAATTTGAGATCCAGTTGGATAATTACTATGCAAGAAGAATTAAATGAATTTGAAAGAAATCAAGTTTGGACACTAGTTGAAAGGCCAAGTCATGCAAATATCATTGGTACTAAGTGGGTTTACAGAAATAAACTTGATGAATCTGGTACCATTGTGAGAAATAAGGCCAGACTGGTTGCAAAAGGCTATTCTCAAGCGGAAGGAATAGATTTTGATGAAACTTATGCACTGTTGCAAGATTGGAAGCTATCGATTATTCTTGGCACATCTTCGCATATAAGAACTTCAAGGTATATCAAATGGATGTCAAAAGTGCATTTTTGAATGGCATTCTAGAGGAGGAAGTGTATGTACAGCAACCTCCTGGATTTGAAGTTAAAGATCAAGAAGATAAAGTGTATAGACTCAACAAAGCACTTTATGGATTGAAACAGACACCAAGAGCATGGTATGAGACTCTATCTCAATTCTTGGTGGATAATGGTTTTACAAAAGGCACCATTGATAAAACTCTTTTCAGAATCAATGAGAAGGATGAAAGACTATTGGGTATGCATTTATGTTGATGACATAATCTTTGGTTACGAAAATGAATCTGTTATGTGAAAAGTTTGCAAATCTAACGAAGAGCAAATTCCAAATGAGTATGATGGGAGAAATGAACTACTTTTTGGGATTGCAAGTTAAGCAGATGAAAGATGGAATCTTCATTCATCAAACCAAGTATACCAAGGAGTTCTTGTCAAGAAGTTTGGTATGGAAAACAGCACCAAGATATCAACTCCAATGAGCACAAATATCAGATTGGATGAAGATAAAGAAGGCAAAGATGTTGATCAGACTTTATACAGAAGGATGATAGGCAGTCTGCTGTATCTCACTGCCAGCAGACCTGATATATCCTTTGCTGTAGGTGTTTGTGCAAGATTTCAATCTAAACCTAAAGAAAGTCACTTAGGTGCAGTCAAGAGAGTTCTCAAGTATCTTAAAGAAACTTTGGGAGTAGGGATATGGTATTCCAAGGATGGAAGCTTCAAAGTTATATCCTACTCAGATTCGATTATCTTTGGATGCAAGATTGATAGAAAAAGCACTACAGAAACACAATCGGTTGATGGGAAGTAGACTGGTCTCTGGTTCAAAGAAGAAGCAGCAATTCTATATCAACTTCCACACTGAAAAGCCGAATACATTCTTCTTTGGAAGTTGTTGTGCACAAATACTTGTGGTTAAGACAACGATTAAGGGATTATGGAATTGTAGAAAGGAAATTCCAATCATGTGTGACAACACAAGTGCAATTGCAATCTTTGAAAATCTGCTTTGCACTCAAGAACCAAACATATTGATGTGAGACATCGTTTTATAAGAGATCATGTTGAAAAGAAAGATGTAGTGGTTCTATATATCCCTACTGAAAATCAACTTGCTAATATTTTCACTAAACCACTTGATAGTGAAAGATTTGCTAAATTAAGAACTGAACTTGGAATTATCAAAGTTGACTGATAATCAGCAATGTACTGGAATTCACCAAGGGGATTAGTCTTTGCTATGTTGGGTGAGCTCACTTAGCAGATTGTCATTGGTATCAACAATTCCATGTACTTATGTTTGGACAATTGAGCAAATGAGGTTGCCAAGGGGATTGGTCTTTGTCATGTTGGGTGAGCTCACTTGACAGATCAGTCATTGGTATTAAACTTCATCTTGTATTATCAATTGATCAAAACAAGAAGAAATCAAGGATCAGCAGAGTCACATTAGCAGCCTGCTGAACATCTTTATCAGCAGACTGCTGAGCCAACCCTGCTGAGGACAACCCTGCTGAATGGAACGTTACACAATCAAACTTTATTAAAGTCAAAGAGCAATTGGCAGGATATTTACTCTATCTATTATTACCCTAGTTAACACGATCTAACGGTTACAAAACGTTATGGAGGAGTTTTGGAACACGTGTCAAGACAGGATTCATTCAGATTAATCGTGGTTAACATCATTGTACGTGCACTGACAGTTTCAACTACCCACTGTCTATATATATACAGACCTACACACTGAAGATACTCTCTACTTGCAAAATCTGCTTTATCACTACGAATTTACACTGTGTGAACACAGATTTACAAAACTTTCTCCTTCATCTTTTTCTTACAACAATGGCGGAAAAGATTGATGTCCAGATTGAATCAAGCCAAAGTGTTAGAGGCTTTGTTGTTGATGCTAATAGAACTGAATTAGCTATCAACATTGGTAGAAGAATAAGGAGATATGCTGGTCTAGAGAATGTGCTGAACATAAGACTGGAAACAATTTCATATACAAATGTTGTCAGTTTTTGGAGGAACATTGTAATACAAGAAGGTACAGAGGCATTCAAAACCACTGTGAATGCCCAGGAGATTGAGATTTCCCCAAGTCTACTGAGGGAAGTTTTTGGTTTTGAAGAAGTAGTGGATGGTCCAATAAATCCTGAAGCAATGGGATTGTCCAAGATGGCTTTAGTTGATCAAATCAAAACAAATGAAGACACCAAATCAATTCCAGGCATCAATTGTAGACACATTGGGAATGAGTACAACCTGCTGAGCAAACTCATTGCAAAGAACATACTTGGATTTTTTGGAAGTATGGATACTCTGTCAGGACCCAAGATAGAGCTGCTGATGATCATTTGCAGAAGCATGAAGTTTGATTGGGCTGGATATTTTATCCATTATATGAAGAAAGTAGCCAAGGAGGAAAGAGAAGGAAAGAGGAAATCCAAGGCCTTGCCCTTAGGATTGATGGTTCAGACCATGCTGAATCATATGGAAATCCCTGATGTAGCACCTGAAAAGATTAATCAATCTAGATACAAGAAAGAGATTGATTATGCTATCCACGGTGCGGATGATGATGAAGAAGGTCTTGTGCCGAGGTCTGGCGATGATGACAAGATAATGGAGATGATGGTGATCTTGATGGTGAGCGAGTCAAGCAAGCGGTTAAGAAATCATCAAAACTCTTTGCACCAAAGAAAACTACTGAGAAAAGAAAGGCTGCAGATACAAGGAAGATAACAGAGATATTAAAACCTAAGAAGACAAAGAAGCAAATAGCACATGCATTGTATCTGTGAGGGGCAGTGAAGAAAGAGTTCTTGACCTTTGTAGATTTGCTAGAAAAACTGTTGTTGAGATTCTGAGGGAACAATAGAAGGAAGCTAAAAGAAAAAGGAAGTCTACTGTGGTTGAAATAGAAGATGAGCCACTTTACAAGAGGAAGAAGGAGATTGTTTATAAGAAGAAACATGGAAAGGGGAAACAATTGAAAATCTTAGAGGCTCAAAGGGCACAAGAAGAAGAAGAAACAGTAGAAGAAGCAGTAGGAGAAACAGTAGAGGAGACTATTGAGGCTGAGCCCTTAACTATCATCAAGCCTGTGGAAATTACTGACTCCTCACCAGATGAGGTTGCTAAGCCTCTTGGTAGTGAAGCAGTTGTTGTTGAACAAACTGTTGAAGAATCCTGCAGCTGATCGCACACGAGCTCTTTGTAGAAAGCTATTCAATCTTTGAAGGCCGCATTGGAGTTGTTGTTGAGCAATGTTGGAGATATCTGCAGTTGTCTTGACCACGAGCTCTTTGTAGTATCTCTTGAAGAACCACGACAAACAAGCGAGTCTACACTGTTTGTGGAGATGGAAACAAATGTTCAAGACCCCCGCATTCTGCAATAGTTCGGGGAAGAAGCAGTCTGCTGCTAACCCTGGCGATGAGCATATAAGTCGGAGAAACCAAGCTCAGAAGTGCAGGATGGAGGTAGTAGGTAGTAATATCCAACTTTGAGCAACCTACTAGCCTTGAAGCATCTGTAGAAGAAACATTGAATCTACTTGTTGAGACCTTTGGAGGTCGACAAGGTAGTGTACAAGCTCCCAGGGAGGATCATTCACGCTTACTATGAAAAACATGAGAAAAAGAGGAAAGAGGGGTATGTTGATCCAAAACTCCTATTTGGTGGTGATTACTTCCAATGGAAGTTTGGATTCTATAAGAAACAAAAACCGCTGCATAACCTATATGCATGAGACTTTGAGGAATGGGTTTTGAGAAATTGGGAGTAGAGAGCTTGTCTGGATCTGATTGATACCTCCTTGTTACAATCAAGGCTGATGGATCTGTTTGATGATCAACAAAAAGAGGAGGGTATCAAGTTCAGGGATCCAAGAGGTGGTGATGATGACTCCTCATCATCTGATTCTGATGATAATCACCCCTCTGGTCCAGGTGAAGTCAGTGGATGTGCTATGACTATTGAACCAAGAGTAGAACATCTCTGGTCTTTGGGATGATCCCCTCCGAGAGAGAGCAAAATGGGACAGATGCATGAGGATGAGGAAAATCTCACCATTGAAGATATTGAGGCACAAATCAATGAAGGATAGATATTGGTGCAAACAAAATGGTTGGTGAGATAGATCCACTATTTGTTGAAGAACTCTTTGAGCATCATGCCGATGACCCGAGAAGCTGTGGATTCAAGTGAAGAAAGAGTCACCGATCATGATGAGCCAAGTGTCGGGATTCGAGGACTCCATTCAATATCAAAGCTCGGGTTGACACCGATGGCACCACGACCAACCTTTGCAAATCTACTAAGAAGGATTGGTGATATGGGAGAATTTCAACAGGAAAACATGGACATTCTTCCTGATCAACTTGTTGTGGCATTCATTGCACCATATCCAATAGTTGAAGAGGAGAGTGCAGGTTCTTTGGGCTACAAGCAAGACTGCACAAAGGTTGGAGCAGCAGAGTGCAGTGTCTTGAGTCTCAAACAACACTGGACAAAGGTTGGAACAAACTTTGGGTTTGGAGAAACCCCATTCTTTGAAGAGGCTCTTTGTAGTGGAGCCTTCTGAAGTCAAGACCACTAAAGGAAAAGATAGTCAGCAGGCTGCTTTTTTTTATGAAGAAGAGCAATTTCTTTGGACTATGACTTTAGTGAGGAGGAGTTCCAAATGCACGAAGAAGAAAATATTGATATTGATCCCCACAGGCATTTGTACTGTCTTTGAAGAACCCGACTCTTGATCCTATCTTGGAAGAATATCAAGGTCCTAACCTCTTTGGACTAGATAGGAGTTGGGCAATGGTTGTGAGCAATCAGAGGCCACAATATAATGTTGAGGAGCCTGCTGATGGAGTTGCTGGAGAAATGGCTGGTGGAGTACCAGCACAGGTCCTAGAAGAGTTGAGAACTGTCAGGAATGATATTGCTAATTTAAGAACTCAACTGGACAGGCAAGAGCAGAGGTTTGATGATTTGATCAATTTGGTGGAAAATAGAGGGAGGACTACAGAAACAGTTGCCTCCAATATTACCTCAAATCAGTATGCTCTTGCTAATCTTGCAATGAAAGTAAAGGGAATCAAGCAAGGGAATTCACTGAAAGACAAGTTTTTGAAAGAGCAATTCATATCCATCCATCAAAAACTTGACAAGCTTGCTGAAACACCTAAGCCTGCTGAGGCTGCTGGAACATCTCAACCTGCTGGATTGGATCCTAAAGTCACTGAGAGGATCAATCTACTGGAGCAGACTTTACAATCAAGGATTACTGCAGTTGATACAAGAACTGAGATTATGGAAGGACAACTGAATAATCTAGTAATCACACAGGAGAGTGTTCATGGACTACTGTCCCGGTTTGTTGATGATGTCACTAAAGGGGAAGAGGGCCAAGCAGCAATAGAGCAAAAAGAGGTTGCCAGGACTCTTTGCACGTAAAAGATGGGAGAATGAGACTAATGCTTACTGTGGAACACACACTGGCAGAGTTCAACTTACTGATGATCTCCTTAGACAATACAAGAAGGAGTACTACAAAGAAGGAAACCTTATCATGACAAAGGATTTCATGAAGGTTTAAACTCATTCTTGGGATTGAAGTTTTGGGAAGCAAGAGTTAAAGCCTTAAGGGAAAATTTCAGAGGTGGAAGAGGAGGAAGAGGTGGAAGAAGTGGTAGAGGTGAAAGGAGTTTGCCTATCACAAAAGCAAAGGACTCACTAGAAGAATTCAAAGAACTTTACATGAAAATGGGATTCAGAGTCAATCAATCAACCTCCTTCTACCAGAAGCTTGGAATTGGTGGAAAGAAGTAAATCCCTACATTGACTTTACCTTGATTGAAAATGAATGGATGAGGGATATGATACAAGAAATCAGAGCCTACCCAGAACAAGTGGAGAAGTCTAGACAAGAAAGAGAAAGAAGACAGTAGATCAGCACACTTATCATATTTTATCTTTCTTTGCATCTAGATTTGTAATAACTTGTGAACAAATGATTATAATGAGAATTGGTGAAATTTGTTCTGTTTTGTTTCTATCTTTTGCTTTCTTTGTTAGGTGAGGGTAGTGGCATCATCACCAAAAGGGGAAATTATTGGACTTATTTCTATGTTTTGATGATGAGTGCCGGACTATTTGTTATAGTGCAAAGGCAAAAGATGTACAGATCAAATGTATAGGTTTATTAGAGTTTGATTTATGAATAGGTTTGATCAAACAAGCCATCGTAAAGGTCGGTGATTTATATCACAGATCGTCCATATCATCGATAGGGTAGATAGGTCGTAGATTAGTCGAGGACCCTTTGAAGAATGAATGGTGAGGCTCAAACTTCGATTCTGAAGGCTAAGGGATCAAACTTAGTAATTTAAGTCAAGGAAATGGAATCGAATTTAGGCAAGTCTGTGATGACCTAAAGCGATTACATATATACCTTTGTACAAGGTCTAAGTTCCATAAGTTGGATGATGTTTGGAACTTGGTTATATTTAAAAGGTGTAATCTAACTTCACAAATAAAAGTTAGATAAAAGAAATCGCATTGTATTTTATTATACGACAAATTGTCGTCAAATAGATGATGGGTATCTCAACAGATGATGAACTGCTTGATGATATACCTCGATTAATTCAATATTATATTGGAAGATTACATGGATAAGGACACCAACTACCTCGACTTGTCAAACAAATCAAAGGTGAGATTAAAAGAACGTTGGGATGATTGATTTTTATCCAATGGTTATAAGTCAAAGGTAGACAATTTGCTTGTTAAAAAGAAATTTTGACGATGTCGATCCTATGAATAGTGATGAAAGCAAATCGGATGGGACAAAAACCAGAGCGGTTACATTTGAATTTCAAATACGACCACATGCATTCCTACCTATAAATAGAGGACCTTCAACTCGAGGAAAGAAGATGATGATTGATAAACTTTAAGAGAAAAATATAAGAGGCAATTGCGAGAAAAAAAACACCTCTTGAACTTATTGAACTTAAAGCTCCGATCGAGAAAGATTCTTCAAGTGTATTATGTATTCAAGTTACATCAAGTATACACACTTGAAGGCGCAAGCTTGATTATATCATCCTAATCAAGTCTTTGCAAGCTGAATCATTTATTTGATTCAATCTTTATTTTATAAAGAACCTCTTGAAGACAGTGAAACACGGTTGTGTGAAAAGATCGTTGTTTATGGTGGGAGTGGTGAAGAGGCAATCCTACCCTTCAAGGACCAAAGTGGAAGACTCAAGAGCGAAATCTACATGTTCCCGGGCCGGTTTGTGAAGCCATAGTTATTGGTGAAGGACAAGCAACTTAGGAATCTTTGTAAGCGCAACATCAAAGATCTACAGTGAATTACCTCCAACATCACGGGAGAAGAGTGGGTGAGCGAGGATTACACCACCTGGAACCACTATAAAATCTGCGTACTTACATTCTGCACTTAATTTATTATACACATCAATCCATTGAATCTAGCAACTGAAATCACACACATACACTACTTAGTATCCAATACTTAGTATCATATTTAACAACAAGTAACAAGGCTTAATTTTGATATAATTCCGCTGCACAAATTGAGAATCGAACTATCAGAGACTCTCTTGTTTATCGCCAGGAGCTATCGAGGTGTCGGCAGACTCATCAAGTATCGCAGACTTGAAATTGCTGAATTTTTTAACTCCAAAGTTTTAAGTGTTAAGTTTATTCACCCCCCCCCCCCTCTAAACTTAACCAAAGCCTTTTCAAGGGACCAACACCCGAGATCCGAAATCGATTAAGCGATTTCAAACCGATATCTTTCATAACAGATCATTCTGATAGTACTATCTACTATAGATCGTCAGTTCGTTATCGAGCGATTGATTTGAATCTCGGGGTTCGTTAACGAGCGATTGATCTCAATCCCGAGATCCGAAATCGATTAAGCGATTTCAAACCGATATCTTTCCTTACAGATCATTCTGATAGTACTATCTACTATAGATCGTCAGTTCATTATCGAGCGATTGATTTGAATCTCGGGGTTCGTTAACGACCGATTGATCTCTATCCCGAGATCCAAAATCGATTAAGTGATTTCAAATCGATATATTTCCTTACAGATCATTCTGATAGTACTATCTACTATAGATCGTCAGTTCATTATCGCGCGATTGATTTGAATCTCTGGGTTCGTTAACGAGCGATTGATCTCAATCCCGAGATCCGAAATCGATTAAGTGATTTCAAACCCATATCTTTCCTTACAGATCATTCTGGTAGTACTATCTACTATAGATCATCAGTTCGTTATCGAGCGATTGATTTGAATCTCGGGGTTCGTTAACGACCGATTGATCTCAATCCCGAGATCCGAAATTGATTAAGCGATTTCAAACGTTTTTATATAATTTTATTAATTTATATAATATGTAATTTATATAATTATATTGGGTAGTGATTTCAAACCCGGGGCTCGTTAATTAGTCGATTAATGATTTCAAACCCGAGTATAGTTAGTTTTCAATAATTTAAAAAAAAAAATACTTTAATGGGACGACAATGTCGTCCCAAATAATGACTGTCGTCCCATTAAACTTTCAACCTAAATTAAATCGGGTAGCCTCTTCTTCTTCTTCATTTCGACAGCCTCCCTTTCTGAAAACTAAAAAGCTGTGATTCATACCTCCGGCAACCGCACCTCCTCCTACTTCAACCACCCGCCCCTCCCCTCCTCCGGTCACCACCCCAACTCGATTGAAACCTGCCCCTCCGTTCGATTGAAACCATCTCCTCCTCTTTGCACCTCCTCCTTTGCGCCGCCATCTAAAGCAACCACCATCTCCTCCAGCGAAATTCGGGTGTCACCTCCGACCAGAAACAACACTCCTCAAGTGACACCACAACAACAGGTATGTCCATCAATTTCTTTCTTTTACAATTTTATAATTTTTTTTATTTTGTTAAGTTTAGATTTCATTTTGTTAATTTTTTTTATTTTGTTAATTTTATTTCCAAAATGTGTATTTTTTTATGAAAGTTGAAAGTTGAAATTGATTGGTGTTGAAAGTTGAGTTGTTTGGTGTTGAAAGTTGAAAGTTGAAAGTTGAGTTGTTTGGTGTTGTTTGCTTTTGGGCTAGGTAAGTTTACATTGGGACATGGAAGTTGATAGTGTATGAGTATGGTGTAAGTAAGCATTTTTTTCATGTATATGTTCATGTAGAGATTGATTGAGGCTTGATGGTGAGATTGATGCTTATGGTGAGATTTATTGGTGTAGAATGACTTGGTTATAAACTGTAGAGCAACTGTGGAGGACATTAAAGTGCTCATGCGTAGCTTTGATTTTTGTACTATTTTGCATGTTGAAAGGGAAAGCAACAAGCTGGCGCATGAGCTTGCTTCCTTCTCTTTCAAGTCAGATTTTGGAGTTTTTTGGAAAGGTTGTACGCCGATTTGGCTATGTACAGGTTAAATTAATGAAAGCTTTCGTTTCCTGGGGAAAAGAAAAAAAAAACTTTGGTATTGTTGATTTGGTTTGATAGTTCATAAGGGTGATGTTCCTACCCAAAATGATACTGAAAATGGCTCTGTTTAAGAGACCTTTGTTATTGGAAATATTGATCACACTTACACTTAGAGTGAAAGTGTTTTAAGTGTTAAAAGTCTTTATTTCCTTGTTTGAAACATCTTAGTGTATAAAGCGTGTGATTGACTAGTATATGTGTGTGATTGACTTGAAATTTTATTTCGTCAAGTAGTAGTGTATTAAGTAGTGTATGAATCTTGGCCATGTATATGTGTTGGAAAAGTGTTGAAGAACATGATGATATATCTAGCATGATGATGAAGAACATAAACTACTTTTGTCTAACATTGAAGAACTATGAGTGGTAAGTGTTAAAGACTTAGTTTTATGAAATAGTATTAGTTTTTAATGGAAAAAAGTATACTATATTAAGTGAGATACTAACTTTTTCATGTGCCTTAATGAAAAAAAGTATATTAATGAAACTAAGTATACTATATTAGTATGAGAACATCCCTTGAAATGATATTAACGCCTAACACATATGGAACTAGACATGACCTTGTGCCTTAAGTGAGATACTAACTTTTTCTTTTGCCTTAATGAAAAAAAGTATATTAATGAAACTAAGTATACTATATTAGTATGAGAACATCCCTTGAAATGATATTAACACCTAACACATATGGTACTATCTTTTTCTTCTGCCTTAAGTGAGATACTAACTTTTTCTTGTGCCTTAATGAAAAAAAATATACTAATGAAACTAAATATACTATATTAGTATGAGAACATCCATTGAAATGGTATTAACACCTAACACATATGGAACTAGACATGACCTTGTGCCTTAAGTGAGATACTAACTTTTTCTCGTGTCTTAATGAAAAAAAGTATATTAATGAAACTATATATACTATATTAGTATGAGAACATCCCTTGAAGGAGTCTTAACACCTAACATATATAGTACTAACTTTTTCTTGTGCCTTAAGTGAGATACTAACTTTTTTCTTGTGCCTTAATTAAAAAAAGTATACTAATTAAAACTAAGTATACTATATTAGTATGAGAACATCCCTCTATAATACTTCCGACCCGGTACTCTACCGGTTAAGGTTGGACGTCACTATTTCGGTCATCAACCACCTACCCTGCTTAACCCCACCATACCTCATTTTATTCTTACCCACCGGTCACATATTTTTTAGATTTTAATTCTATTATTTCCGTTTTCAAGGTAACAAAAATAAACATTTTTCAATCCATTAAAATTATATATTTCATTGTTTTATAATCATACATAAAAAAAATTGAAATAGTCTAAGAAGTCATAATAGAATTTAAGTTTGGATTGTCCACTGAGTTAGGTAAAGTACAAGCAATGTTGCATTGATAAACTCTTGCTAACACATAAATCAATTCACACACACACAAAAAAAAAAAAAAAAAAAAAAAGAAAAAAAAAAATTTTCCTGCCAACTACCACAAACTACTACCTTTCCCTTGTTCAACAACCCCCACCATAAGCCACCACCTTCCTCCTTTCTCCAAACTCAAATTAAACGTACGTCCCCAAAATCCCACCAATAACTTCAATTCCTTATAAAATCCCACCTTCCTCCCCTTCCTCTTTCACAGGTACCTTCCACACATCCCCTCTTCACTAAGGTATTAAAGAAATTTCATAAAATGGCTCTTACAAACACCCACAATTCCCTTCTTCCAAAAAAGTCCATTGCTCCTAATCCCACGCCTTTCCTACAATCACAGAAAAGTTCCTCCTACCATGTCATTCAAACCTCTGTAAGATCAATCCAACCAATCTCAGCCGTCCATGCAGCTGATCCTTCGAATTCCCCCATTGTTTCAAACAAACCGCCTCAAAACCCAACTAATTCTGCAACTCCGCCGGTGGTGTCTGTAAAAACCTCTGAGATTTTGCCTTTGCCCAAGAAATGGACCCCAGATAGCTGGAAAAGCAAGAAAGCGCTTCAGCTCCCTGAATACCCAGATGAAGCGGCGCTCCAATCAGTGCTTCAAACATTGGATAGTTTCCCGCCGATAGTATTCGCCGGTGAAGCCCGGAGCCTTGAAGAAAAGCTGGCGGAAGCTGCCATGGGGAAGGCGTTCTTGTTGCAAGGTGGAGATTGTGCAGAGAGTTTTAAAGAGTTGCATCCGAATAACATTAGGGACACCTTCAGAATTCTTTTGCAAATGGGAGCTGTTTTGATGTTCGGAGGTCAAATGCCCGTTATCAAGGTCACATCTTTGCCTATATTACTTTTCATTTATTTTAGTAAACTATTATTTGCACCGCATCGATTATCGCCATACATTTATCACACATAATCTTCAAATCTCGAGTCAAAAACTGATTTTTCTAAAGACGATTCTCACAATACGTATGAAAAGTCAATTTTTGGCTCAATAGCCTGTCTTTCACTATGTTCATTCTACTATGGTGCATATATATAGTTCAAAAGTCTGTTTTAAAGTCAAAAACCGATTTTACACACCGGTAGTTGGTTTTTGACTTCAATAACTTGATTTTCACAACGCATGTTACTAAAAAGAAGAAAGTAAAACAAAAAAAAGTATTAAAAAAACCTTAATATGAAAACTTGGGCACTTTAGCAATTCAGCTACAAGAGCAGTTTGGTTGAATATATTCGAAATAATATATACACACATTGTTAATATTATTAAAAGGGTTTACTAATAATTTCATATCAAAATTTGAGTGAGGCCATGCCCCTCACCCATGTGGGTCCGCCCTTGCTGTGATGGACGATACAATTAGTCTGGTGAAAATAAATGCTCTTTATTTTGTTCTTATTACATTAATTCTTGTTGGCTAATATTCTTTTAATTAATTAATTTAATGTTAAGAATATATTTTTCTTTTTTGAGCGAGTGTTAAGAAAATATTGAGACTCGAGATATAGCTATAGCTTATAACGACATTAAAAGAAAATACCTAACAAAAGAGAAAAATATAACTAGAGACGGCAAGACACCAAAATTAATTAAGGTTCGATCAATTGAACATCATCCGTAGGCATAATGAAAGAATATCACTGTAATAGAGATTACAAAAACACTATTGAACCTCAAGAGACAATAGCTCAAATATTCGAATATACATGTAACGCCCTAGACCCCGGGCCTTAAAGCGATAAATTCGTTATAAAACACAATTGAACCTCAAGAGACAATAGCTCAAATATTCGAGAATATACATGTAACGCCCTAGACCCCGGGCCTGAAAACGATAAATTCGTTATAAATGGTCTGGTCAACACTTTAACCGCCGTCCTCGTTTGGTCTAAAATGACTAACCCGAGTTGACAAGACATTTATGTCTCACACTTATATGGGAGTGAGTATTCTAGTAATTTTCCGATATGGGACATTACAATACATAATAGAGTTTATCATAACTAATAAATCTAAAGCTGCATCTAATACAAAAGGTTAAAGATGAAATTTGTACCGGCATATAAAGTCCCACAACACAAATAAGCAACGTGGGAATTAGTCCTGCATACTTAAACTATTTCTGGTATTGATCTTCTAAACAGAAATCTGTTTCTTGAGAAACGTTTTTTCGAATTCTTCTCTTTCCCAAGTAAGACAACGTTAGCCCTCGATCATAAGATGTATCATTCAAAAGTTGACACTTTGGTCGAAATTCTCAAAACAAAACTTAGTTTTTGCCTAATAGCTAAACTTAGACAACTTGGCTTTTGATGCCAATGAGTCTTTACCAAAGTGGTCAAAATGAGGTCTCATCAAATATAGTGGGAGTTATATATGTCCACTATATGTCGTAGCTTCGTTTCAGTTAAAATAAAAGACAGGTAGACTCTGATACGAGTTTGTTAAAAATTGAATTTCGACAACGATAATAAGAGAAAATAGCTAAGGGTTTATAAAAAAAATAGTTAATACGAGTTTGTTAAGAATCGAATTATGAGATATAGCTCTTAGAGATAATAACATAAAATAACTAACAATTATGTTGAATTCTGGTTGCTAACACTATAATCTCAATTGTGCTGCGGATATTCCTATTTATATTGTTTCTTTGTAAGGTATGCTATTAAATTAGTGTTAGGTCACGGTTAGGCCTGAGCTAGGAGTGTATAGAAGTGTTTACACATGGGAAAGGTTACTACCAAAACGATTATGACACAACGAGAGTTACAACATCGTGGATATTGATGTAAAACCCATTCATCATTTTGTAGGCTCATCATAATGAATGTCGGAAAACTGTGTTGTTTTAGCACACTCATTGTGGTAGTAGGTATCCTGAATCATAATCAAGTGTGTTATAGATATTATTGTACTTTTATACAGTTTCTGTCGGAAGTGTAGTATCGATTCAGTTTCATTTGGATTAAAAATTGAATATTTCCCCACCTCTAATTTGTGAATAGGTGGGAAGAATGGCTGGACAATTTGCGAAACCAAGATCTGATCCATTCGAAGAGAAGAACGGTGTGAAGTTGCCTAGTTACAGAGGGGACAATATCAATGGAGACGATTTCAATGAAAAGTCAAGAATTCCTGATCCTGAGAGGATGATCAGGGCCTACTGCCAATCTGCAGCCACCCTGAATCTGTTAAGGGCCTTTGCTACGGGTGGATACGCCGCTATGCAGCGAATTACGCATTGGAATCTTGATTTCACAGACCACAGCGAGCAGGGTGACCGGTATATATAAATAAACTTTTCTTTGATGTTATTTTCAACAAATATTTTTGGTAATCTAGGGTGCACGGGTATGGATACATGGATACGGGATACGCAGATACGTGATTTTACGAAAACATAGGATACAGATACAGGGATGTATTTGTAAATAATAAAAATGTAGGGACTAAACTGTAAATAATAAAAATAAAATGATGGAGCTGTGGTTGTGGCCTGTCAGGTACCGTGAGCTGGCTAATCGAGTGGACGAGGCCCTCGGTTTCATGGCTGCAGCAGGACTTACAATGGATCATCCCGTCATGAAAACAACTGAATTCTGGACATCTCATGAATGCTTGCTCCTACCATATGAGCAATCCCTTACTCGACTCGACTCGACTTCTGGCTTGTACTATGATTGTTCTGCCCATTTTCTTTGGGTTGGGGAGCGAACTAGGCAGTTGGATGGTGCTCATATTGAGTTCCTGAGAGGTATTGCCAATCCTCTCGGTATCAAGGTAAGGGACTCCGGACTCGCTCTTTAACCGCACCGCATCAAGGTGTGAAAACTAATGTGTAAATGCTTTCGATGTGTGCAGACGAGCGATAAAATGGATCCAAGTGAACTTGTCAAGCTCATTCAAATATTGAATCCCGAGAACAAGCCAGGACGAATAACAGTCATCACGAGAATGGGAGCTGAGAACATGAGGGTGAAGCTACCGCATCTAATCAGGGCGGTCCGTAGGGCTGGGCAAATTGTAACTTGGGTCAGTGATCCTATGCATGGAAACACAATTAAAGCTCCATGTGGTCTAAAAACTCGACCCTTTGATGCTATCCGGGTAAGGGACTGAATCGTCATTTTCACATTTTATATTGGTTCTTTGAGAAATATGGAGTCTTTCATTGCGACGACGTGATAGGACTGGCATTACTTGTTGACATCATTACAGCCAGAACTTTCAACCTCATGAATATTAAAACCTTTTAATTAGGTGTGGAAAAGACACATAAATAGTTGAAAATGATGTTTGCTTGGAGAGGTATGCCTTTTGGCCATCAAATATATTAGAGGGAATGAGGGAGAAGGACAAAAATATTTCATCAATTGAGTAGAAGGACAGTCTTTTGAAACTTTTGCATAAAGACAAAACTATTTATCCACTATCGAAATTCACTTGTGTTGAAATTCACATTTAAATTCACGCTTAAATTCATTCGTCGAAATTCACTAATTTTCAAAATTCGTTGTCGGGATTCACCGATTTCGGGATTCATTGTCAAAATTCACTTTATAAATTCACTGATTTGGGATTCACTAAGGAGATTCACCGATTTTTAGGATTATTTGTTGTCCTTCTCATTTATAAAATTATGCAATTGTCCTTCTCCTATAAAAAATATGTAGTTGTCCTGTTGCTTAATAATAATCCAGATTGTGTCCTTATCCCTAATTTCCCAAATATATTAACTAAAGGGTCTCCAGGACATAATCCAGTTGGTAAGGAGTTTGGGGGCTTAAGCCAGCCGGGACCTTAAATTGTAGGGTGAAGGTTCGAATCCCGTAAAGTATCGATTTCTTTCAGTTCCTTGGTAAAAAGGCAAGCCCATGACTCTGAGCCACAGGTAGCCTGATTAACATCTCCACTCATCCCGTGACACAGGGGGAGTGGAGACCCTTAATGCTGGGGTTCAACATTTTTGTGCAATTAACTAAAGGTTTTGGTAGGTTGTTTGGTATCTTCATTTATCTGTTTATTTACTTGTTGCATTGGTAATGGCATGTCCTTTTCAAGTAGTAGGTATGGGACCCCTTTACCTACCACATTGTTTTGTTTAAACTGACATCCTTCTTTCATAGATTATTGCTTTGCACCTAATTTTCTTTAGGATTTCGGTGCATGTCTTTGTTGCAGTGGACTGTTAGGTGAAAGAACTTCCTAACTTAAAAAAAACGGGGTTTGGCTACAAAATTTCGCCCTAGTACGGGTGTACGATAGTTTTGTATATATATAGATTGTGGTTGTACATCTTCAATTCCGTATTGGAAACACCTATAATGAATTAATTACTCTTACCCGTATATATGACTGCAGTCAGAGGTAAGAGCGTTTTTTGATGTTCACGAACAAGAAGGAAGCCACCCGGGAGGGGTACATTTAGAGATGACTGGCCAAAATGTAACAGAGTGTATCGGTGGTTCAAGGGCCGTTACACTTGATGACCTAAGCTCGCGTTACCACACACATTGTGATCCTAGGCTCAATGCATCTCAATCATTGGAACTTGCATTTATCATTGCAGAGCGACTGAGGAAACGAAGGCTCGGATCACACAACAAGTTCTTAGCTTTATAAACAAAATGCAGTTAACTGATCTCATATTCTCATGAGAACATGTGATATATATGTTTTGGTTTTGTTTGATATGTAATATTGTCTGTATTGTTACAACTTACAAAGAATGTGATGGTACACAGAAGAATATAATTATGTACTTTGTCTTTTCAGATTTGAATGAGGTAATAAAAGGAAAGATGAACAACATTAATTTGTCTTATTAACGTCACTTGCATTAAAATAATTATAATACTAATGATCATTAGTGGGTCACACGTCTCCACATTCGTGACTAGAATCTGCTTTTGCAAATATATTTATTGGTTTTGAGCCTTGTCGTCAATGTCCTTTTTACATAAACAAAGGGAAAGTTAGAACACCATCTTCATTGTTCTTTCAAGGAAAAGGGAAAAGTTGATGTCTAAGATCCTTATGTACTTGTAAAGTTCAAATAGGAAATAATTTATTTAATATAATTCTTCTAAAAGATGCAAAGACCATAGGAATATGCATATAGGGAAAAAGCACAACGGCTAGCTAGGAGGGTAAAATCCTTTAGCCTAATAGTATGCCTCTTCCAAGACACCCTTTAAGGAAGTGTAAAATCCGTTGTGCAGCTTTAAGGTGAATCCTTTTAGGTGTTTGCAAAAACTTGCTCACCATGTTAACTGCAAATACAATGTCAGGTCTTGTATGAGTTAAGTAAATGAGTCTCCCAACTAATCTTTTATAGGATGATTAGTCAACTGGTTCATCTTCGTGAGTATCAGAAATACCATTTATTGTTATACCTCACTTATTATGCTTCATTATATTATATGTAATACATATATTATACTATTATATAAAGTATAATATATGCCATCATTAGTCTCTAAATTATTCCTACTAGTCTCTTAATTATCCGTGGCCTTTTACTCCTAGAAACCTGAGTTCTAAGCCGCCCAGACAAGAATACAGTTGCATTTATTGCACTGTCTACTAGCCTTTCCTAAACCCTTTGTATCTCCTATTTATACTCATCTTTTTCAGAATATTGTAATAAGACAATTCATTTTTTCTTCTATAAACTACTAAACTACATGGTATCAGAGCCATATTGAAAAACACTTTCAAGTAACTATTCATCTTCCTTTTCTACTAAAACGCGAACGACTGAGATTACCGAAGAATCTGGAATTTACTCCAGATCAAAATCTAACATTTCTTCCACAAATGGAAGTGATTATTAGATGTAATATCGTCGGGTCAATCATAGATTGACCCGATTACGCAGCGGAATGCATCAGATCTAGATCTAAACGAAACAAAACCATAAATTTAAGATCTAAATCTACAAGGGGTTTTTAGAGCCTACCTTTTATGGTGCTTAACTCCAAGATCAAAAGGCTCCTTGAACACGTGATTGAGCGACCACCGTCTTCCAACGTGTGTCTCCCAAGCAACACCAAGTGGATGGTGTTTCCCGCCGCCGGACCTCCTTGATATGCTACCGGAATAATCCGAAGATTATTCCAATTGAAACCCAAAGAAAGATGGCGAAAATTCTAAGCCACTTTCTTGTGTATATGGCGTGATTAGTGATTGTCAAAAGGCAGGAGAACTCTCTTTATATAGGAGAGTAAAACTTAAGCCCCAAGGATTAAATAATTAAGAGATAATTATTATATTAATCCTTTTTCAAATAAAAGATAAATAAAATAATTATCCCAAACAAATTAGGATAAATCATATTATTATCTAATATTCCATGAATTATCATTTAACAAATAAAAGATAAATCACATATTAAATAATTATCCAAGAAAACTAATTTCTTAATAATTAAATAATAAATCACAATATGCATGCGCACCTTTCTCTCAAAATAAGGTCACGCACCTTTTCTATATTTGACCAAAAATTAGGTCAACGCACCAATTCTAGTGAGTCACTGAAAAATGTCTTTTCCGTGTATTTAATTATTTAGTCCAACTAAACAATTAATCCACATATCAATTAAATAGCCCAATCCACTATTTAATTATAATTGAGGTGCAACGACGAGAAATCCAATTATGCTATATTAGGAGCCACGTCGGGGACCAATGGACCCATATTCAAGAAAGCTACAATAAATCGAATAAAATTATTAAATCAGACGAGAATAATTATATACAACCTATTAATTCGGGATTACACCACCATAAACCCCAGAAATTGAACTCTATCGAATATAGATAACTTACACTCAATTTATGAGTCGAAATCGCCCATCGATATAATCATTACATACGGATAAATCCTCCATGATTATTCACTTCGATTCGGGATATTTCCGTAAACCCTTCTCGAAACATATTATCCTTATTTAACATTAACCCCCTAGTGATCAATTAGTTCATAACCAATACAATATGAACTGGGCCCATCGATCAGTTTCTAGGGTTAACAAATAAGGGAACTGTCTATCTACTTCCCGGGGAAAGGAATGGATTCCATATCTGTGATAACACAAACCACTCACTCATTCCAGAATAGAGCCAACGAGAAGTGCTGGACCACATACTGCGAAGTGATCCTTACCAACACTTCAAACTCTACCCTAGTCTAAGCGGTTATGTCGTGATCACCTCGGGATTGATTAATCCATATATGATCATCTTGTGATTCGATAAGACTTCTCGATCACGGAATTATATCGAGAACTCAAATCAAATCGGTCCAAATTTATATGATTATCATCATATATAAATGCCCCACTAGGTACCCTATTACAAGCAAATCCGGATAAGATTGTCACACCGTAAAGTGTTCAGGCGCATTATTAGCAAATTAATCTAGAGACCCGTACTCCGATTAATAAACGCTACGGACTAAGTTAATTTTAAGTATATTTCACAAACTCAATCCCGTGTGTATAGCCATACACCGAGTTGTGATTACATAATCAATATACTTAGGGTTTTCTGTAGTGTATTAATATTGGCAATAAATGCGAATAAATAAGATGAAATAAATTTTGTCATTTATTTAAATAAAACAATTACAAATTGTCTTTAGGGCATAAAGCCTAACAATCTCCCACTTGCACGAAAGGCAAGTGGATTAATTCTTTTAGAGCACACCCTATATATATATTACAGCAATACAACTCCCACTTGCTCTAAAGAAAATAAGTCATGTCCCTAATACCAATAGTTTCCAAATGCCGGTTGAAGACTTCTAACGGCAATGTCTTAGTGAATGGATCGCGAGGTTGTCGCAGAGAGGCGATTTTCTTGACGGAAATGTCACCTCTTTGGACTATCTCTCTCGATTAAATAGTACTTTCGCTAGATATGCTTCGACTTGCGGTGACTACGGGGTTCCTTGAATTTGATCTGACCCCATTGTTGTCACAATAGAGAGTGATCGGATCGTTGTGATTTGGAGAGACCCCTAAACCACTCGGGGAACTTTTTCGAGCCAAATCGCTTCCTTAGTCGCCTCGAGAGGGCGCTATGTATTCAAACTTCCATAGTAGAATCACCGTCTTTGGATTGCTTGACACTTCTCCAAATGATCGCACCACCACCAATGGTAAACACCGAGCTGAGGTAGTTTTGAAATCATCTCTATGTCGATTTGGAAGTCGAGTCGATGTACTCTCTACATCCAGGTTTGCACCCGAATATACCAAAGATATAATTCCTAGTCCTCTTCAAGTACTTTAAGAGGTTCTTTTATCGCAATCCAATGCTCATTGCCTGGATTCGACCGATAACGACCCGACTAGTCCAACGCCATAACAGATGTCGAGTCTAGTGCACAAAGATAGCGTGCATTAGACTACCTACATGACCAAGCATAAGGCACTCTTTGCATAGCCTCTGTTTCTCTCGAGTCCGAGGACTCGAGTCTTAGAGAGATGGACGCCGTGACGGGTTGGTAGGTAACCCTTCTTTGCGTCCGTCATGCTATATCTAGCCATCACCTTATCAATGTAAGTGGCTTGTGAAAGAGCTAACATCTTGTTCTTACGATCCCGTATTAATTGGATCCCGAGAACATAATTCGCTCTCCCAAATCTTTCATTTGGAATTGGTCGCCAACCAAATTTTAACGTCCGACAACATCCCCTTATCGTTTCCAATCAGAGAATGTCATCTATTACAACACTAGAACGCAACCTTATCCTTGATGACTTTCTTGTATACACAATGTTCATCAGATTTTGTTCGAAATCATATGACTTAATGGTGTCATCAAATCTATGATTCCAAGACCGAGATGCTTGTTTCAACCCATAAATGGATCTCAAAGAGCCTTGCACACTTTGTGCTCTTGGCCTTCCTCGATGTATCCTTCGTTGTTGCATATAGATTTCCTCGCCGAGAAAGCCGTTAAGAAACTATTTGTCTTGACATCCATTTGCCGATTTCATAATCTAGGCATGCGGCAATAGAAAGGAGGATCCGGATGGATTTAAGCATGGCCACGAGGAGAAGGTCTCTTCGTAGTCTATACCCTCTCTCGTGTGTAGCCCTTAGCTACAAGCCGTGCTTTAAAGGTTTGCACCTTACCATCAACTCTCGCTTCCTCTTGTAGAGCCACTTGCTCCCTATGGGTTTTACCCGCCTTCGGGCAATCTACATGTTTCCAGCACGAGTTAGAGTACATAGACTCTATCTCTTGATTCATCGCGTCAACCCATAGATCCTTGTCACGATCCTCCATGGCCTTGCGAAAGGACACTGGATCATCTTCCACACCATCGAGAGACGGCTACGTTCGCCTCGATTGTCTATACCGATTTGGTGGCGAACCACTCTCTCGATGACGTGCGGGTGGATTAGGATTAGGGGTGACTGTTGCATTCGTGAGTGTTGCCTACAAAGTGACACTAGGTGGCACTTGTGGTCGACGACTCGTCGTAAAGTAACTCCTCAAGTACGACTTTACTTGAGGCTTGAAGTACATCATATCTCGATCCTCCAAAAGCGTGGCGTTAGTGGGAAACTATTACCTTGTTATCTTCCGGATCGTAAAAGCAGACCTCCACGTGTTCCCTTAGGGTAACCAACAAAGCAGACATACCTTCGTGACGCTTTTGTAGTTTATTAGTCTTGTCTACCAGCACATGTGCAGGACATCCCCAAATGCGGAAGTGATTTAGGCCTTCCGGCCGT
Organism: Gentiana macrophylla; assembly: GCA_026214975.1. Lineage (NCBI taxonomy): Eukaryota > Viridiplantae > Streptophyta > Magnoliopsida > Gentianales > Gentianaceae > Gentiana > Gentiana macrophylla. The sequence continues at coordinate 109,543,307 of CM047805.1, forward strand.
CCCCTCCACATTTCATAAGGTGTCTTTGTGACAGACTTTGACGGTACTACATTCAGTATATATACGCGCTTACAGAGCATATCCCCAAAAGGATATCGGTAGCAAGGCGTAGCTCATCATTGATCTGACCTTGTCAATCAATGTTCTATTTCTCCTTTCAGCAACTCCATTTTGCTAAGGTGTCCTAGGCGCAGAACGTTGGGAGCAGATCCCATGTTCAAGTAGGTAGTCGATGAACTTCGATATCTAAGTACTCTCCTCCGCGATCGAGCGAAGGCATTTCAAGGACTTGCCTAGCGCGCTTTCGACTTCGCTTGAAATTCCTTAAACTTACCAAAAGCCTCGGATTTTCGATGCGTGAGATAAACATATCCGAACCTCGAGTAGCCGTCGATGAAAGTAACAAAATACTCGAATCCGCCTAGCTTGCACATTCATCGGACCACAAAGGTCTAAATGTACTAACTCTAGAGGTTCTTTGGCCCTATTCCCTTTTGACGAGAAAGGACGCTTAGTCATTTTTCCTCCAGGCAAGATTCGCAGACGGACAACGAGTCAACAGATAACTCTTTAAGGAATCACCCTTAGCGGTCGTTTGATTCTTTCCAAGGAAATGTGACCTAGCCTAAGGTGCCAAAGATATGTACTATCTTCTTTATGAGAAATTTTCTGCCTTTTAGCAGATTTTTGATGTGCTACTTTAAACATTTCAGTATTTAACAGGGGAGCTTGCGTGGGTTTAATGAAATACAATCCGTTTTCTAACACAGTAGTACACAAAGTAAAACCATTCTTTGAAATAGTAAACTCATTATTCATAAAAGAAACAGAGTACAACTGATCTTTCAAAGCAGAATACGAAATTAAATTTCTACGAAAATTCGGAATGAAATAAACATTGTCTAAATGTAAAACTTTATTCCCAAAATGTAAAACCACAGCTCCCACTGCTTTTGCTGAAACTAACGCCCCGGTGCCGACTCTCATAACTTGAGCTCCTTCCTCTAGCTCCTCAAACGAACTAAGGATCTATAAAGAAGAACATACATGGTTAGTAGCTCCAGATTCAAAGATTCAATTTGATACATCTTTAGCTACATTAAAAGATTCCAAGACAAGTAATTCAGGATTACCTTTCTTATCTTTCCCATTGCTAGCCTTAACCTTCCCATCCTTTACATCTTTGAGATATACGGGGCAATGACGACGCCAGTGCCCTATCTCATTGCAGTAATGACACTTGCCCTTGGGCTTGGATGGTGTATTCGGCTTAGCCTTCTTCTTCATAGGTTTAGGCGCCGGCGCAGTTTGTTTCTTATTCTTTTGTTTACCCTGCTGGTTTGACTTAGACGCCTTGGCTGCGACCACATTGGCCTCAAATTTTCTTTTCCTCGGGTCTAGGGTTTTATCTTTTGTAGAAAGACCCTCATAGACTTGAAGTTCGTTGATCAACTCTGTCATGGAAAGGTGAGCCTTAGACATGACGTAGCTGGTCCTGAACGTCAGGAAATCAGATGTCAGAGATTCGAGAATCACTGACACTTGGGTAGCATCGTCTATAATCGCGCCATGAGTTGCTGCATCGGTAAAGTAACTAATCATGTTCATCACATGACCGAGAACCGACCGACCCGCCTCATCTTGGCATTGTGACCTTCCTCACGGCCTCGTGTCTTGCTTGATCAGACGGTTTGCCATGGTGGTTAAATGTCGCAAGATTTCGTCGCGATATTAAAACCCTCAATCTTGCTCGAATGACATCCGACACTGAGGCTAAGAAGATGCCTCTTGCCTTATTATTTGCCTCTTGCCATTTTTGATGTTGGTCGCAAATGCGTTTAGGCGGATTTTGAGGGGGAAGAACATGGCAATCCTCAGTCAAAACAAACTGTGCATTCTCAAATACGAGCACCACGTTTACGTTACTTTTCCACTTAGTAAAATTGTCGCCATTAAGCTTATCATTCAGTAAATTTTGAATTTGCGAAGACATGTTGCTGTAAATAAAATGACAGAAACTTAATCAAATATACACTACTATATATTGTTTTAGGAATAATAAACTACAAGAAGTCTATCCTACCATTCCAAGGATTTAACCTCGTATAGTACTGTCCGAGAGGGTCGATATCAGTATTATGACGGTTAAACTGAGACAATGTCTCTCAATGATTAAGCTTCGAGAATCGAACATCTCACGGGAATCAGACATCCCGGACATTTAATCATTGATTACCTTCCTTTTTCTAGCCTAGATATTTCGAAAATATCCACAAAGAGTGTGACCTACTATATCAGATCTCAGAGTACGCCCCGAGTATGCCTACGAGGGGCAGGTCAGTGACCCGGCGAGTACCCGATATCCTATCCTTTCAGAGACCAAGCCTTGAATTTTGATAGCGGTGAACACCATCCGAAGGGGGCCGAAATCAAAGCGGCACGAGGTGTCACCATTCTCTCACGTGCTTGCATCTAAAGTAGAGGCCGTGGGGTTGTTTGTCGCCTTCCCGCTCCCACTCAATATTTTGAAAAAGTGGTGGGTTTACTAATTACGATTTTGGCCTTGACAATAAGAAACAATAAATCAAAGTACACCGAATAGGGTCGATTATGTAGGCAAGCTACGCCGCCTTATTCGTTGGAACATATGTGATGATTCAGGCCAATCCGGCGAGAGCCCCGTTTAGCCCGAAGGCTTATCGGCTATGCTAAGTCCTATCGAACTGCTGTAACGTACATCACACGTGGAGGGGAGTCGATTGAGCCGAAGCTCGGTTGAACTCGCCCAACCATGGTTAGACCATTTCCGAACCCATGTACTAAGATTCTCCGATTTCTAAGTTGTCACCCAAAGCGTAATCTCGTTTTTGTTTAAGGTGGGTTCACTGAGAAGCCATCACCGAAAAAAAACTCAACGATTTATCCAAGTGGGATTCACCGAGAATCCATCACTAAAATCGTAAACGATTGACATAAACCCGGGTCCTTGGTTTTTATAATTAGCTACTTATTATTTAACTACCACATATTAAATTAATAAGCATTCATACTAATTATTCGAGTTATACATGCCTAATTTATTCGAAATAAACTAGCTACATGTATGCATTGGAGTGGAATCATGAAGATGCAAGTCATGGCAATTTTCCGGTTTTAAGCACGTAATCTTGATCAAACACAAAATTATACCGAAAAGTAAACACCGAGATGGACCGTTGGTACCCCCGACTAACTATTTTCTAAGGAAAAGTAAAACTTAATCTATGTCTTCGAGTCTTGATCTTCAAATCTTGAACTCGAATCGCCGGATCACGAACCACGAACACCCGAGAGGAGAAAATGCTTTTTAATCAAATAAAACCAATTTATTATAATTAAATAAACCCCCTTTTTTTTTATTACAATGATGCGGCTGAAAATCAATTATTTCCAAAATATATATTTTTTTTTTATATATGTCGGCTGAATTAAAAGAAGTACAGATTATATAAAAAAAATAAAATTAAAAACAGCCGCATGTTATTACCCTAGCCGCAAGCTAGGGTTTAAAAACTTTGCAGCGGCAGAAAGCGCCGCTACAGGTGCTGCTGCAGCCTGTTTAAGAAAAAACAGAAGCTGTTGTGACGTTTTTAGCGCTGCTAAAGGTGCTGGACAGCTTTTAAAAAACAAGGTTTTTAGCCGTTTCTCCTCGTTCATACCTTGGTTTCGCCTTGATCTTCATATTTTCTTCAAGATCTTCATCTTTTCGAGCCGAATAATAAAATTACAATAAAAGATCGACTTTTACATAATTTTGAAAATTGACATAAAAAAATACGATTCATATGCTCAATTTTTACTAAACAAAAGAGCTACAAAATAGATCTACGGGTAAACAAGACTCAACCCAATCCATCTCTTCAACCACAACATTCACAAGCATACAACATGATAAATTTGAATTTACAAAAAAAAACGAAATAAAAACACCTAAAACATGCTTTTCCACTCCACAGATCTAAAACTCATAAACTTTGATCGTTAGATCAAAGCTCTCGATACCACTTATTAGATGTAATATCGTCGGATCAATCATAGATTGACCCGATTACGCTTAATGAATGCATCGGATCTAGATCTAAACGAAACAAAACCATAAATTTAAGATCTAAATCTACAAGGGGTTTAGGAGCCTACCTTTTTTATGGTGCTTAACTCCAAGATCAAAAGGCTCCTTGAACACGTGATTGAGCACCACCGTCTTCCAACGTGTGTCTCAAAGAACACCAAGTGGATGGTGTTTCCCGCCGCCGGACCTCCTTGATATGCTACCGGAATAATCCCGAAGATTATTCCAATTCGAAACCCAAAGAAAGATGGCCGAAAATTCTAAGCCACTTTCTTGTGTATATGGCGTGATTAGTGATTGTCAAAAGGCTTGGGAGAACTCTCTTTATATAGGAGAGTAAAACTTAAGCCCCAAGGATTAAATAATTAAGAGATAATTATTATATTAATCCTTTTTCAAATAAAAGATAAATAAAATAATTATCCCAAACAAATTAGGATAAATCATATTATTATCTAATATTCCATGAATTATCATTTAACAAATAAAAGATAAATCACATATTAAATAATTATCCAAGAAAACTAATTTCTTAATAATTAAATAATAAATCACAATATGCATGCGCACCTTTCTCTCAAAATAAGGTCATAACTTTTTCTATATTTGACCAAAAATTAGGTCAACGCACCAATTCGGGCCGAGTCCACGAAAAATGTATTTTCCGTGTATTTAATTATTTAGTCCAACTAAACAATTAATCCACATATCAATTAAATAGCCCAATCCACTATTTAATTATAATTGAGGTGCAACGCAGAAATCCAATTATGCTATATTAGAGCCACGTCGGGGACCATGGACCCATATTCAGAGTAGCTACAATAAATCGAATAAAATTATTAAATCAGACGTAATAATTATATCCAACCTATTAATTCCGGGATTACACCACCATAAACCCGAAATTGAACTCTATCGAATATAGATAACTTACACTCAATTTATGAGTCGAAATCGTCCATCGATATAATCATTACATACGGATAAATCCTCCATGATTTGTTCACTTCGATTCGGGATATTTCCGTAAACCAAATCTCGAAACATATTATCCTTATTTAACATTAACCCCTAGTGATCAATTAGTTCATAACCAATACAATATGAATGGGCCCATCGATCGCTTTCTAGGGTTAACAAATAAAGGAATCGTCTATCTACTTCCCGGGAAAGGAATGGATTCCATATCTCGTTATAACACAAACCACTCACTCATTCCGAATAGAGCCAACGAGAAGTCTTTGGACCACATACTGAAGTGATCCTTACCAACACATCAAACTCTACCCTAGTCTAAGCGGTTATGCGTGATCACCTCGGGATTTGATTAATCCATATATGATCATCTTGTGATTCGATAAGACTTCTCGATCACGGAATTATATCGAGAACTCAAATCAAATCGGTCCAAATACTATATGATTATCATCATATATAAATGCCCCACTAGTACCTCCTATTACCGACAGTCCGGATAAGACTGTCACACCGTAAAGTGTTCTGGGCGCATTATTAGCAAATTAATCTAGAGACCCGTACTCCGATTAATAAACGCTACGGACTAAGTTAATTTTAAGTATATTTCACAAACTCAATCCTCGTGTGTATAGCCATACACTGAGTTGTGATTACATAATCAATATACTTAGGGTTTTCTGTAGTGTATTAATATTGGCAATAAATGCGAATAAATAAGATGAAATAAATTCTGTCATTTATTTAAATAAAACAATTACAAATTGTCTTTCGGGCATAAAACCTAACAGTGATAATCTTCATATCCAGATCACTACCATGAAACTGAATGAATCTAACTACATTCAGTGGGCTCAATCAGGCAAGATGTATGTGACAGGGAGGAGGAAACTAGGCTATCTGACAAGTTCCATTGAAGAACCGGATGTTGCTGATGAAGAAGCCCAAGAAACATCGATAGTTGAGAATGCCATGATTATGACATGGTTAATCAACTCCATGGAACATGAAATTGGGCAGGTTAATATTGCAAAGGAAATTTGGGATAATGTTGCCAATTCCTACTCAAATAGAGGAAACTATGCCCAGGCCTTTGGTGCAAAGACCAAACTAAAGGATATGAAGCAAGGATCACTCACTGTCACCAAGTATTTTAACTCATTGAAAATACTAATTCAACCCGATTCCAGCACCTAACGAAGAAGAATCGTGTTCTCCAGTTATTGTCGGGTGAAGCACCATCAGCAATATAGGCTTAAACACCGGGACGGCGGGGGAAGGTGTACCACCCACTTGGTCCTGGATTCTTCTATATATGATGAAAGCATTGGAATAGAGGGACTGTAAAGCGAACATTCGCCATCCTGCAGAGGATGGCGAACTCGATGATACTTCTGACACCGTTTGGAGTTACTTGTGCAGCACCGATCTTGTAGAAACTTAGCGAATCCAAAAACGCAGGGCACTAGGGTAGCCGCAATCCACCCTTTAATTGGCCTTCGTAAATAGCACCATCTTTGATTTTTGTTATATTCCTGGCATATGTAGTCCAGGCTGCGTTCAGCAAGAACAGAGGCTCTCCCAAAGCTACCCATTAGGCGTTGAGTGCCCTCTTGGATCCGTAGACGGGTTTCCGGGTCAAATGTCTCAAAGTAACGGTAAGAGGAAGCACCGGCTAAATCGGTCGAAGCACCCTCTACCTCGAGACCATTCTTCTTTTCCATGGAGTTTTCCACAGAAACACTCGTGGGGTTCGAAGCTCTAGCTCTCATCGTCGATAAGAAATAAAAGAAAAATGAAATTTAAACGGAGAAAGAAGCAATGAAAACTTATGTTGAAAATCGTCAAATGTAACAATGCTCTATGCCTGCCAAAACGTAATGGAACGGTTGATATGACTGGGGCTATAAGCCTCAACCTGTTCTTGAAAATTGTCCCTTGAAATGGACGGGAGACGCCTCGTATTTGAAAAAACATTAAGGCAGAAGTTACGGTATGACTATGCCACCTGGCATTGTTGACTACATCCACCTGTTAAAGCAGAGACAGAGCTCCGCCACGCCCAAGTCGAACCAGTGTAAGTGCGACATAAGGTCTAACTTAGATCTGACATGAACTAAAGAGTTCAGTTAGATCTGGGGGCTTATGACGATACCGGATTTCACCACTCCACGTGCCAGACACATGACACCCAAGTAATGGCAAGAATCGACCTAATACCTTAATTGTAAGGGCCAAGGCCCCACATTAGGCTTAAGGGCTGAACTGAGTTCTCATGAAAGAGGGCTATGCGGGTCGTTCCCCGATCCACCGCATGTCGGTCAGGTCCGGCGAGGAGTAGACCTACGCAGCTCGGTCCACCTGACCTTAGCATCTCGCTGCAGGTCGGCTAGAGCGTATAATACTGATGATATTTATACGATAATTATGGAAAGAATCCCAAGTCTTTAAGGCTCCGATCTTTGTCATTTAATATGAATATCTCGATTATCTCCTAAAATCAAGAGATAATCTCAGAATTATCTCTAACTTGAATAACACGAAAAGAGAGTCAACATTGGGCACGGCCCACGCAGGCCTAGGGCACAATCGCCTCTTATATAAACAACCATAAAGAACTACGGCAGACTTGATTCCAACATACACATTGGATACGTAGGAATGCATTCTGGAGAAATCCTCAGGCTCAGTCTAAATCACCCACAAAAAACTCTTTCTCACTTTCATATTGTCTCTTGATAAATTGCCCTCAACCAATTACCACTATATAAAAGGCCCTAAATTTTATATCCGACGAATTTTGTAACGTCAATACTCTATGTCTCACGTTATTTCTCATGCCTTGACGGTAATTATAGAAGATATGTACCATGTATGATACTCTATCTCTTAGGTGATGAATTATGCTTTTTACGGGTAATTCGATTATGATATATATCATGTATGATGTCGCATTTAATGATCAGGGCCGGCCCTATCACAAGCCAGGCGAGCCAGTCTGGCTGGCAATGAATCCCGATAGGCGTCGATACGTGTTTTGCTTATCCAAAATTTTTTTATAGAGTTAATCCGATCGATTTATAAAAAAATCGTATATTAAAAAGCTCGATTTTGATAACAATAAGTGATTCTTTAAAAAAATACCCAACCCAATAAAAAAAATTTATATATAGGCCGATTCTTTAAAAAAATATCCAACCCAATAAAACAATTTATATATTTTCGATTTTTTTTTTTTGCATGACATAGCAATTTTTTTTTAACTCTGGCACGCTAAAAACGTAGGACCGGACCTGTTAATGATATTAAATAATATCAAAGATTGAGATAAAATGAAGGAAATTAATAATGCGATAGATGAGACAACCATGCCAGTAATACGGAGAAAGTCATGCAGCAGCCATGTACACAAGGATAAAACTGATCAGGGAAAGGTGAATGTTCAGATAAACTTGTATGTTCCATTTTTGAATAAAGTCTAATTATAATTCAGGTAAGATTAGTTAGAAGTCAATCTGTTTATATACTCAAGTAGAATGCTTTCGTATCAATTTCCAAACTTTTATAAATCAATGAAATTCAGTTTCTCATTCACGGAAATTCTTCCGGATTATAAAATATGACAAAGAAATGTCATATGTATGGTATACGTACAAATCACAAATGTGAGAGATATATGATGGTGGAAACGGTGACAAAGGACAACTGAGAAGATTTACGAAAGTCCTCCTTAGTAGTAATCCTCTAATTTTCGGTGACAAAGGACAACTGAGAAGATTTACGAAAGTCCTCCTTAGTAGTAACCCTTTATTTTTTTTTATTTGTTCTCAGTACATGGCCTAGTGGTAAAAAGCGCTTGCTGCTTTAAAATGAAATTGAATCGTGAAATTTGGGCGTGGATGTCGAATCCCGTAAATGACGACTTCTTTCGATATCTTGGTATAAGGTATCCCATGACTAGAAATTTCTTGTGTTACATGATTAACATCTATACTCATTCGGTGGGACAGGGGAGTGGAGGTTTTTTCGGTTAGGGTTTAACCGTTTTTTTTCTAATATTTTTATGCCCACCTTTAAAATTTCAACCACATGCTAAGCAGGGCCGAACGCAGGATCCCGGACGACGGGGGGCGTAAATTCTAAAGATCTTTTGCTATAAAAAAAAAATATAGTAGTGTTATTTTTATGTCCTCTACGATTCGAAAAAAAAACACTATTATATATCACAAAAATGCGCGTCTATATATCGGATTATCCCTACACATTGACACTTCTTACCTCTATCAATAATGATTTAAAACACTACAAACAATGTTTCGAAAAAAACCATATTCCGAAACCGATTAATATTTTTTTATATGTATCACTTTGATAATAACCATGTATTTTTACTTATATGATAAAAGTTTTATGTTAAGTTATCGGATTATTATAGATGATAGTGACGAATATAACTTTTTTAGGGGGCCAAAACAATACATAACATATATATAGTAGTGTATTTTCCGGATCCTCACCCCCTATTCAATTCTTAGGTTAGATCCGCCACTGATGCTACGAGAGAGAGTTAGGTATCTAGGGGTGTGGAATGTAGGAATGAAATTAAATCACTAAACTTTCTGGTGATGGCTAAATTGAATAAAGATTCTTGAACCGAATACAATCACAAATTTTATTCAGGTAAGGCAATAATTATGACATTGTGATTCCAAACCATGTCTCAATTGTCTTAATTGTCTTAATAGACAATAGAATTTAAATATTGTCTTAATTGTAAGAAGAAAATAATTATTTCAAATACTTGATTGTCTATAAAATGTTGAGTTAGTATATATTTGTGTCAGCAGTGTGACTTGATCTCTACAAATCTGGTGGAACTAATATGTTAAGCCAGCTGAGAATGATGGTCAGCTGAGTAAGTGTATTCTAGTCTGTGAATGTCATCTGGTGAAGTCAGCTGAGGTTTCTTCTGAAGTCAGCAGTCTGCTGAGTCTGATGAGGTTATTGACTACTGCTGAGTTCTACATCTGTGCTGGTTGGTTACAAGTCTAGAATGTCAGTTGATGCTGAGTTTTGTCTGGTGGGGTCAGCTGGAGCTGGGGTCTACATCTGGGTATTTATGGCAGTTCAGACAAAGATCCTATGGCCGTTAGGGTTTAGAGAATTGTGCCTATAAATACCAATATTGTAATAAATGCAATGTGTGTCTTTTGTAATTTTGTGTATAGTAAAATATCTCATTTTCTATCCGTGGAGTATCGGCACAACACCGGAAACCACGTTAAATCTCTTTGTTTTCTTTGTTTCTATGTTTTATAAATTCTACCATTATTTACTGTTAGATTGCTTCTGTTCTATTCTTCTTGGGGTGCAAGCTACGTTTCCGTGTTTTAACAAACTGGTATCAGAGAGTTGGTTCAGAGGTTTGCATGGATTTTCAGTTGAACGGAGTCGATCTTCACCAAGACCAGTGACCGGTGCTAGGATTTTATGATCAAAGGTCTTTTTTTTGGCAAGAACGATGTCGGCAATTAATATAAAGTTTGATAATTTATAGGGAGAAACAGTTTCAGTCTCTAGGAGATCTAGATGCAAGCCTTGTTAAAGCAACAAGGATTGTGGACTCCTCTATCTAGTAAAGGGGATGTCAGTTCTGCAGATTATGTCAGTCTGGAGGAGAAAGCACATTCAACCATCATGTTGGCTGATGTTAGCGTAAAGTTCTTTGAGAAAAGGCATCTTTGCCAATCTATGGTCAAAACTGAAAGCCTGTATATGACTAAGTCATTGACCAACAAATTGCTGCTGAAGCAGAGGCTGTTCAGCCTGAGGATGCATATGGGGGCTTAGCTGAAGGATCATCTTGATCAGTTGAACACAATATTACTTGATCTCAGGAATATTGATGTGAAGATTGAGGATGAAGTGCTACTCTGATTTTGCTGTTATCATTACCAGCTTCCTATGAGAACTTTGTGCAGTCTTTAATAGTTGGGAAGGATAAAGTGGCTATGGAGGATGTAAGGCCAGCCTAGCATTCTAGGGAGTTGAGACATATGGCAGCAGGGGTGGTAGTTAGCCAAGCTGTTGGACTAGTAGTCAACAGCAGTAGTAGCAAAGTGCATGGACAGTCCAAAAAGAGAAAATCTGAGAAGGTAGGGTCCAAAGGTACTAAGTCCACAGATGTCTGCAATTACTATAAAGAACAACGACATTGGAAGTCCAATTTTCCAAAGAGAAAGAAGCAGTAGAAGAACAATTTTGGCACAACTGCTGTGACTGGTGAATTCTGCAGAATTGCGTAGACCTTTTCTTGAACCAGTCACAGCAATTGTGCAAGAAATGCTCACCTGCTGTTCCTTCCTCTTTGGACGATTGGACTTTCAGTGAATATACTCCTAACAATAATTGCAGACATCTGTGGACTTAGGGCCTTTTGACCATGCCTTCTTGGATGTCTTCTTTCCGAATTGCCTATGCCCTTTCCCATTACTGCTGCTGACTACTAGTCCAGGAGCCTGACTGAAGTGAACCATGATAGGTTGACTTGATTTAATTTTGGATCGTGGATTTGAAGGTATTTGGAAGGGGGTCCTTGACACAACCACAACCTATGTGGAAGCACATTGGAATCAATAAGCTCCTCGACACAGTCACAACCTGTGTGAAAGCACCTTGGAATCACCTTGACACTTAGAAAACCCGTTTCTAAGCACCTTGGTATATGGATACCCACAAGGGTTGCTTAGGCCCTTGATAATCAGGATTTAGAAACCTCTTTCCAGAGAATTTCAGCACACACTTTTCCAAGTGAGAAAATATAAATTTTATATCATAACAATCTGATTTACAAGTTACAAGTACTTGCCTATTTATAGGCCAAAATAAGGGATAGAATTCATGAAAAATAAGATGAAAAGTTTTCTTAAAAATCATCAAATAAAAGTGGCGCCACAAAATCTAAATTCATTGAATCTTGATTCAATGTATCTTGAATAAATGCTTTCATCTTGATTCAATGTATTTTGTTTATCCAAAATTGACTTCTTGAACTCCCAAATGCTTGTATATGTGGCGCCAATAACTCCAGCATTTTCAGCAAAATATATGTCACATTTTTTTAAGTAATATTGCATCATAATATATATATATTACAATATGATAATACTATCCCCAAAATGGCGTCCAAAATGCTGATGTCCATGCTCCACGTATCTTCGTCATCCAAGTGCATTGTATCTTCTTTAACTCTTAAATTTATCCCAAAAAAGTGGCGCCCAAAATATCAGCAAATTTTATCATATATTTGACTAATATTTCATAATGAAATATATGATATCATGTTATAATAAGTGCCTTAATATTTAGTTATATATTTTATGGATCCAGAATCACATCATACTCTCCCGGTTGCGAAGGATTCGTCCTCAAATCAAAAGAATGTCGTATAGTTCAGAATCATGCACTAATCTTGAACAAATCCAAAAGATCACTAACCGAACACCGGGATCAAATATGAGTCGAATACACAACTTCGAATGAATTGCACGCTGATGTTGTGATCCTTGCTTCACTAAAGCAATGTGAAAAGTGTATCTTGGTTTGACATAAATATCGATGAAGCTCGGTGTGTCAGAAATATAATCATAGTAATTCAACATTGGATAATCATCAACATACGCAGCAAAAGGATCATGAAAAGTATGCGCCGGTTTCCCATTATTATCAATCGGGGATAGATTATCCGTATGAAATATAGGGCATGGATTGGGTGTATCAATTAGTGATTTTCTCCTCAAGTGGATGACCTTCAAGTACCGCAAGGATTGATCAAAAGAATCGGCTAGTAGATCGGGAGCTTCATCATGCGCAACATCACTATCAACATGAGCGGCCAGTATTGTCTCATGAATGTGAACTGCCTCGTCCACAATGAAGGCATCGTCATGTGGAACTACGTCTCCCACAATTTTCACTTTCTCACCAACAAATATATGACTAATTTCTTCCGCCAGATCCACCACACTCTTATTTTCCTCTTTGATTGTTTCCACAAATTCCTCTTCAATTACATCTCCCAAAAAAATTTCCATGGGTTTTGGAGGAGAAAAGATTTCACCCTCCTCTTTCTTCTCAACTATCTTCTCCACGGTTTTAATATTCACTTTACCATCCTCAAGAAGCTCTTCAAGTACACTTCCAGGTTGATGCTTCAAGGTAGGGCATTCTTCGGAGTAATGACCTCTTCATGTACATACAAGGCAATAGATATCTCGAGTTCGAATTGGCTTATGGTTAGATGATGACTTTGTGAAAATAAGTCCAATCAGGGAAGTTCTTTTGTCAAACATTTCCTTTGTCTCATTTTGAAACTGAAAATTCGGATATTTTCTCCATAATTTCTTCTTTACCAATTCACAATATTCTTTGGCCTCTGTATCTAATTCCAAAGAAGATTTATTGCCTCGGATATTTTCTCCATAATTTCTTCTTTACCAATTTATTCCTTCGAATCTAATTCTAAAGAAGATTTATTGCTGCAGTTTTTTTTAGAATAGACATTTTTGTAATTTGATGCAGTTTTTCAGCAAGATCTAATTCGAATTTCGATTTGATGTAAAAAGAAAGAATATAGAACGAGACGTGTTTTAGGTGTGGTAAAAATTTCAGAATTTTTCGAGGTGATTAAGATATAAAACGAACAGTGATAAAAACATGTGTCAGATCAGAAAATAAGAGATGATGCAGAATTAGGGTTCTTGATGTTCTTGAGCAAAATTTGGATTAGGGACGAAATTTTTTGTTTTTTTGGACAAAGATGAAAAAAAAGGATATAATACCGTCAATCCGCTGCTCTCTAATACCAACTGAAGTGAACCGGGAGGTCGACTTGATTTAATTTTGGATCGTGGATTTGAAGGTATTTGGAAGGGGGTCCTTGACACAACCACAACCTGTGTCGAAGCACCTTGGAATCAATAAGCTCCTCGACACAGTTACAACCCGTGTGAAAGCACCTTGGAATCACCTTGACACTTAGAAAACCCGCTTTAAGCACCTTGGTATATGGATACCCACAAGGGTTGCTTAGGCCCTTGATAATCCGGATTTAGAAATCTCATTCCAGCGAATTTCAACACACACTTTTCCAAGTGAGAAAATATAAATTTTATATCATAACAATCTGATTTACAATTTACAAGTACTTGCCTATTTATAGGCCAAAATAAGGGATAGAATTCATGAAAAATAAGATGAAAAGTTTTCTTAAAAATCATCAAATAAAAGTGGCGCCCCAAAATCTAAATTCATTGAATATTGATTCAATGCATGTTGAATAAATGCTTGCATCTTGATCCAATGTATTTTGTTTATCCAAAATTGACTTCTTGAACTCCCAAATGCTTTTATATGTGGCGCCAATAACTCCAGCATTTTCAGCGAAATATATGTCACATTTTTTAAAGTAATATTGCATCATAATATATATATTACAGTATGATAATACTATCCCAAAATGGCGTCCAAAATGTTGATGTCCATGCTCCACGTATCTTCTTCATCCAAGTGCATTGTATCTTCTTTGAACTTTTGAATTTTCCAAGCTTGAATTTATCCCAAAAAAGTGGCGCCCAAAATATCAGCAAATTATATCATATATTTGACTAATATTTCATAATGAAATATATAATATCATGTTATAATAAGTGCCTTAATATTGGTTTATTATTTATATATTAGATGGAGCCAGAATCACATCACTGACTATCTACCTCTGTTGCCTTATGTCTCAGCTCCCTGGCATGCATGACTGACCTTACATCCTCCAAAGCCATTGTATCCTTTCCAACTATGATGGACTGCACAAAGTTCTCATATGATACTCGTAATGACACCAAAAAAATGATAGCAGCATCTTCATCCTCAATCTTCACATCTATATTCTTCAAATCCAGCAATATTATGTTCATCTGATCAAGATGATCTCTCAGCCGAGTCCCCTCATGCATCTTTAGGCTGAAAGCCTCTGCTTCAGCAACAACTTGTTGGTCAATGACTTAGTCATATACATGCTTACTAGCTTTGACCATAACTTGGCAGCGGTGACCTCTTCAGCAACCTTTGTGATAATATCATCTAACAAGCACAACATGATGGTTGAATGTGATTTCTCCTCCAGACTGGCATAATTTGTGGCACTGGCATCCTCTTTGCGAGATAAAGGAGTCCACAACCCTTCTTGCATTAATTGGGGCCGCATCTTGATTTGCCACAGACTAAAACGGTTTCTTCTTGTAAATTTGTCAATCTTAACGTTAATTGCTGACATCCTTCTTGCTAAAGAAGACTTTTGATCACAAAAATCCTAGCACCGGTCTTGGTGAAGATCAACTCCGTTCAACAGCAAATCCATACAAAACCTATGCTATGATACTAGTTTGTTGAAACAGATGTGTGAACCTTGCTACCTAAGAAAGAATGAACACACTATCAATTCAAACGTAAAAGATTAATGGCACTGACCAACACAGAAACAAGAACAACACAAAGATTTAATGTGGTTTCCGACGTTGTGTCCAGTACTCCACGGACAAACAGAGATATTTTATTATGCATAGAAATTCAAGAAGATTCTCACACTTTACATTGATTACAACATTGGGTATTTATAGCCAATGAATCCTAAACCCTACTTCCATTAAGTCATGTCAAAATTTCCATAAATGCCCTAGATGTGGACCTCAGCTCCAGTTGACTCCACCAGCTGTAACTGCGCTCCAACTGAGTTACTAGACTTGTAACCAAGCAGATCAGATTGTAGAAATCATCAGTATTCAACAGATCCAGTAGACAGCTCTGCTGACAGATGGACCTCTACTGCATTTCACCCAGCTGACCTCCCAGACTTGAATACTCTTGCTCAGTTGACCATCATCCTCAGCTGGCCCCAGATTAGTTCCACCAGATTTAGAGAACAAGTCAGACTTGACAACAATGTGGACGGGCAAACCAATGATCAAATTGTTCAAGAAGTTGAGGTATTTAGGTAAATCCAATTATACGTTTCATTTTATTTGGATACTAATCATATGATTTTTTTTCATTTTTAGAACAACCTCGAACCCGTTCATCCCGAGGTTGTGCTATTAGATGCTACAAATAATTTGAGACATGGGAAGACTAGTTCAAAGGCATATGTAGATCGATATGTAGAGACACGTGGAATTTATCCACCTCCCAGACCGGAAAACATGGTGTCATAAGAACATTGGGGCGCATATCTTCTCCATATTAAAACTCTAGAATTTAAGGTAAGATTTTTATTCTAGTACATGTGTTACATAGATTGAATCATTATTTAGTATTACTACTCTAATCGAAAAATAACATTTTCTTGCATAAAATTCTGATCAGAACGCTCAAAACCGTGCCAAACATAAATTTTCGAATTTTCAAGGACGGAATCCTATTGCCAGACATCGATGGGCAGATGTAAGTATTAAATTTTAAATAGTTATCACTTCACTTTCTTGAATTTTAAAATCAAATACTAACATTTTTTGAAGCTTGATCCAGTGCAAGATCCGTTGGGACGTGATCCTATCGTTATTTGGGGGCGATAATCACATGAATCCTAATGGTTCGTTCATCAACGAAGAAGCGGAGGAGAAATTCGTACGTGATATTCCTTGTATTTATATTGCAATTCAGATGTGTCTACATTTTATTTCTTAACTTACCAACAGTTTTTGTTATGTTTAGGAGAAGCTGATGGAGTGTAAACAGACGTGATTACTCATGAGTAAGAGGAACAAATCTTCAGTCTCAGACTCATGCTTCAGTAACATCATCAATACAGAGTCGAGACAAAGAAATCAAGGAGTTGCGAAAGGCTAAAGAGCAGTTGAAGAAGAAAACAAAGCTAAACGAATGTTTTTCGGACTTGTTAGTTGCTCCGAAGAGTCGGGATCCAATCTTGTAAATGCCGATGATAATAGAGTCTTCCGATGATGATGTTGATCTCAATGACGATGATTCGTAGACTTTTAAAAACATATATTGTGCATTATTCAATTTATGGAATTCTTTGTGTTGAATTTCAAAGATTGAATTGTTTGTGTTTGTTTTGTTTTTGGTATGGGTTTGGGATGTGTTTGGTTTGTGTTTGGAAAAAAACAAGTTTGGGTTCGGGACGTGTCGTTACATTAAATATTTTCCGCATTAAAAATTACAATATTTGAAAATTAAAATTTGTATAAATAAAGTGATTTTTATTAATCATTATTTTTTTTATTCTATTAACTTAATAATAAATTTTATTTGATTTAAAAAAATTAATAAATGTATATTTAACGTGACGACGCGTTTGTCTCAAAAAAGAATGTCATGTCACATAAAAGTTGCCATGTCAGATCCGTTGTAAAATCAAGTCACGTCATCTGCCATGTTAGCACTTATTTAACGCGACAGCTATGTCGTCGCGGCAAATCTTCCCTTTGATTCTTGGTTCAAACGTGGCGCGACGACTATTTTAACATGACATGTAGTCTTAAACAGCGTTTGCGACGACACGTCTTTTCGTCGCCGCATTAAATGTAATTTGTTGTAGTGATAGATGGCATTGCTAGGGAGGGATACTGTAGTGGACTAGTGATATTCCCGAGGCTATTTTTTATAGGGAAACTTGAAGAAATATTCCTGAGGCTATAAGAGGAGGTGCCTCATTCCCAAAACCTAGGTGATGAGGTGAGGGAAGTCCATCTCTTAATATGATGGGTTACACAATGACAAGTTCCCAATGGGGGATACTTTAACACGCCCCCTCAAATGTGGGCCTGGGCACTCTCAAGGCCAACAAATAGGTCAACACTTGCACAATAAAGGCTGGCTCTGATACCATGTGGAAAATACTAGGCCCAAACCATATAAGAGGAGGAGCATCATTCCCAAAACCTAGGTTATGAGGTGAGGGAAGTCCATCTCTTAATATGGTGGGTTACACAATGACAAGTTCCCAATGTGGGATACTTTAACAAATGTTTGGAAAAATATGACTGAAAAATAAACATTTGGAAAATATGCATGCTTCCGACGCACGAGGGCTGCACGCACGCCGCATGAGGCACGCAGGAACAATTCGCGACGCATGCGTGATGCACGCGCGCCGTATGCGTCGAGACATATTTTTTCAAACATTTACTTTTCAGACATAGTTCTTCAAGTTTCCTTTTTTATAATGCTTGGGCAATTCCACATTATAACACTTTCGGACTATGCATTATTTGACTTGGCAATACAATAAGCCGCAGGGAAAAGCTCCTCAAACCTAGTTCAAAATGTTACGTGCCTCAAACTTTGAAAGATTCCTTAATGATCATGTTGACATAATTCACAATTAATTTGGATGTCATAAACCTTTGGTTCGCTTAATTTCATATTAATGGTCCGCATCCATTTTTTTTAGATTTTTGTGCAGAAGGACAAAATTATCTAAAAATCGGGATAGAAAGAAACTGTAATTTAATAAGCGACAAAAGAATAATTATGTAAGAATAAATATGAAAGAATAAATGTGGAATAAAGTAAATATGAAGTAACAATTGTAAACACAAAGTAACATTAACACGTGAAGTAACAATTTTAAAGTAACAATTGTGATTTTTGTTCTTTATAATCGCTGAAAATATTATTTTTCATTCTTCGCCATCCATTTATTAATTTTTTTCCTCGCGCCTTCCTTTTTTTTTTTTTGTGACTAGTGCAAACCATACATTTGAACTTTGAAGGCTGGGCCAGACCAATGCTAAAGAGGGCCTGAGACTGATTGGTCGGATGGCATTTTGATAGGTTGATCGATCAGATGATATCGATTATTATATATAAATATATATTAAAAAATAGAAATAGAAAGACAATGTAAATCCAATATTTTAATTTTCCACCTGTGACATGCCACTTCTTTTACATTTTTTATATATATTATCAATTCTAATTTAATTACGTGTGTGCTATTGTGACCAGGAAGTTGATAGTGTTACCACATTCAGACACTAAAAATTTGATGTTTTTTTAATGTACATGTCGAAATATTATGCGTTTGTATTAGTATTATTTGTATTTTTTCTAATAAAAATGTATTATTGGTATTTCAAAAATGTTAAATAAAAAGGATAAATCTCATGTATTAATTGGCATTTAGTCCGGTGGAATTGAAAAATGGTGAAAAATGACAAATTGTCATTCCACCGGACAATTATGCATTTCTTACGTTTTTTGTTTTAGTTGATTTTTTTTAGGGGGAAGGGGCCAGAAAGAAAAAAGAATCATAAATGGGGATAGAATGATGTTACTACATTTTATGTGATTATAAAAGACAAATTCATTATAAATGGACAAAAATACCCTTTTACACATTAAACACGTAGAATGCTAGATAGAATGTAGTAACAAAAAAAAAAGACAAGTAAGAATAAATTGTAAAACGTAGTAACATCCAATGAAAAAAGTAGTGTAAACCAATAAACAAGTCGTAATAAAACCAAAAAAAAGTAGAATAAAATTCATAAAATGTTGTAACGCCAATAAACAAGTAAAGAATATCCCATAAAATAGATAAAGTTACATCAAAAAATGTAGTAACGGTAAAAAAAATTAATAGTAACAACCCTAAACCTTAAACATTTTCAAAAAAAATCAATGAATCAACCGGATTTTTTTCACTCAGGCGGATTTTTGATCGGAGCGTGAAGCAGCAGCCGGATTTTTTAAGCCGGATTTGATCGGATTTTTGATCGTATTTTTGCAGTTGATCGGATTTTTGATCGGATATTTGCAGCAGACCTCCACTTTTTTGTCCTTTTAAACCACTCTCCCTTTTTTTAATAGTGGATTTGTTTGACATTAAAAAAGTTAGTAGATTATTTTAGCGGATTTGTTTGATAGTGAAATTAAAGTCGTTAAATTTGACAAGGTAATTTCGTCCTTTCAAATGTCGTTAAATTTGACAAGGGTAAATTTGACAAAGGTAATTTAGTGGATTATTTCAAATGTCTACTGTTGTCGCTCCCCTCTTGAACATCGCCGTGGTAGATTGAAAGATGATGAAATCTGAAGGAATGTGAATTTGGGAGTTTTTTTTTTATACGGCAAAGGAATCTTGCAAATGTTGATATCAAGCTGTAATCATAGTCAAAAGTGTGTTCCAGATAGTTAATTTTAAAACTTTTATTTATTATTAAGAACTTCAAAAATCTCTGTCATTATATAAGAATAGTGACCAGTGCTACAAAACAAGAAAATGTAATAGGCTTCTTCGTCTTTCTCTTTAATGAAAAAGACGAATTAAATCTTCCCACTAGTCAAAAAAGACTGGTGAAAGAACGACCGGAAAAAGATTAAAGAATACATTGCCTAAGCTATACCTCACTCAATTAATTCCAACTTACTGTCAGATAGTTATTTTTAGGGAAATGGTCACGAGCGACAAAAATAACAATAAATTGAAATAGGAAGACAAAAGAATATATTCACGATTATAAGGGACAAAAATCACAATTATTACTTTAAAATTCATTATTTCACGTGTTATCGTTCTTTGTGTTTTACAATTCATTCTTCATATTTACTCTATTCCATATTTATTACTTCATATTTGTTACTTCATAATTTTTACTTTTGTCCTTATTAAATTATAGTTTCCTTCTATCCCGATTTTTTTGATAATTTTGTCATTCTGAACAAAAATCTAGTTATTTTTATTGTCAATGTTTTGTGAATAATCCAGATAAAATATTATAAATGACATATTTTGTGATCATTGTTAGGTGATTATGCATGTCTTTAATGCACAACATGGCTATGTTTGACTGTTGCATTGAATAATTATATTAATTACTCCATCTGTTACTTATTATCTGTCGTATTTGAGAAAACCCAAAAATTAAGAAAATAAGTAATTGCATTGACTTTCATTATAAAATACTAAAAAAATCTTGAAAAGAGTAGGGGTGTATTGAATATGAAAGATTGATAGGTTGAATGAGCCTAGAAAGTTGAAAAGTAATATTGAAAAAAGAAAAGAGAATTAAAATATGTATTAGAAATCTAACTACGACAGATAAAAAAGAATTTTTGATTTTGACAACTGTGACGGTTAAATAGGAACGGAGGGAGTACACAAGGATGTATGCAATAATTATTCTCTTTCATTAGTGTGTCCTCTAATGTGGTGTTTCATTTGTCCAAACTTACATAACCATTAATTTAAACAAGTAATTAGCCGAATGGAGCACTTCACATATTATCACCGTTTGTGCACAACAAGCAAGAGAGGAGTTACGGACCGGTGATCAACAGAAAATGGTTTTCAAGAGGATGTCAAAATCGAAGGAGAGCAATACAAAATGAGTCCCGCTCAGTTTTGTAGGGGTAATCGGCCATGTTGCTAAAATCGTCTAGTGGAATACATAGGCACAAGAAGAAATCATCCATCAAGCCTTGTCAAGATTAATATTATATAATTCTATCGCGGACACCGAGTGGATAATGGATACTGAGGGCATCAAGCAAGATGACAGTAATTCTTCTCTTCTCCACAACCTTCATAACTATACAGACGAGAATATGTAATAATAGGCAATAGAGGCGCACTTAAAATACATAGCATTGGAGATCCACATATTCATCATAATTCTAAAACACTAATCGTCAAGAATGTCCTTCTGGTGCCCTAAATGAAAAAGAACTTAATTTCAGTAAATCAACTTACTAACCAATTTTCTGCAATTTGTGTGTTTACTGACTATGATTTCACTCTTAAGGAAAGGACAACATGACAGGTACTCTTGAATGGAGAATCCAGAAGGGATCTCTATGTAATCTCAAGCAAATTGGAGGCACAAGTTTCACAAACGGTCAAGCCCTGCACAACATAATTATGGCACCAGAGGCTAGGCCACATTGAATTTCCCACTGTTTTTCTTTTAAAAAATAAAGGCCTCATTGAGGTCATAGGCAAAAATAAGCAAGAACATTTATGTGAAAGCTTCCAACTTGGCAAGCTTAGTAAACTTCCTTTAATCGGTTTGAGCAGTCGATTCTCGTACTTTTAGGTTAATTCATTGTGACTTATAAGGCCCGCCACACTTGAATCTTTAAGCAAATTTCAGATTATGTGAGCATTGTTGATGATTTTACTAAATATGTTTGGATAATTCCATCAAAACATAAAAATCAATTTTTTTATGTCTTTATAACTTTGAAGAGTATGTGTTAAGGCAGTTTTAACAGCACATTCGGAAACTTCATACTGAGATGGAGGAGGTGAATTTGTTAACACCAAACTTACAACACATCTCCACAAACAAGGCATTGTTCACCTAATTTCATGTCCTCACACACCCCAACAAATTGGGATAGTTGAGAGAAGGCATGAGAACCATTAGAGAACTAGGCCTTACTATGCTCTTTTCATAGTGGGGCCCCTTTACATCTGTAGGTGTAAGCCTTTTCCACAACTGTACATGTCTTAAATAGGGTTCCTCCGCCTTAAGTCTCGAATCACCATACTTTGCCCTACACCACAAGCATCCCGACTATAATTATCCTACACTGGGATTCCAAGAAACATAAATTTGATCCCAAAACCCTACCTTGTGGTCTTTGTGGGGTACAATAATCAACACAAGGGCATAAATGTAATCACCCCACTTCTAAAAATTCTTTATCTCTAGACATGTAATTTTGATGAGACTGTCCTTCCTTACAAAACCAGTTCCTCTTCCATTAACAAATCCTATGTCCTCAACATCTTTGATTCCTGGCTTCCACGCTCCACACATATCCCTCCTGCCCCTCAGATTAATGATACTTTCCCAAAGACTTACCCTACCCGAGCACGACCAGATCCTATACCAGAACCTCATACAGATATATCTGACTCACCCATTTTTGTCTCTCTCTCTCCCTCTCTTAGACACTCCATTTGACACTCAATCTTCACCCACCATATCCTATGCCTCTGCCTCACCTCCTTCCACACCAACACACACAAATGTTGTGCATGATGCTACTGCTATTCCTCCAGAACATGATAGTCTTGCTTATAACCACAACTCTGAAGCCTTCCCAGAACATGCCATAACCACAGCTCATCCTATGACAGCTAGGGCTCAACATGGGATCATCAAACAAAAATCTAATTATGCCCTTACAGTATCCTATTCTTCCATCCCAAAGGAACCTAAACTGTCAAGAAATCCCTAAAGCACGAAGGCTGGAAATCTGCTATACATGAGGAACTTCATGCCCTTGCCAAAAACCAGGCATGGCACCTTGTTCCTATGACTCCTCACATGCATGTAATAGGCTCCAAGTGGGGTTTTAAGGCTAAACTCAAACCAGATGGCACCTTAGACAGACTAAAGGTCAGGTTAGTAGCTAAGGGATATAGTCAGATAGATGGCCTTGACTACACAGAAACATACTCTCCTGTTGTCAAACCTAGCACCATTAGAATGCTTCACAGTATTGCTCTAGCAAATGAGTGGCCCATCAAGCAGCTAGATCTAAAGAATGCTTTTTTACATGGTCACATCTCATAATGCCTCCACGTGGAGCAGCCCCGGAGTATGATTGATCCCTATCCCAACTATGTGTGCAAGTTGGACAAGGCACTATATGGTCTCAAATAGCCCCTTAGGGCATGATTTGATAGATTCAGTGCCTTCCTCTTAAATTATGGCTTTGTATACGGTTTGTTAGATCCATCTTTATTCTATTATCACACTAATCATGACACCCTAGTGCTTTTTCTTTATGAGGATGATATGCTCCTTACATGTTCCAATGCACAGTTACTTAACTCTCTGGTGCAAGTTCTCAGTGTTGAGTTAGCCCTGAAAGACCTTGGCCATGTCCATCATTTCCTAAGGGTTCAAATACAGTAGACGACATTAGGACTTCACTTGCACCAGGCCCATTATGCTACCACTATACAAGAAAGAGATAGTATGACAGACTGCAAACCAATCAACACACCCATGGCAACTAAGGTCGTACAGCAGATGCAGATTCTCCACTCATAGCAGATGTCTCATACTATAGAAGCCTCATTGGTGCACTTCAATATTTGACATTCACTAGGCCGGATATCTCATTCTCAGTCAATCATCTTTCTCAGTTCATGCAAGCACCTACCTTGGCTCGTCTGCAATATGTTCACAGACTGCTCAGATATATAAAAGGCACAGTCACTCTGGGCATTTCCCTCAAGGCTTCCCAAAAAATCCACCTTTCTGCATTCTTAGATGCAGATTGGGCTGGCTGTGAGATTACCAGAAGATCGGTCACTTGCTACAACACCTTTCTTGGCCCTAATCTTATCTCTTGGTGTGCCAAGAAGCAACCTACTATCTCCAGATCCAGCACATAAGCAGAGTACAGAGCTATGGCACACATATCAGCTGAACTCACTTGTCTAACCTATATTCTCAAGGAACAGCACATTTCACTCCCGTCCATACCTACTCTATATTGTGATAACTAAAGTCCCTATATATGACTATCAACTCAGTCTTCCATGCTCGCAGTAATCACATAGAATTAGACTATCATTATGTCAGGGAGCAGGTGGCTTACAAACTCCTAGTCACTATGCATATATCAGCTCAAGATCAAATGACAGATATTTTTACTAAACCACTGCCCAAACTCTTTTTCAGTCAGTTAAGGCCTAAACTCGGCTTGGTCTTCAGCCCTTGCCTCGTTTGAGGGACACTACAAAATTCCATAGATAAATGAGCAATTTCAAACTCAGAATTATCAAGATACTGCCTTCATCCGATTCACACTCAAATCCCAAGTCAACTACTCAAAGAGAGATTGGATAAATCAATGAAAAACTCAAATAAAGATAAAGTAATACCTAGTGGTCAAGGAGAGATAAGGATTGAGGTGTATAAGGTGTTTGGGCACAATCAAACTCCATGAGAGAGACAGATCGAAGCTGGTATCTACGAAGAGGCAAAGAGTCCAAGATCTCACCGATTCCCTCATGATATGGTTCAATTTTTTGTGTTTAATGATAAAGTGTTTATCCTTTTTTAAATTAATCAAAACCCTAGAAGACATATTATAAATTGTAATGTTCTGAGAGCAAGATAGAGCAACTCAAATAATAAAATTTTTTGTTTCAATTTCATACACTGTTCTTGTGTTTCTTCAAAGTTAACATTTCAGCTTTTGAATTTCCTCTTCGATTTGATATATTTTAGAGCTTTGTATTGAGGAACCACTGTGTGTATATATATATATATATATATATATATATATATATATATATATATATATATATATCTTCTAAAAGTGTGAGTGTGTTCCTCAAAAAGTGTTTCTCCTTAATTTAAATTAATTAATAATTATTAAAATAATACCATAAAACCGAAATATATAATAAATTAAAAATAAAAACGAAATAAAATATTAAAAATCAATCAAGATCCTTGATTAATCTATCTACAAATACAAATCCGAAATAAAATTTAAAAAAATCAATCATGATCTTTAAACAAATCTCTATCTCTACTATTCTAAAAGTGTGAGTGTGTTCCAAAAAGTGTTTCTCTCCAAAAAGTGCTTCTCCTTAATTTAAATTAATTAATAATTATTAAAATAATACCATAAAACATAAATATAATAAATCTCTATCTCTACTATTCTAAAAGTGTGAGTGTGTTTTCCCCAAAAAGTGTTTCTCCCCGAAAAAGTGTTTCTCCTTAATTTAAATTAATTAATAATTATTAAAATAATACCATAGAATTGAAATATAATAAATTAAAAATAAAAAATCTCTATCTCTACTATTCTAAAATTATGAGTGTGTTTCCCCAAAAAAGTGCTTCTCCCCAAATAGTGTTTCTCCTTAATTTAAAGTAATTAATAATTATTAAAATAATACCATAAAACTGAAATATAATAAATTAAAAATAAAAAAACGAAATAAAATTTTAACACCTCGATCATTTATGCTCAATACCACACAGTTCATCCTCGACCTCATGCAACGGTTATATTCTCTTCAATGAGCGTTCCGGACTTCACGCAGACATTACTCCACAATAGTAACTCTTATAATGATGGCTTTGAAATCCACGTTCCGTTATAGCACTGAGCCATATTGCTCCATAACATGCTTCATTACATCAATACATGGTAAACTCCATTGACCGCGACTTCAATGCATCATAATTCACTCCCACAATGAAGAGTTACATAAAAGATCATCATCCTCAATTACAAGGTATTCACATTATACGCTTGTTATACATCCTCGCTGCATTATATCAATAGAAATTCTTCCATTCAAATATTGACTTGAGCGTTGGAATGTCCCTCACAGAGGCAAGTTTCAGACCTCACGCTTTTGTGTATTTTGTCGGCCCACTCTCAAATCCACTTGAAAGGTTATTTGGATCATCACTCGGAGGTTCATTTACACGAATATCAACTCAATTGTAACCCAGACGACTTCAGATATCATCAAACATTAGACCTTAGCCTGGATGCATAGGAAGTCAACAACTTCTCCATAATATAATGTTAATATAGTGGTTGCCCCTCTCACGAACAACTTCAATGTAAATAAGTTGAAGGCATAGAGAAAAATAGAACTGTGAGTGTGATGAAAATATTATTTCCATCACCAACCATTATGTCTTGAGAGCGAATAAGGCGTGTGTAATGCCAAATCACTCGAGATGAGTGGTAACATGATCCTTTGCACCACTATCAAGAAGCCATGGAGAAGATGACGAAGCATCCAAATATGTGAAAAGGGGACTTAATGTTGAAGGAAATTTGGACATAATGAGATTTTTAAGAGGTGAACATGGTAAGAACTACACCATTCCTTCCTCGAATGTCCTTAACACACGGAAATAACCAAGTATGGTTTTTAGGGTGAAACTCGAGCAAAGTGCATCGGAGAAAGTGTTTTGTGCATGTTCTTAGGAATTGAGAATAGTAAGACATGGAAACGAACCAACGCCGGGAGAGGATGTCATACAACCCGAACGAGTGGTAGCAAAGCGAGGAAAAGGTGACGGTTGCATCTTAGACTGAAGAGTCTAATAATTAATCAGCTTTTAATGGAGCTCTTCAAAATCAATAGGGGTGTCACGTGATTGAACATCCCTAGACAACTCTTTATAGTCATCTCCCAAATAGTTCGAAATAGGATTCACAAGATCATCCGGATCTGTCGACTAATTCATCGGCTTTAGTTTTCACAACATTAAGATAATTAGAAATTGTTTGAGAACCTTTTTGCATAGATTTGAGGTACTGTTTAATTTATTTTATTCGGCCATGGGAGGGCTTTGCATATGTTTCATATAAAGTAGTCCATGCCTCACGAGAAGTCTTTGCTTGAGTGATAAACATAATGATATTTTGAGAAAGAGAAGAAATAAGAGGATTTAATATGAGTTGATCACGTCCAATCCAAAGATTTTATGACAAATAAAATTGAGGACGAAGAGTAGTTCCAGACTGCATAATCCATCCGTTAAATAGGTATACATTTATTATGCGGGGAGATATATTGGATTGATATGCATGATTTCGGCAACTTTCCCAGTTAAATAAGAACAATGAAAGTATAGCTTAGAAAATAATTACATCTCTCCTTAGTCAATATATGGTTATAATGACTAAAATATATCTTTAACCATTTACAACCTACAATAAAATTATATATATGGTTTCACTATTCTTCCTATCAAACTAATTAAATTGAATCTTAGATACACACATCAAATATTTAACATATATTGATCATTATCTAAAATGTTACTATGTTTAACAACTGTTACTTTACAATTGCTAAAGTATATTCATAGCTAAGATATAATAAATATATAAATTTATATATACATGAAACGCACATGCTATACTTATTGCATGCATTTATCAAAATGAATTGTTTAGAGTAAGAACTCGCAAAAGTTGATTATTATTTTTTTTGTTGTAAATGTCCACAGGTTTACTAGATTGTTGTGAAAAACATATACTCAATGTATATTAAATACACAGATTCATAAATTCAGAATGCTATTATATTTAAAAGGATGATAAATGTATCGAGCACGTGCATTTATAAATTCAAAATACTAAGAAAAAATAAATAAGATCATTTTGTGTAAATATTGATACTAGAATATTCATTTTATGTGAAATAAATACTTAATAAATTATGTATTGATTAATATTGTTATTTATAAAATTTTAAATGTTTCAATTGACTAAAACACGTGCATCCGTGCGTGCATTTTACTAGTATATATATGTGTGTGTGTTAGGTATTTGGTATTGACGAAACAAAACCGTACATAATCTTCAAAAACTGCATCTTGTTTTTCATTGCTCAAGCTGTTTACATATATATATATACACACACACACATGTGTGAGTGTGTCTTTTAGGTGAAAATACTTGTATAGATTTTAGTTTTTTCTCTTTTGAAACCCCGGTATAGCTCTCTTGGGCCCTAGCGTTTTGTTTATTTATATACAAAGACTAGTGAAAGTGAGCCGTGCAAGGCATGTCGGGCCCAACATAAACCATAACCAATGATAAAACTAAAGAATAGATTTGTAGGCAACTTGTTCAACTAATATTTTTGAGATATTAGTAGACTTTCAGACGCAAAGCGGCCGTCGGTTCCAATGACGTTATGCTGTTCAAAATAATAAAAAAATTTAATGTGGTGCCAAGAGTGATTTATAGGACACCGAGAGTAATCGTGGCGCCGTGAGTAATTTTGTGGTGCCGATAGAAGCCACATAAATACATCATACATTCTTACAGGACCAATACGTTCAATATAGCTAGCCAGAGCAAATATAAAAAATGATTCTTCAAGTAAACTCAGAATAAATAAAGGCGGGTTATAGGGGTTGTATTGACACTACCATTTTACAATCGGCACATTTTTTTAAAAATATTTCTCATTTACTTTAACACACCACCAAATCGTTGTTTGATACCATGCTACTCCGCTCAGAGCCACCGACTTTTTTTCACGACAACGTCGCTGGGTCTAACGTTGTGCACCAATCACAAATTTATAACGGTAAAATCAGTGTCACCGACGTTTGGATTAAAACCAACGCCGATTCGCCGCGTCGTAATGCAAACGGGCATCGGTTCCACTCGACGTTATGTTATTCAAATAATAAAATATTCAATGTCGTGCCAAGAGTGATTTAT